>JAGSMP010000536.1:0-180713 GCA_029286625.1 Parnassius orleans | reverse complement strand
CTGACTCCGGTTGGTTTCTGCTGCTACCAAAAGTTCACCGCTTAACATACTGTTACGAGCTTGGGGTTCGAGACAATTAAAAACTGCCGATTGAATTACCAAACTCGTAACAATTGGTGTCAGAAGTGGATCTGTGAGGATGCTTATGACAGACCAGCTCAACAATGAGTGGAAAGACAGCCTACGACATGCACAGCAGGAAGATTCGGACATCAAGCCGATTCTAGAATGGATGAAGGCCAGTGCTCCTAAGCCCAAGTGGAGTGATGTTTCAGCGATGAGTTCGACCACGAGCTATTGGGCCCAATGGGACAGCTTGCTGATTCAGGGTGGAGTCTTGTGCCGTAAATGGAAAATGGTCAGGAGACAGTTGTCATTTGCAAATGGTTGTCCCTAAAGCTAAAGTACCGGATGTTCTACAGCTGTACCATAATGGTTGTTCAGGAGGCTACCTGGGAGTTAAACGAACTCTACTGAAGATCCGAGAACGGTTTTACTGGGTCCACTGTCGTGACGATGTCGAGGACTGGTGTCGCAAATGTACAAGTTGTGCGGCAGTTTTTAATTGTCTCGAACCCCAAGCTCGTAACAATTGGTGTCAGAAGTGGGATCACATCATGCCGATTTTACCAAAGGACGACACGGAGGGTATCCGTACCCGAAGTCAACGCCAGCAAGAGACGGACCAGAGACGATTTGGTAATGCAACGCCGCAAACGTCGGAGGGCCAGCTGCCGACCACGGAGGCCGGCCCGTCAGCAGCTCCTGCATCTGCAGCACCTGACTTAGGTGCTCTGATGATGATGCTGCAGGAGCAGGCTCGCCGACTGGAGGAACAGGCCCGCCGACAGGAGGAACAGGCCCGTCGGTTGGAAGAGCAGCTGCAGCGTGGACAGGAGGACCTTTTGAATTAAGGCAGTTTCATCTAAATGGTCTCACCGTTAAGAATTCCAAATTCAAATTTATAAATTCATTTAGCTGGTACATTTGAGTTTTTAAAACAGTCAATCATTTGTTTTATCCTTATTATTTTATATTTAGGCGTCGCTTATTACCGCACAATGTAAAACATGAAATATCGGTATATTTACGAGTACGAGTTCTACTGTGGCACCAGTGCTGCAGAAACAGCTCGAAGGATTAATGATGTGTACGGCGCTGGTCGCAAAGAAAGCACGATATTTTGGTTTCAACGTTTTGTTCTGGAAATTTTGACCTTCAGAACCAACTCCGTGGACGGCCGGAGACCAAAGTGGAAAATGAAGAATTAAAGGCTGTTGTGGAAGCGGATCCATCACAAAGCACTTAGAGATAACTGCGGCTTGGGGTAAGTGATAAAACTGTATTAATCCACTTGAAGCAAAATGGGAGTAAGAAAACTTGAACGATGGGTACCTCATGAATTGAGTGAATCGAACTTGCAAATACGCGTCGAATACTGTGTTATTTTGCTCAACTGACACAATAATGAAGGATTTTAAATCAAATCATTACCAGATAAAATGGATACTGTACGATAATGGGAAGCGCTCGTCGCAATGGCTGAACCCTGAGACCCAGCCAAATCCTGCCCTAAACGAAAATTTCTCAGAAAAGTTACTTGGGAGTGTTTGTGGACTAGGCCGGTGTCGTTCACTGCAGCTTTCAAAATCTGGCCAAACGATTACGGCAGATCTATTGTCAGCAACTACAAAACCATGAAGGAAGAACTAGCTGATAAACAATCGAGATTGGTCAATCGCTCTAGGCCACTGTTGCTTCACGACAACGAAAGACACACACTGCACAACAAACAACCACTTAGTTAGATGAGCTACAATTGAATGTCTGCGACATCCACCGTACTCCCCGGACCGTGCTCCAACAGATTACTATTTTTTCGGCCCGTTCATCATATTTTATTGCAGTGACAGTGCCGTCACATTTTGAATGATGCGCAAGAATTACTTTTAAAATACATATATACATATAAAGAAAATTTAAGTGTCCGTCTGCAATATCGAAATAACTGTCTTTTATCGAGCTCAGGGGGTTATTTGCATGCCATTAAGACATGAATACTCATTTGTAAAATTTTTGTCTATCTGTCTGTTTGAGCTGCAATCTATGCTGTATTTTATCTTAAAAAATCTATATATATAAAAGGCAAACCTGACTGAGTCATCTATCAACGCACAGCCGAAAGTACTCAACGGATTTCACTGAAATTTAGCATACAGACAGTTGTAATAACGTAGGTATCCACAAAGTATTTTGAAAGTTCAACCCCTAAGGGGAAAGGGGTTGAAATTTTGTATGGGGAAACAAGATTAGTTAAATTATTTTATTCGAAACTTCACTGGAGTACCCCTATAAATAAATGAATAAACACAAGTGTTTCTTTCTTATAATTCAACCCTTAAAGGTGGAAAAGGGGTGACAAATTCTGAAAATCAACATGGGTATCGTTTTTATGGTTTATCGGGTCGCTGATTACGAAAACAACAGCTATTTTAAATCCAACGTAGCAGATGGAAATACCTACCATCATGCCCTGTGGGGCAAAGGATGTAGTTGAAATGTCAATATGGTTATCGTTTTATGGTTTTTTGGGACGTTAATTACGAAAATGCCACCGATTATGGTTTGAAACCAACATGGATGGAAGGATAGCTATGTAAATTTTAAGGTTTTGGGTCGTAAATAACGTAAATGATATTGATAAATATTTTAAACTTAATTTATTAGAATAGAATAGAATATACTTTTATTTGCACAAAACATAAAACAATATAGACAAGAAGATTTGTACAAAAATTTGCACAAAATTACATCTGAACAAAAAATACTAATTTTAAAATTAAAAACAATGAAAATAAACAATCAAACTAAATATATTTTTTACAAATAAATAAAATGGCAAAACAAAAGAAATACTTAGGTACCCACCTATTTTGTATTGATCTTCAAGTTCCAATCCCTACCAATAAATGGCGTTGGTATCGTTTTAAACATGTAATGTTGTGTTTTTCGACCTATACCACATACGATACCTATTCACTGTTAACGGATATTTGACTAGACTTCGACTTTGTTTGCTTGCTTACGGTTTAAGTTTTGCTTCGTGTTCCGAATTAGTTGCTTGATTTTGTTTTCTTACCACCACTGTTCAATTTTCATTAGGTATTGTTGATAGAAATATTTTTTCTCACAAAAATGACTATCGAAACTCTTAATATTAAAGGAAAATGGAAGAACATATTGTCGCCCCATTATTGGTGACGGCGCCTGTTTGTTTGTGCTCTTTTCATTTTAATGAACAGCACCCAAGAAAATGCGATGGTGGTGCGTTCACAAACTGTTAGATTTGCGGTAAATGATTGGCTAGGTTTTCATTTATGACCCACGACAGAAATGGCGATAATTATTGTCAATAATTGTATTGGTGAATATTCGGCCGATATGTTAAAAATGAAACTTACGGTGGACTTTGTGAATTGGTAGCTGCAGGATTAATATTTCCGTTTTGGTTTGAAGTATATCGAAACGGTCTGCTATACACAGAGTCCGGAACAGATATCTGTCTAGTTAGATGATTACTGATTTAGCCATGATTTATCTAAGGGACGTTTTGACGCATATCTGCCTATTGTTGCGAAGAAAATTACACAGCGTCGCATGGAGGTACCTGTCGAAGAGCGTGATCCTTTTCAGAGATTGACCATTTAACTGTTACATCTTTTGTAAATGTGAAATATCTGCAACCACGGAACAGATAATCTGTATAGTCGACATTAAAATATGAAAAAATAAAAATAAATGAAGGTCGAGATTTAATAATTACACAAGAAAAGTCAATTAAAAGTGCACAAGAAAGATATAGGCAGAACAAGCCAGATTCAAATTGAAGCTGTGTCCGCTTATCAGAAAAAAAATCCGATGTACACGGTCAAGTTGTTGCAAATTACCAAACTGCGAATCCACAAGTGCAGAGCAATTCAGAGTCACGGTGAGGAAAACATAACACTGCGTTTGTGGAAAACAAGGTCCATTCCGCTAAGCAGTATGACCCTGATAATGCTTATAGAACTGTCAGCAGTGTAGCTTGGGTTCTATGACATACAAGTGTCAGTGGTGCAATGCGCTGAAATGGAAGGATGAGATCATGAGATATGTATTATACTGATATGTATTGCAGCGCTGGAAAAGTGCAACTTGATCGGTTGAAACAACTGCCTGAACCACTTTAGTTTGATTAATTATCTACACCCAGATCAGACCATTTTATGGGTAATATTCGTAAATATAATGCCTGTATCTAGATGACTACCTTTGGTGGTAAACAGGTAATAGCAGATGGTTTTCACTGACTTTTAAGTAAAGGCCAGGTCTACCATTAAATTGAAATATATTACAGAAGCCGAACATGACGCTCAGTGCCTTCAAATATATTTTGTAGGTTTAAATGATCGAGAAGCAAAGATTTGATGCTAAATTTCCTAACTTAAAGCCAAATTTAATCAAACAATTGCAGAATATATGCATCAAGTGAACCTGTATATAAAAGATCTGAAAAGCCATTGATAAAGCAACTCCTTCAGAGTCACAAAGTTGTCATACATGCTGATAAAAACCACCAAAAACATAGAGATAGGTACAATGCACCAACTACAAATGAAGTGGCTTTAGTGTTAGTGGATCAACAATTTGATCGAAGGACATCATCTCGAGAGCCGAAGTAGTTTACTTCAGCGTATTAGTGAGATACATCGAGCAGATGATGCGCAGTGTATCCATTGATGTTTTGCTGGGGATGATGGTATTAAATCAACATACCACAACGCGATCCCTCAACTAAGTTGCCGCTTAATAAAACTGTCTTCTGCAAGTTTTATTCGTATAGAATAATGATTAAAGAAGGAGAAGATAACTATTTAGTCAACTGTCGTGCCTTTTTAGTCAATATTTGGTGGATGAATACGCCAAAATAGAAACAGAGAGATTAAATTATATCAAAAATAATCAAGCCAAATTACGTGCTGATAGTTACATCCATTTAAAAGATGCTATTGGATGACAAGATGCAGAAGCTAACCAACTAGGATAAATGGTTGTTCTTCCAACATCTATTACGGCGGGACCTGTGTATGCATGAAAGAACACAGGACGCTATGACCTATGTTAGGAATTACAACCAGCCTGATTTTATCACCACATGCAACTCGCTGGGACGAGATAAAGAGAAATTGCTTCAAGGACAATAATCTCATGATAGACACTATAAAATTTGAGGGTGTTTTGACTAAAGGAAAAAGATCATGAACTTATTGACAAAGCAAAATATTTGGTGAAGCGCGATGCTATATGTACTCAACGGAATGGCAAAGAGAGGTCTTCCACATAGTCATATTCTTTTATGGCTTCACAAACGTATTGTTCGGATCAAATCACAATATAATTTGTGCTGAAATACCGGATCAAACGTGACCCAGAGCTTCACGAAATCGTTAAATGTAATATGATACATGGTCTGTGGAACTTTAAATTGAAAGTCACCATGTATGAAAGATAATATGTGCAGTAAACGATACCCCAGAGCTCCCATAAGAGAAACTCAAACTGGTGAAGACGGTTATCCACAGTACAAAAGACATTTACTAGTTGACGTTGGGTTCTCTGTTGATATCAAAGGCACAACCATAGATAATCGCTAGAAGTCCTTTAAAATCCAGTATTATTAAAACATTTAACGCTTACTTAAATGTGGAATATTGTCACAAAAAACGATAAAATACGTCTGTAAATACGTAAATAAAGGTTCAGACCAGGCATCGTTTGCTTTAAAAATGAGAAGAATGAAGTTAAAACACACAAGTGGAAGATATATAAGTTCATCAGAGGCAGTATGGCGAATCCTTGAATTTCCTTTCATGAGAGTTCCTGTAGTCCACCTCGCTGTTCATTTGAGTCAAAATCTGAGTGAATGAGTGAATAGTCCTCCAACAACCACACTCCTACCTTTTGATTTATGTAAAGTGGATAACTTTGCAAAACATTGCTCTACCTAGAAGTACCTGCATACTACGTTTGGGATAAAAGAAAGTTCCAAAGGAGAAAGAGAGGAGCAAACGTTGAAGGCTGGCCAGGATCAAAAAGAGCACGTTCTAGGCAGGGTTTATACTGTGCATCCGAACAATACAGAATGCTATCACCATCGCATGCTTCTTCATGAGATCCGGGGCCCAATTTCGTTTGAAGCGTTAAAACTGTAGATGGTCATGTATATTCTACGTTCCAATCAGCGCAAAGCTCTCGGCTTGCTTGAAGATGATCAGCATTTGTTCAGCAATGAAAGAGGCAGCACTTTTCCAACGACCGCAAATGATTCCGAATCTTTACGATTATTTTAGTGTTCTGCCAAGTATCAGACCATTTAAGCCTTTGGGAGAAATTCAAAGAATACCTATCTGAAGATTTTAAAGGCAGTTAGAAAGACTGGGAGATGTGGATGTAGAGCACATAACAGATGTGGTATTTAACAAATGCCTTTCGGTAATAAAAGATGCCGTATTGGCGTTGGGTGGTCAGCTACTAAAAGGTATGGGTTACCTCAGCCAAGCAAAGAACAACAATTTGAAAATACAGAGTTTCTTAAAGAGACAGAGTTGCAACTGGCGTCATTAGCACGATTCTAAAAATAATGAAGGATCACTGAATGAAATGAGGATGGAATATTCTTTTTAGATGCTCAGTGGAACAGGCAAAACATTCCTCTAAATTTACTATTAAAAGTTAAAGTACTCATGGAATTGCTTTAACTATGGCTTCTTCTGGGATCAGGTTACACTGCTTGAGGTGGACAAACTGCTCATGCTACCTTCAAATTACCACTCAATTTAATAACAGCTGATACTCCATTTTGTAATATATCTAAACAAGTATTTTGCTGGAAGTATTAAAACATACGAAAATTATAGTGTGGGATAACCATGGCTCACAATGGTGGCGTGGGGCTTCGTGAACTCTACAGATACAAGATATCAGAAAATAAGTTATGTGGGTGGGTGTAACCGTTTTGCTGGCTGGAAGTTTAGACAGACTCTACCAGTAGCGCCAAAGGAACTAGAGATGAAAATAAGGCGTGTCTTAGAGATCCACTTTATGGCCTCTAATTAAAATCCTCAAGCTCTCGAAATATATGCGGGTACACTTAGGGCAAAAGTCTGCTGGTGGATTTACAAATCTCCTACTTGAAATCAACAACAGTGATTACCCGTAAATGACGGAATGATAACCATCCCAGATAATTTGTGCACAGTTGTATTTACGTTACAGGAGTTAATATCCAAAATTTACCCAGGTATTGCTCATATCCACGATAAGCCAATGGAATGGTTGTGTGATCGTGCCATAGAAACGAAAACGACCAAGCAGCGGTAATTAACGATATACTGTTAATGTCTTTTGAGGGGAAGAAATGGTGTACACGTCAATAGACTCTGTGGTCAACACAGATGACGCAATTAACTACCTGTCGAATTTCTTAATTCACAAAACATCGGGTCTTCCACATCATAAACATTCTGCGCGTAGGCACTCCTGTTATGTTGTTGCAAAATTTAAATCCTACTAAAAGTAAAAGCGTTACATCGCAATGTAGTGGAAGCCACAATTATAACTGGATGTGCGCAAGGGGAAACTGTATTTGTGCCAAGAAATCCCTTGATCCCGAATGATCTTCTCTTTGAATTCAAACGAATACAGTTTCCCCTCAAAGTCTGCTTTGCAATGACCATAAACAAATCACAAGGGCAGACATTAAAATTTGCGGGTATAGACTTGAGAAAATTGTTTTCACAGGCAATTCTATGTGGATTGCTCACGTGTAAGCCTCGCCCAGTAGTCTGATAATTTTGGCACACATAATAGATTAGCAAAAATGTGATGTATAAAGTTTTGTTATTTATTAGCTTTTTCCGCAAGATCCAGTTATAATTGTGGCTTTTGAGCCTCTTTTTCACACATGGGCGCGATAAAACCGAACTCCACGCGGACGAAGTCGCGGGCAAAAGCTAGTTGGAGTATATTTTTGTTAAATAAAAAAATAGAATAAGAAACTACATTGATGATTATTTTTAAAATCTAAATGTCGCCATTAATAGATCCAGACTAAGCGATACTGGTTCTAGTAATGAAATAAGAAATGTACTACGAACTTTTATAGGCAAGTTAAAAATTTAATGCTTAAAGTTAATTTCAGTGTAAAATAAAAAGCATATTACAGTACAATCCACTCATTTTCGGTCATCCGTGGCAGTTTCATTCAAAACAACACGTGTTCATGCTATAACAAACTATAAATACAAAAGAATAAGAGCAAATAAGATAATGTCGCGGCAGAAATCGGAAAAGTTTAATCTAGCAAATTTCAAGCAGACCGATTCAATTTAATTTCCTTACTGAACAGGATTACTTGTTTGTAAAGAGATCTCGCTCAATTCGGAATAAAAAGCTTTGTTTTAATATTGGAACAAATCAGGGTGTACATGTTTTGTAGGAGATATAAAATAATGTTAAATGCATTCTAACGCTGTTGTTACAGGTGTTTTTATTATTTTGTTGTTTGCACACGCTGCTGAGCATCTTGCATTCATCGACTTTTCTTTCTGTGATCGAATTTGTCTCCATGATGGAGACTTTTATGGAGCAATTTTTTTAAAGGAGGGACGTAAAGCAGCGACATCTGATGGTAAATGTAAACTATAACCCATAAGTACCTACATCAACCCAAAATTAATAAACAAAATGTCTTCGGTTCTCTACACCCACCATACAAAACACAGCATTATTCCGCTATTTTAACGGTAGTATTCTGTAAGAACTTGATTCTACCTTGTTCGAGCCGACCCATTCATGCTGCAGCCATAATATAGCTGTGGCGTGACTCTACGTTGAAACTTCCGTATATTAGCTTAAGTCTACATATACATACCATTAATCATTATCATTACAGTCTATCAAAGTCCACGGCTGATTATAGGGCCTCGTAGTGTCTCATGCCTCCTTTGCCACAATACCATGTTTTACAAGCGGGTTGGCAGGCGCAATGTTGCTGCTAACTAGCTGCTAGCTGCTAGCTGCTAGCCTGGAAGTTGTAATAAGGAAGATGCTGCAGCCCATCTCTAGTTAATTTTCCTCTGTCGCCTCTTAGAACACCTACGTGATAATATGAGGTAGTGGCTATTCTTACATCGCTTTCACACGGTAAACATACGTACATATATCCTTATTTTTATAAGCTGCGTAGTCGAGTACACCTGCCACGTTGTTTTTCATTCAAACGCTATTGATATGCAGTGTAGGTAACAAAGTGGGAATAGAGAAAAGTAGGGCTTCTAGACAAGCTGAAGCTTAGATATACAACTTTACGACAAGTTGAGAAGAAGAAAATGAATGCTCTAGAGACGCGGTGTTTGAAGTGAATGTTAGAGTCTCATGGACAGAATTTCGCTTCAACGTGACTAAACTCGAAATTAAATAGTGTCTTTCAGCATTATTACGGGGTCGTATATTAAAGTTCTTCGGACGCGTCTTTTCGCGTGAAAGTGACGCCATCGAGCGTCTTGTCGTGCAGTGTAATGTGAGTGCACTAGAGAGGCGAAGAAGGTGCGATGGACTATCCAAATTAAGTCAGCTGTGGGCCGTTCCTTACACCAGTGTACCAGGATATCAGTTAATAGAGTATTGAAGAATGTTCGTTTGGCGAATAGCATGTGACTCTAAAGACATCACTTCGTGTTGACCACGACGATAAGTGTCACGAAGAAGAAAATTCAATTAAAAACTTAAAACTATTGATGTGTGACAGAATAATACGGTATAAGTAAAGCAATGTTTAGAATATTGTGCAAAGAATTTATTTCTAAAGATTAAAATAGTAAAATAAAATTAAATATCCTTTATTGTTCGTTTTATTTTCCTCAATAGTAACAGGGAAATTGTTAGGCGCATTACATACAACATGAGAACAGCACCGGAAAGATATATTTGATCATAATTTTATTTTTCTATTCAGGTTTATGATTATATTTTAAGTGTTACCGGGTAAGATAATTATCAATTAAAATCTGTTATAACTATATTATTTCGTATCATTTTAATTAGTTTTATTTTAAAACCTGGAAGTTAATCGATGACATTCTTTTAACATCAGGTGTGGACTGTGCTCGTTTGTCATTCTTACTTTTAATAACAAAGTACAAATTGAGATAGATTGCAGGGTCAGTGAATACAACGAAAATAGCTATCTGTGATCTGGACCGAAAACTAAAAGAAAGAAATCCTTGATTTCTTCAACTAAATATATTTAGCTCGATCGGTATTTGCAACTAAGATCAAAAGCAAGTTTTCTAACTACTAATGTACGTGGCGTGAATCCGTGACTTTAGGCAGGGATTGAAAACCTTTCAGAGTTACAATACAGTTTTTTTAATATAAGTTTGACAAACGAGCACACAGTCCACCTGATGGTAAGTGGATGCTGTGGCTATAGACATCTACATTTATCCTCGATTAACGATCAAAATGCAGATCCGTTGCCACCCTGAGTCTAAGATGGATGGATGCCTTGTTTCCAGTAAAAGGGTCTCCGGTACTCTGCACTCACCATCAAAACGCAGCAGCATTAAGCTGCTATTTTACGCTAGTATTCTATGGGAGCGTGGTCTGTGGTTGCGCCATCCCATTTGTGCTAAAACCATAATACATCCGCACCGTGGCTCTACCACGTTTATCTTTCGAACCTTATATTTTTCGAACCTAAAGCAAGGATTGAAAAGATTTTAATAATTCCTGAATTTAGCAGTTCTGATATTTTTTTTTTATAGAATAAGAGTGACACGCGAGCATACAGTCCACCTGATAAGTGGTTGCTGTGGCCCGTAGACATCTACATCTATCTTCGTTTGCGAATTTAAATGCAGATGCGTTGTCAGCCGTGAGGACTAAGATAGAATGCCTCTTTCCAGTAAAAGGGTCTCCGGTTCTCTACACTCACCATACGAAACACAGCAGCATTAAGCTGCTATTTTACTAATATTCTGTGAGCGTGGTCCTTCCCAGTCGAGCCGACCCATTCGTGCTGCAACTATACTATTAATATAGCTGCAGCATGGCTCTACCACTTAAAATCTTTTGATATAAAGAAACGGAAACCTAATGGAGAATCATTAGGTTTCCGTTAACATAACTGTAAACGAGCGAAACAAGAAATAACATTTTGATTTCATTGAGCGACGATATTATAGTTGCAACATGAATGAGTCCGCTCGACAGGAGAAGGGCGACGCTCTCACAGAATACCAGCGTGAAATAGCAGCTTAATGCTGCTGTGTTTCGTATAGTGAGTGTGGGGAACTGGAGACTCTTTTTACTTAAAACGAGACATTCCATCTTAGTACTCACGGGTGGCAACGCACCTGCATTTTAGTTTGTAATATAGGATAGATGTAGATGTCTATGGGCCACAGCAAACACTTACCATCAGGTGGACTATGTATTCGTTTGTCACCCTTATCCCAGAAAAAAATCTTACAAAACAAATATATACCAAACAAAGATTTCATGCTATTCTCATATTTGTCAGCACATATACCAAGTGGTCTTGATTAATAGGCGACGGTAATTACGGATCCTTCTTAGGACTATCGTGGTCGACCCTTGACATATTTGTCCCTTGATAAATGTATACGTCTTTGTCAGGGAAATTACCGGCTTAGATAACAAAGGCTTATAGTGACAAATCGGGCGTAAGGGTGTGTGTGTGGGATAAAGAAAGGACTTACTGTAATCAGGCGTCTAGTTCACTGATACCACAATTCACCACCAATGTGTCCATCAATGGCGGGTACGTACCCTACAATTACGAGTTCTTATCACTGCGATCACTGCCTCTTTTTAATTTTAATTATTTTAGCGCGGCGAATTATTATTGCGGGATTAGGATGAACTTTCTAATTATGATGAAATCCTTTAAGGATTTTGCGAAACTCAGGCGCACAAGCTTGTTACCGACGCGGTGATTGATCACAGACTGACGGGTAGGGGACAATCGGAGTAGGAAGGCGACCAATGTGTGGTGAATGAGTGATTAGCGAATGTAATAGTTAAATGAATGTATGAATAAAATTTAATCCATGGCTCCACCCTTGGAGGAAACTCCAACAAACTCTGCTGTAAACTATACAAATTTTTCTGAAGCGGGTTTTTTGACTTAAATTAAACGTAATAAAGTAATTAATTAAAGTAAGTAGGAAAATAAAGATAGAGTTATTTAAATATGAAGTTAAAGTAAAATTAAAATTATTGAGTGGAAAGCGGACATGCGCGTATGGCTGGACGGACATAAGTTCTATCCTTAGTTCTAACTTGTATAACGCGATTGATCCCGTCTTTACCAAAATATACCTCATCTACAACGGCAAGAGGCCAGCAGAGAACAGGTAGTTTCTCTTCATTGAGAACAACAACCTGGCCTCGCTGAACGGGATTGTTAGAGGTGTTCCATTTTTCACGATTTTGTAAAGATGTCAGATATTTAATATGCCATCGTTTTCAAAAGCTTTGAACAACTTTGAACAACTTTGTAACGCGTACCTTTGGAGGTGATTTAAGGAAACATCTGAAACATCTTCGGCCGGTATATATCTAAGCGGTGTTAAATTAAGAAAGTGCGAAGGAGTTAAGGCTAGCGGTTCAGAGGGATCACTACTTAAAACACACATTGGACGTGAATTTAATAGACTTTCAATTTTTATTAAAACAGTATTCATTTTCTCATATGTCAGTATTTGGGGACCTATAACTTTAAACAAGTGCGTGTTGACACATTTTACTTGGCTCTCCCAAACACCACCCATATGGGGAGAGAGTACGGCGGATTTATCTTAAATTCAATTTTGAGCGGGGTTAACTCATTTAAAATGTCGCAGTTGAATTGACTTGAACATACGAATTTATGTGTCTCTAAAATATCTCCTAGCAACTACGAAATTTGTACCTCCATCACAAACTATAAGGGAGATAGGTCCACGGCGCGCTATAAATCTTTTGAAAGCGTTAACAAACATTACGGTAGATAAGTCTGAAACTAATTCTATATGTAAAGCTTTTTTGGCTAAACATACAAAAAATACAAACATATGCCTATTGGCTTTTCACTCCACATTTTTTGGACAACGTTATAAACAAGGGGCCCATATAATCAACACCAGTTTTTGCAAAACATTTAAATTGAGTAACGCGATAATCGGGTAGGTTTTCCATCAGTGGCGGTGATAGCTTTGGCTGAATTTTAAAACAATGGTTACATGAATGTACTATTTTTCGAACTATGTTGCGGGCTGATAAAATCCAATATTCATGACGTAATAATGTGAGTAAGATACCAGGACCTGTATGACAGTATACTATATGGTAATATCTAATTATGAGTTGTACAATTATGTCTTAAGGCGGTAATAAAATGGGATGCTTTTTTTCAAAATTTAAGGTAACAGCGTTTTGTAGACGGCCACCTACTCTCAATACATCATTATTGTATAAGATTATTTTGTTTAATTTAATAATGTCGTCGGAAAATGTTTGTTTTGAATACATTTAATTACATAATTTTCAGCAACATCCAAGTCGGAGACGGAAATAGAACTGGTCGTTTTAAGTTTTTTGGTAAAGTTTAGATAAGGAGTTAATAAATTTAGACCATTTTGAAATACAGTTTGCTATAATGTATATGGGGTGCCCTGCATAGTTGGTACTTATTACTAACGCGATTTTCTTAGCTTCTGGTGTTTCATCCAAATCGTTATTAATACAGGAATGCATTATGGGCCATTGATTTAGCGACAGTGACATCCATGGTGGTCCGTTAAACCAAGCATGGTTATTTATTATATTATTAGGCGTGACAGGACGTGATATGATATCGCTAGGATTTTCCTGTCCCAGGATATGATACCATAAACTAGGCGGTAAAGTATCTTGAATGGCGGATGTTCGGTTGGCTACAAACGTTTGCCAGCTGTGAGGAGACGAGCGAATCCACGCTAAAGCGATTGTTGAGTCAGTGAAAGTAAAAGTGCAATTTATATGACATCTAGATTCAAAGTTAGCATTAACTGAGTGAACAAGCTGCGAGAGTAAATGAGCGGCACAGAGTTCCAAACGAGCAAGAGTTATTTTCTTAAGTGGAGCAATACGAGAGCGAGAACAGAGTAATAATAAGTTCCTTTTTTATTTTTCCCCAAGCTCGAGCAATATCGGGTCGGTAAACAGCTCTGTGAGAAATATAGTGAGAACGAGATAAGTGCTGTTGCGTGTTGTTAATTTTAGTTAATAATCCTTTATTTATATATTCTTGTATAGTAGCGTTAAAGCCGTCGCGTAAAGCTACGTAAGAATCTAATTTTTTCTCTAAAGATAATAAGCGTCGCTTAGCTGTGCAATAAGATTCTCCTAATTGACACGGTTCGTCTCGAAAAGGTAAACAAACGACGTAGCGTCCGTCCGATTGTCTAGAAACATTTTCTGAAAATATGCGTCCACACTCACAGTCCTCTGGACTTGAAATTTTACGAGCGGTGACATTTTAGAGTGCCCATAACTTTTGTACATTTTCACATAATGACGAGTCATCATTTAAGTTGATAAGCGCATGAAAACAATGTTTGCGTGTATTGTTTGACGCAGTAGCAAGTGAATCACACTCGGCCTGCCCCATCACAATATAATCGAGCGTCGATTCTAACGCTATAACAGCTGATTGCGGGTGTACGAATTTACGCGATAAAAATAAGTGCGGGAATAACCCAGAACCGATTAAACATTCAATTTCAGAAGGAATGTTGAATAAATCATCTGCCAAAGGAATATCTTTAAAATAATCAATCATTTTATATTTAATTTCAGCTATGGTAAATTTCCAGTAATATTCAAACAACAGCGGCCTTTATCGAATACCTATATCTATTATCGAATCAGGGTTCGAACGCGGTATTATATGACCCAAAACAGTATTTTCAGTTAACCCTATGGCATGAACTTTTCATAAATAGATTAGACTTTTCATAAATAATCGGAAAGTTTAATCGACGACAGCATCTTCTGTTATAAAGTTTGGTTTAAAGGTCTCCACTTTTAGACCATTTCAATATCCTACAATATTACTCTATAATAACTGCCAAGTACTAAATGTTCGCTTATTTGTTCTAAATGTTATTAAAAACAGCATCAGTCTATAAATTATGATTGAACAAAATCAAATGTAAACGTGGTAAAGACATTGTGATAAAGTCCAGTTTTAAACCAAAACAAAATTCATAAAAATATTTTTTGCTTTCTTGGCCCATATTTATATAATAAAGTAAACAAACTTGTTCATATATATTCTATGAATAGGCATGATGCAACATTGCTTATAGAAAATGGCTTCAACTTAAATCTTATGAAGAAAGGAGAATTTGTTAACTGTACTTCTCTCTTAATTTTTTTTTGATCTGTGCATGTGTTTTAGATTCTAAGGATCAATTTCTTTTTGGTTACTCTTGTATTATTTCATTATATTTTGTGTATCTTATTTAAGGATTTATGTAAGTGGATAACTTTAAAACATTGCTCTACCTAGAAGTACCTGCATACTACGTTTGGGATAAAAGTTCCAAAGGAGAAAGAGAGGAGCAAACGTTGAAGGCTGGCAGGGATCAAAAAGAGCACGTTCTAGGCAGGTTTATACTGTGCATCCGAACAATACAGAATGCTATCACCATCGCATGCTTCTTCATGAGATCCGGGGCCCAATTTCGTTTGAAGCGTTAAAACTGTAGATGGTCATGTATATTCTACGTTCAATCAGCACAAAGCTCTCGGCTTGCGAAGATGATCAGCATTTGTTCGCAGCAATGAAAGAAGCACTTTTCCAACGACCGCAAATGATTCCGAATCTTTACGATTATTTTAGTGTTCTGCCAAGTATCAGACCATTTAAGCCTTTGGGAGAAATTCAAAGAATACCTATCTGAAGATTTTAAAGGCAGTTAGAAAGACTGGGAGATGTGGATGTAGAGCACATAACAGATGTGGTATTTAACAAATGCCTTTCCGGTAATAAAAGATGTACAGTATTGGCGTTGGGTGGTCGGCTACTAAAAGGTATGGGTTACCTCAGCCACAAAGAACAACAATTTGAAAATACAGAGTTTCTTAAAGAGACAGAGTTGCAACTGGCGTCATTAGCACGATTCTAAAAATAATGAAGGATCACTGAATGAAATGAGGATGGAATATTCTTTTTAGATGCTCAGTGGAACAGGCAAAACATTCCTCTAAATTTACTATTAAAAGTTAAAGTACTCATGGAATTGCTTTAACTATGGCTTCTTCTGGGATCAGGTTACACTGCTTGAGGTGGACAAACTGCTCATGCTACCTTCAAATTACCACTCAATTTAATAACAGCTGATACTCCATTTTGTAATATATCTAAACAAGTATTTTGCTGGAAGTATTAAAACATACGAAAATTATAGTGTGGGATAACCATGGCTCACAATGGTGGCGTGGGGCTTCGTGAACTCTACAGATACAAGATATCAGAAAATAAGTTATGTGGGTGGGTGTAACCGTTTTGCTGGCTGGAAGTTTAGACAGACTCTACCAGTAGCGCCAAAGGAACTAGAGATGAAAATAAGGCGTGTCTTAGAGATCCACTTTATGGCCTCTAATTAAAATCCTCAAGCTCTCGAAATATATGCGGGTACACTTAGGGCAAAAGTCTGCTGGTGGATTTACAAATCTCCTACTTGAAATCAACAACAGTGATTACCCGTAAATGACGGAATGATAACCATCCCAGATAATTTGTGCACAGTTGTATTTACGTTACAGGAGTTAATATCCAAAATTTACCCAGGTATTGCTCATATCCACGATAAGCCAATGGAATGGTTGTGTGATCGTGCCATAGAAACGAAAACGACCAAGCAGCGGTAATTAACGATATACTGTTAATGTCTTTTGAGGGGAAGAAATGGTGTACACGTCAATAGACTCTGTGGTCAACACAGATGACGCAATTAACTACCTGTCGAATTTCTTAATTCACAAAACATCGGGTCTTCCACATCATAAACATTCTGCGCGTAGGCACTCCTGTTATGTTGTTGCAAAATTTAAATCCTACTAAAAGTAAAGCGTTACATCGCAATGTAGTGGAAGCCACAATTATAACTGGATGTGCGCAAGAGAAACTGTATTTGTGCCAAGAACTCCCTTGATCCGAATGATATTCCCTTTGAATTCAAACGAATACAGTTTCCCTCAAAGTCTGCTTTGCAATGACCATAAACAAATCACAAGGGCAGACATTAAAATTTGCGGGTATAGACTTGAGAAAATTGTTTTCACAGGCAATTCTATGTGGATTGCTCACGTGTAAGCCTCGCCCAGTAGTCTGATAATTTTGGCACACATAATAGATTAGCAAAATGTGATGTATAAAGTTTTGTTATTTATTAGCTTTTTCCGCAAGATCCAGTTATAATTGTGGCTTTTGAGCCTCTTTTTCACACATGGGCGCGATAAAACCGAACTCCACGCGGACGAAGTCGCGGGCAAAAGCTAGTTGGAGTATATTTTTGTTAAATAAAAAAATAGAATAAGAAACTACATTGATGATTATTTTAAAATCTAAATGTCGCCATTAATAGATCCAGACTAAGCGATACTGGTTCTAGTAATGAAATAAGAAATGTACTACGAACTTTTATAGGCAAGTTAAAAATTTAATGCTTAAAGTTAATTTCAGTGTAAAATAAAAAGCATATTACAGTACAATCCACTCATTTTCGGTCATCCGTGGCAGTTTCATTCAAAACAACACGTGTTCATGCTATAACAAACTATAAATACAAAAGAATAAGAGCAAATAAGATAATGTCGCGGCAGAAATCGGAAAAGTTTAATCTAGCAAATTTCAAGCAGACCGATTCAATTTAATTTCCTTACTGAACAGGATTACTTGTTTGTAAAGAGATCTCGCTCAATTCGGAATAAAAAGCTTTGTTTTAATATTGGAACAAATCAGGGTGTACATGTTTTGTAGGAGATATAAAATAATGTTAAATGCATTCTAACGCTGTTGTTACAGGTGTTTTTATTATTTTGTTGTTTGCACACGCTGCTGAGCATCTTGCATTCATCGACTTTTCTTTCTGTGATCGAATTTGTCTCCATGATGGAGACTTTTATGGAGCAATTTTTTTAAAGGAGGGACGTAAAGCAGCGACATCTGATGGTAAATGTAAACTATAACCCATAAGTACCTACATCAACCCAAAATTAATAAACAAAATGTCTTCGGTTCTCTACACCCACCATACAAAACACAGCATTATTCCGCTATTTTAACGGTAGTATTCTGTAAGAACTTGATTCTACCTTGTTCGAGCCGACCCATTCATGCTGCAGCCATAATATAGCTGTGGCGTGACTCTACGTTGAAACTTCCGTATATTAGCTTAAGTCTACATATACATACCATTAATCATTATCATTACAGTCTATCAAAGTCCACGGCTGATTATAGGGCCTCGTAGTGTCTCATGCCTCCTTTGCCACAATACCATGTTTTACAAGCGGGTTGGCAGGCGCAATGTTGCTGCTAACTAGCTGCTAGCTGCTAGCTGCTAGCCTGGAAGTTGTAATAAGGAAGATGCTGCAGCCCATCTCTAGTTAATTTTCCTCTGTCGCCTCTTAGAACACCTACGTGATAATATGAGGTAGTGGCTATTCTTACATCGCTTTCACACGGTAAACATACGTACATATATCCTTATTTTTATAAGCTGCGTAGTCGAGTACACCTGCCACGTTGTTTTTCATTCAAACGCTATTGATATGCAGTGTAGGTAACAAAGTGGGAATAGAGAAAGTAGGGCTTCTAGACAAGCTGAAGCTTAGATATACAACTTTACGACAAGTTGAGAAGAAGAAAATGAATGCTCTAGAGACGCGGTGTTTGAAGTGAATGTTAGAGTCTCATGGACAGAATTTCGCTTCAACGTGACTAAACTCGAAATTAAATAGTGTCTTTCAGCATTATTACGGGGTCGTATATTAAAGTTCTTCGGACGCGTCTTTTCGCGTGAAAGTGACGCCATCGAGCGTCTTGTCGTGCAGTGTAATGTGAGTGCACTAGAGAGGCGAAGAAGGTGCGATGGACTATCCAAATTAAGTCAGCTGTGGGCCGTTCCTTACACCAGTGTACCAGGATATCAGTTAATAGAGTATTGAAGAATGTTCGTTTGGCGAATAGCATGTGACTCTAAAGACATCACTTCGTGTTGACCACGACGATAAGTGTCACGAAGAAGAAAATTCAATTAAAAACTTAAAACTATTGATGTGTGACAGAATAATACGGTATAAGTAAAGCAATGTTTAGAATATTGTGCAAAGAATTTATTTCTAAAGATTAAAATAGTAAAATAAAATTAAATATCCTTTATTGTTCGTTTTATTTTCCTCAATAGTAACAGGGAAATTGTTAGGCGCATTACATACAACATGAGAACAGCACCGGAAAGATATATTTGATCATAATTTTATTTTTCTATTCAGGTTTATGATTATATTTTAAGTGTTACCGGGTAAGATAATTATCAATTAAAATCTGTTATAACTATATTATTTCGTATCATTTTAATTAGTTTTATTTTAAAACCTGGAAGTTAATCGATGACATTCTTTTAACATCAGGTGTGGACTGTGCTCGTTTGTCATTCTTACTTTTAATAACAAAGTACAAATTGAGATAGATTGCAGGGTCAGTGAATACAACGAAAATAGCTATCTGTGATCTGGACCGAAAACTAAAAGAAAGAAATCCTTGATTTCTTCAACTAAATATATTTAGCTCGATCGGTATTTGCAACTAAGATCAAAAGCAAGTTTTCTAACTACTAATGTACGTGGCGTGAATCCGTGACTTTAGGCAGGGATTGAAAACCTTTCAGAGTTACAATACAGTTTTTTTAATATAAGTTTGACAAACGAGCACACAGTCCACCTGATGGTAAGTGGATGCTGTGGCTATAGACATCTACATTTATCCTCGATTAACGATCAAAATGCAGATCCGTTGCCACCCTGAGTCTAAGATGGATGGATGCCTTGTTTCCAGTAAAAGGGTCTCCGGTACTCTGCACTCACCATCAAAACGCAGCAGCATTAAGCTGCTATTTTACGCTAGTATTCTATGGGAGCGTGGTCTGTGGTTGCGCCATCCCATTTGTGCTAAAACCATAATACATCCGCACCGTGGCTCTACCACGTTTATCTTTCGAACCTTATATTTTTCGAACCTAAAGCAAGGATTGAAAAGATTTTAATAATTCCTGAATTTAGCAGTTCTGATATTTTTTTTTTATAGAATAAGGGTGACAAACGAGCACACAGTCCACCTGATAAGTGGTTGCTGTGGCCCATAGACATCTACATCTATCTTCGTTTGCGAATTTAAATGCAGATGCGTTGTCAGCCGTGAGGACTAAGATAGAATGCCTCTTTTCAGTAAAAGGGTCTCCGGTTCTCTACACTCACCATACGAAACACAGCAGCATTAAGCTGCTATTTTACTAATATTCTGTGAGCGTGGTCCTTCCCAGTCGAGCCGACCCATTCGTGCTGCAACTATACTATTAATATAGCTGCAGCATGGCTCTACCACTTAAAATCTTTTGATATAAAGAAACGGAAACCTAATGGAGAATCATTAGGTTTCCGTTAACATAACTGTAAACGAGCGAAACAAGAAATAACATTTTGATTTCATTGAGCGACGATATTATAGTTGCAACATGAATGAGTCCGCTCGACAGGAGAAGGGCAACGCTCTCACAGAATACCAGCGTGAAATAGCAGCTTAATGCTGCTGTGTTTCGTATAGTGAGTGTGGGGAACTGGAGACCCTTTTTACTTAAAACGAGGCATTCCATCTTAGTACTCACGGATGGCAACGCACCTGCATTTTAGTTTGTAATCGAGGATAGATGTAGATGTCTACGGGCCACAGTAAACACTTACCATCAGGTGGACTATGTATTCGTTTGTCACCCTTGTCCCAGAAAAAAATCTTACAAAACAAATACATACCAAACAAAGATTTCATACTATACTCATATTTGTCAGCACATATTCCAAGTGGTTTTGATTAATAGGCGACGGTAATGGCGGATCCTTCTTAGGACTATCGTGGTCGACCCTTGACATATTTGTCCCTTGATAAATGTATACGTCTTTGTCAGGGAAATTACCGGCTTAGATAACAAAGGTTTATAGTGACAAATCGGGCGTAAGGGTGTGTGTGTGGGATAAAGAAAGGACTTACTGTAATCAGGCGTCTAGTTCACTGATACCACAATTCACCACCAATGTGTCCATCAATGGCGGGTACGTACCCTACAATTACGAGTTCTTATCACTGCGATCACTGCCTCTTTTTAATTTTAATTATTTTAGAGCGGCAATTATTAATACGGTATTAGGATAAACTTCCTAATTACGATGAAATCCTTTAAGGATTTTGCGAAACTCAGGCGCACAAGCTTGTTACCGACGCGGTGATTGATCACAGACTGACGGGGTAGGGGACAATCGGAGTAGGAAGGCGACCAATGTGTGGTGAATGAGTGATTAGCGAATGTAATAGTTAAATGAATGTATGAATAAAATTTAATCCATGGCTCCACCCTTGGAGGAAACTCCAACAAACTCTGCTGTAAACTATACAAATTTTTCTGAAGCGGGTTTTTTGACTTAAATTAAACGTAATAAAGTAATTAATTAAAGTAAGTAGGAAAATAAAGATAGAGTTATTTAAATATGAAGTTAAAGTAAAATTAAAATTATTGAGTGGAAAGCGGACATGCGCGTATGGCTGGACGGACATAAGTTCTATCCTTAGTTCTAACTTGTATAACGCGATTGATCCCGTCTTTACCAAAATATACCTCATCTACAACGGCAAGAGGCCAGCAGAGAACAGGTAGTTTCTCTTCATTGAGAACAACAACCTGGCCTCGCTGAACGGGATTGTTAGAGGTGTTCCATTTTTCACGATTTTGTAAAGATGTCAGATATTTAATATGCCATCGTTTTCAAAAGCTTTGAACAACTTTGAACAACTTTGTAACGCGTACCTTTGGAGGTGATTTAAGGAAACATCTGAAACATCTTCGGCCGGTATATATCTAAGCGGTGTTAAATTAAAAAAGTGCGAAGGAGTTAAGGCTAGCGGTTCAGAGGGATCACTACTTAAAACACACATTGGACGTGAATTTAATAGACTTTCAATTTTTATTAAAACAGTATTCATTTTCTCATATGTCAGTATTTGGGAACCTATAACTTTAAACAAGTGCGTGTTGACACATTTTACAGCTCTCCCAAACACACCCATATGGGAAGTACGGCGGATTTATCTTAAATTCAATTTTAGCTTTGTTAACTCATTTAAAATGTCGCGGTTGAATTGACGTATGTTCAATACGAATTTATGTGTCTCTAAATATCTCCTAGTACCTACGAAATTTGTACCTCCATCACAAACTATAAGGGAGATAGGTCCACGCGCTATAAATCTTTTGAAAGCGTTAACAAACATTACGGTAGATAAGTCTGAAACTAATTCTATATATGTAAGCTTTTGGCTAAACATACAAAATGCAAACATATGCATTTTGGCTTTTCACTCCACATTTTTTGGACAACGTTATAAACAAGGGGCCCATATAATCAACACCAGTTTTTGCAAAACATTTAAATTGAGTAACGCGATAATCGGGTAGGTTTTCCATCAGTGGCGGTGATAGCTTTGGCTGAATTTTAAAACAATGGTTACATGAATGTACTATTTTTCGAACTATGTTGCGGGCTGATAAAATCCAATATTCATGACGTAATAATGTGAGTAAGATACCAGGACCTGTATGACAGTATACTATATGGTAATATCTAATTATGAGTTGTACAATTATGTCTTAAGGCGGTAATAAAATGGGATGCTTTTTTTCAAAATTTAAGGTAACAGCGTTTTGTAGACGGCCACCTACTCTCAATACATCATTATTGTATAAGATTATTTTGTTTAATTTAATAATGTCGTCGGAAAATGTTTGTTTTGAATACATTTAATTACATAATTTTCAGCAACATCCAAGTCGGAGACGGAAATAGAACTGGTCGTTTTAAGTTTTTTGGTAAAGTTTAGATAAGGAGTTAATAAATTTAGACCATTTTCAAATACAGTTTGCTATAGTGTATATGGGTGCCCTGCATAGTTGGTACTTATTACTAACGCGATTTTCTTAGTTTCTGGTGTTTCATCCAAATCGTTATTAATACAGGAATGCATGATGGGCCATTGATTTAGCGACAGTGACATCCACGGTGGTCCGTTAAACCAAGCATGGTTATTTATTAATTTATTAGGCGTGACAGGACGTGATATGATATCGCTAGGATTTTCCTGTCCCGGTATATGATACCATAAACTAGGCGGTAGAGTATCTTGAATGGCGGATGTTCGGTTGGCTACAAACGTTTGCCAGCGGTGTGGAGACGAGCGAATCCACGCTAAAGCGATTGTTGAGTCAGTGAAAGCAAAAGTGCGATTTATATGACATCTCGATTCAAAGTTAGCATTAACTGAGCGAACAAGCTGCGAGAGTAAATGAGCGGCACAGCGTTCCAAACGAGCAAAAGTTATTTTCTTAAGCGGAGCAATGCGAGAGCGGGAACAGAGTAATAATACTTTTTCAGCAGGTAAGCTCAACGGACTAATGCGTATAAATATTACAGCACCATAACACTTTTCACTAGAATCTGAAAATCCGGTAACGTTATGTGAATTTTTACAAAACTTAAATACCTAGGAATTTTATTTGCGTTATATTGTTAAGTTCCTTTTATTTTACCCAAGCTCGAGCAATATCGGGTCGGTAAACAGCTCTGTGAGAAATATAGTGAGAACGAGATAAGTGCTGTTGCGTGTTGTTAATTTTAGTTAATAATCCTTTATTTATATATTCTTGTATAGTAGCGTTAAAGCCGTCGCGTAAAGCTACGTCAGAATCTAATTTTTTCTCTAAAGATAATAAGCGTCGCTTAGCTGTGCAATAAGATTCTCCTAATTGACACGGTTCGTCTCGAAAAGGTAAACAAACGACGTAGCGTCCGTCCGATTGTCTAGAAACATTTTTTGAAAATATGCGTCCACACTCACGGTCTTCTGGACTTGAAATTTTACGAGCGGTGATATTTTAGAGTGCCCATAACTTTTGTACATTTTCACATAATGACGAATCATCATTTAAGTTGATAAACGAATGAAGAGAATGTTTGCGCGTATCGTTTGACGCAGTAGCAAGCGAATCACACTCGGCCTGCCCTATTACGATATAACCAAGCGTCGATTCTAACGCTATAACAGCTGTTTGCGGGTGTACGAATTTACGCGATAAAAATAAGTGCGGGAATAACCCAGAACCGATTAAACATTCAATTTCAGAAGGAATGTTGAATAAATCATCTAAAGGAATATCTTTAAAATAATCAATCATTTTTAATTTTAATTTCAGCGATGGTAAATTTCCAGTAATATTCAAAACAACAGCGGCCTTTATCGAATACCTATATCTATTATCGAATCAGGGTTCGAACGCGAGTATTGTATGACCCAAAACAGTATTTTCAGTTAACCCTATGGCATGAACTTTTCATAAATAGATTAGACTTTTCATAAATAATCGGAAAGTTTAATCGACGACAGCATCTTCTGTTATAAAGTTTGGTTTAAAGGTCTCCACTTTTAGACCATTTCAATATCCTACAATATTACTCTATAATAACTGCCAAGTACTAAATGTTCGCTTATTTGTTCTAAATGTTATTAAAAACAGCATCAGTCTATAAATTATGATTGAACAAAATCAAATGTAAACGTGGTAAAGACATTGTGATAAAGTCCAGTTTTAAACCAAAACAAAATTCATAAAAATATTTTTTGCTTTCTTGGCCCATATTTATATAATAAAGTAAACAAACTTGTTCATATATATTCTATGAATAGGCATGATGCAACATTGCTTATAGAAAATGGCTTCAACTTAAATCTTATGAAGAAAGGAGAATTTGTTAACTGTACTTCTCTCTTAATTTTTTTGATCTGTGCATGTGTTTTAGATTCTAAGGATCAATTTCTTTTTGGTTACTCTTGTATTATTTCATTATATTTTGTGTATCTTATTTAAGGATTTGTGTAAGTGGAGAGCTTTGTAACCTAAAACACAGGGTTTACCCTAACTTGAGGCAAGTTCATTTTAAGAACATATTTAGTAGTGTACGGATCAAGTATTTCCATGCGCATGATTGCGGAGAAGTTTTGGCCAAAAACCAGAAAGTTTTTGTGCTTTCATGGACTTGGAAAAGGCTTATGACAGAGTGGACAGGAATGTGTATGGCAAACACTTAACTCATTTGGTTTGAGCGCTGGTTTGATACAGGCATTGAAGTCTCTTTATAGGGACTCTAGTGCTTGTGTCAGGATCAACAGTCTCTCCGGACTGGTTTGGCATCCAAAAGGTGTCAGACAGGGCTGTGTAGCTTCCCCTGGCTGTTTAACCTATTTATGGACAGTTGTTTGCAAACTTTGAAAGTTGAAGAATGTGGGTTGAGAATGGGTGAGTTAACCGTCAAATGCCTTTTTGTACGCCGATGATCAAGTCATATTTGCATCGTCGGCAGCCGAGTTGCAATGATGGTTACTTTAATGAACCGATCATTAAAAAGAAAGGTATGAAAGTGAACGCAAGTAAGACGAAAGTGGTTTTTGAAAGAAAGTAAAACGTTATGTGAAATAAGAATAGAAGGAGTTGATTGAGCAAGTGGATGAGTTTGTATATTGGGATGTTTATTTAGTAGGGATGGTAGATATGATAAGGATATAGAACGACGAGTGACGCAGGAAATAGAGTGAATGGGGCTCTACACGCTATTGTGAAGAGTCAGAATGTGTCAAAAAGGCACGTTTGGCAATTCCACATGCTGTGTTAGTCCCTACTTTAATGTATGGTAGTGAAAGTTGGGTCTGGCAGAAGAAGCATGAGAGTAGAATAAATGCTGTAAATGCGTTCATTAAGGAGTATGCTAGGCTGAATCTGAATGACAGGGTGAGAAATAGTGTGATAAGAGAAAAGTGTGGTTTGCAAGATGACGTTGTGACCAGGATTAAGAAAGGAATGCTTCGGTGGTTTGGTCATGTAGAAAGGATGAACGAAGAAAGAGTACAAAGCAAATTTATGCTGCAGAAGTGAACGGCAGAGTCGGAAAGGGACGCCCTAGACGAAGGTTTATCGACCAAATTGGCGATATATTGAAATGGGCCAGATTAAGTACCCTTAACCGACGAGCGTATGCGTAGATATATGGATGTAAAGGAGGCGAGAGAGGTGTGCCAGGATCGTGCCAAGTGAAGTCCGTAGTCTCTGCCTACCCTCTGGGTGACAGGCGTGAGTGTTTATGTATGTTATGTATGTATATTTAGTATATAAGATGCATTGTTTGACTGTTACTCTGTATCACTTTTCTATCTGAATAAATTATTATTATTATTATAACATAAAATAGCTAAATACTAATATTTATTTAAATTTAATGCACAAGTAGTACATATGGGGACTTAATGGGGCATTCTCTCCAAGCAAAGAGCAAGCAGAGATATGTAAGTCTTTGTCTGACTTTATAAGATTCGGCTGGAGTGGCCCAATGGCCAACTAATCCCATTACAGGGGTTGCCCTCCTTGCCCTATTATTTCTTTTCCCCTTCACACATCAGGAGACTAAAATGCTTAGTTAGCAGTGCATTTTTTCTCAAAAATTACAGGGTTAAAAATCCCTTCAGTTTATTTTATTTATCATATTTACATCTGGTCTATATAATATTGTTATGTGTTGGTTGAGTAAAATGCCGATGGATCCTGATCCAATGATCCTGTTGTCCAAAATTGTTACACATATAGGTTGTTTCTTGCTTGCATCAATAAGGTTGACTATTGTCTATTTTATGCCCACATATTTTATTAACTTGACATTATTTTAAATTGACCTTTAATATTTGAACTTTATTGTACATTTGAAGTTCTGTTAGAAACTGTATCTAAAAGTAAGCGCACTGAACGTTTCATATTAGAATAGTTTATTACATTTACACGAGCGGTAGTAACGACATAATAATTATAAATATTATTGTTAGTTTTAGTAAAAATATTCGAAGTTTCATTTTTCGACGAAACTAACCATTGCGCGTGAGCACGCTTTCCATCGGTAAGCGGTGAGACGTCGGCGTTCTCATCGACACGTCCGAGCCGTGGGGTGGTCGCGGTCGAATGTAATGGAGTCGTAACAGAGTTCGAGAAAGGTATACTAGGTTGAGAATGCGTTGAGAACAAAAGTTATTTAAATGAATCATAGAATGATGGCGTTTGTTACATTTGTTACAATTTCTTGTTGATTGAAATTTGCTTATAGAATGAACACCGAGACAATTTTTACAAATATTGTTTTTAATTACAATTTGATATCTGCTCTCGGGAGTTAGATCGTGAAATTTTGGACATGAATATAAAGCCTGTTTATCGTTATGGCAGACAACGCACGAAGGATTGGATTTATCGATAACAAATAAATGAAATGTTTTGGGTGTATTAGCGGGTTGCGTGTAGTTTTTGTGGTTACTACCCATGACGTTACGTTTAACAGGTTGAGGAATTAGCTGTAATTGTGAGCGGGATAATACCTTGCTTTGATCTTTTATAAAGGAGGTTAACATTTCAAATGTAGGCATTTTAAATTTAGAGAATTGTTGTTCGAATACTTGTACGGTTTGTTTATCTAGTTTACTAAGACCGATATGGGTAAACATGAAATCAGCTAAATCGTCTATTTTTAATAATTTTAGAGCCGAAACCAAGGCGCAATAGTTTTCTATAAACATGTCTAAATTTTGAGAAGATGCGTGTGTGAGAGGTTTGAATGTAAACATTTTTTCTAAATATTGCGTAGCTAAAGTTCTATTATCTTGATAACGATCTACTAATAATTTCCATATTATCTTATAATTCGAAACCACGGGAAGTACTCCCGCCGTAATAGATAAAGCCGATCCTGATAGCTTTGACACAAGAGATTGTATGCGTTCGGCGTCGGTAAGATGTTTGTTTTCGTGAATCATTTCTTTAAAGTTTTAATAAAATAATGGCCATTTCTCGGGTTCTCCAGAAAAGGAAATTAAATAATTAATAGAATCAGGCGTTACTTTGCGGAAATCCATTATATTAAGTTTGGAAAAAATTTACTTTGCCAATATCCGCTCAATAAAATAAAATGATGTGTCTTACCGGCATCTTCCCATTACAATCCCGAATTTCCTATTTATAAGTCACTAAAGCAGAGAATAAAGGACAATAACCTCATTGTTACTAAAAATGACAAGGCAATACTGTTGTCATTATGGAGAATGCGGTACAGCTAGAAGGTTAACGACGTTATTCAAGGAGATGAGTTTGAGTTATTGAGTCTGACCCAACAAAGTTTACTTCGGATATTAAAGTACATTCTGTGTACTAAATATCGGGAATTTGTCAATAAAACAAAAATACAAATTATTCATCTAAATTTATTTTATCGCCTTCAAAGTAGCCCCATCGCTTTTAATACAACATCTCCAACGCTTCACCCAGTCTTCCATACATTTTTCATAGCTATTTGCGGTATGGCCTTTAGCTCATTCAGCGAATTTTGTTATAGCTATCGACTCAAAACGTTTTCCTCGAAGTGGTAATTTTAACTTGGAAATAAAAAGTCAGACGGAGCCATATCAGGTGAATACGGTGCTTGGTCGAGAACTTTTGTTGAATGTTTCGCTAAAAACTCTTTCACTATAATGGCTGTGTGTGATGGTGCATTATCATGGTGCAGCATCCATGAGTTGTGTTGCCACAAATCTGGACGTTTTCGGCGGATACTCTCACGCAAACCTTCATGACGCTAAATAATATTCTTTATTCACTGTTTCTCCCTTTGGAAGGAATTCGGAGTGAACCACACCACGGTAGTCAAAAAACATCAGCATCACCTGATTTGGAGCGACTTTGCCGCGGTTTTTGGGTTTCGGCTCGTTTTCGAGACGCCATTCTGAACTGTTGGCTTGTTTGCATGTCGTACTCATAAACCCATGTCTCGTCGCCAGTTATTATACGTTTCATAAAGGTCGGATCCGTAGAAGCTCGAGAACCATGTCTTCAGCGACATGCTTTCGCTGCGCTCTTTGAACAAAATTGAGCTCTTTTGGAACTAGTCGAGCGGCGACGCGTTTCATCCTAAAATGTCAATGAGAATGTTGTGGACGGACTTAAAAGATATGTTCACCTCACTAGCCAACTCTCTCAGACTCATACGTCGATTTTCGAGCACTAGCTTCTTGATTTTGTCGATGTTTTCTTTGGTCGTAGCGGTTGAAGGTCTACCAGAACGAGGCAAGTCTACTACTACTTCTCGGCCTTCTTTAAAGCCTTATACCATTCATAAGCCCTTGTTTTCGATATACACGATTCGCCGTAGGTATTTCGCAACATTTTTAGTGATTCACCACATGAAATATCATTCGAAACACAAAATTTAAAGCACACTCTTTGTTCAACAATATTTTCCATTGTAAAATCGCCGATAACTCAAAACTATGACTAGTTATGACTATGACTATGAGTAGTTTAAAACAAATTAAATGACAGATCCCGCTCAAACTTTGCGCGCTAAATCAGTACAGTGCTACCAACATGCAGTAAAAAATTAGAACGACCTCTTTACGCGGGTCTTTTTATTGACATATTCGATACTTTTACACAGAGTTGTATGTATACAACAGTCATCATATGTTTTTCCCGATCACAACTTGTCTCGGAGCAATCTTGTTCCAGTGAATCCTCAAGCACCCATTTTATATGGGTTACCAAAATACATAAAGAACATGTTCCTATTCGTCCAGTTGTCTCATATATATGTGCACCAGCTTATTTCCTTTGCTAAAAAAATTAAACTTCCTCCTTCGGGAGAAATCTGGTTTCAACCCAACTTACAGCCTTAAAAATAATTTAGATCTCGTTTCCAAAATTAAAGATATTCCTCCTAAATCCATGTTGTTATCTTTAGACGTTGATAGTCTTTTCACAAATGTCCCATCTTCTGACTCTTTGCGTATACTCGCAGATCTCTTTGATAAACGTCGTCTACATCCCGGGGAAACAAATGATCTTCTTAACTTAACCTCTCTCTGTATGAAACAAAATTATTTTCGATTTAATAACCGTTTCTATCTATAAAAAGAAGGGTTAGCTATAGGGTCCCCTCTAAGTCCTCTTATGTCGGACATTTTCATGGATAATTTCGAAACACAACATATAGTTGTCAATCAAAATATCTTGTACTATTATAGATATGTAGACGATATAATTATTTGCTGGACTGGCACAAGGAGACAACTGGATGTTTTCCTTACTAAAATTAATAGAGTTCACGATAAAATTAAATTTAAGCTTGAATTGGAACAAGATCGTTCCCTTAATTTCCTCGACTTAACAATAACAAGAAAAAAGTCGTTGCATGTTTTCCAAATTTACTGACCAACTCATACAGCCACGGTCATCCCGTTATCGTGTCATCCTTGGCAACATAAATTAGCCGCTTTTTATTGTTATATTAATCGTTTGTTTACTGTCATATTAAGTAAAGAAAATTATTTAAAAGTGCTTAACGTAATTTATCAAATTGCGGTCTCTAATGGTTTTTTTATAAAATCTCATTAACAATTTAATTAAAAAGAAAGAAAAGCATGCCGTCCGCAATTCTCTGTACGCAGTTCAAACTCCAAGTGTTCGTCGTTTGACTTATTTAAGCTCCATATCCGAAAAAATAGCTAATACTCTTCGACAGAGCGGCGTTTACGTTGCGGTCAAAACAAAAAATTATCTTAGGAATATCTGTAATAATAAAGATAAGTTAGATATTTGTCAAAAGTCGGGTGTTTATAAACTTGTTTGTGACGAATTCCACGCCATTTACGTGGGTCAGACTGGTCGCAACTTCGAGACACGTTACAAAGAGCATTTAGCCGCGTACAGGAATTGCAAACCCGATAAATCCCATTTCGCTAAACATCTCTTGGACACTGGACACAACCTAACCAACGACCACTCCTTTAAAGTCTTACGTACTTGTAATAAAGGGCTGCGACTGTGTGTGCTGGAACAAATGGAGATATTAAAAAATAAATAAAGTAATGTTGCACTGCTGAATGAACAAACAAATGTTTCTAACTCACCTCTCTTAAACATCTTTAAGCCTGCTCTCTAATAGCGGACAGCCTCGCAATATGGTCGTTCGTCACCTTCGGTGATCGGCAATTGGTCGCGTGGTTTGAGGAGCGGGAGTTTCCGCAGCGGTTTATTATTGATTTGATAGCAGGCGGCTGCGTACGTCAGGTGGTGATTGGTCGCATGTTTTATGACACGACGCATGACGCGGTCGTTCGCTACTTAAGTGGGGAGCGGTTGCGTCGACGAGTCTTATAAATAGCAGCTGTTTTTAGCTCACGGCTCACTTAGCGGTCAGCCACCGTAGAATCTACTACATCTGAAGATGCCTCGTGTAGAGGCGAAACACGTGTCGTATTTTTGTTGGTGGTGTGTCTTTCCTAGTGTAGTGGTGGTGGGAGTAGTGGTGCTGGGATTAATGGTGACGGGGATAGTGCACGCAATTGACGGAGGGCGGGAGGTGCTCTTCAAACTTGGTAAGACACATCATTTTATTTTATTGAGCGGATATTGGCAAAGTAAATTTTTCCAACCTTAAAGGAAATTAAATCTAAAGTTGGAAGCTTATGTTTTGGTGTAGCGAATTGAATACTAGTATCTTTTTTATCGTTAATTTATGAGGCTTCAAAATATTTAATATGATTATAAAGTTCGTTGAATGCTTCTATAGCCTTGAACGAAAGTACGAAGTCAGGATCTAACTCTTCGTTTCGAGAATTTATATTTTCTACTACCTGCATATAATGGGATCTTATTTTATCAATGTGTTTTGCGTTTATTAAAATGTTTTATCCTATCGGGAGTAACAGTTGAATCGCAAGCACATTGAATAATAGAAAATAAGGATTGGCGTTTAGCTTCTAATACTTTAATGGAAGTCATTATTATTGGCAAACTATAGGTGCGAGTTTAAACTTAAAACTTAAGCGGATAAAATTGAGTACTATGATCGATTGTTATAAGTAAACAAGTTATTTCTTTTACTATTTTACTATTACTGTTAAATAATCGCGGAGTTAATATTTTTAAATTTTATCTTATATGTAAGCGGCGTACAAAATGGCGGCGGAGCAAAGTTAGCCTGTGTTGATGAATATGTTATTGTATGTAGTAATGAATTTGATGTATCAGTGGTCGAAGGACCTGGAAATGTGGGATAAAGAAAGGTTACTGTAATCAGGCGTCTAGTTCACTGATACCACAATTCACCACCAATATGTCCATCAATAGCGGGCACTTGCCTAAAATTACCAGTTCTTATCGCAATCACTGCCTCTTTTAATTTTAATTATTTTAGCGCGGCGAATTATTGATGCGGGATTGGATGAACTTCCTAATTATGATAAATCCTTTAAATAATATCGTATAAACATCCTTTTAAGGATTTTTGCGGAACTCAGACGCACAAGCTTGTTATCGACGCGGTGATTGATCATAGACTGACAGGGTAGGGGTCAATCGGAAGTAGGAAGGCGACCAAGTGAGTGAATGAGTGATTAGCGAATGTAATAGTTAAAAGAGTGTATGAATAAAATGGCTAATCCAGCGTGTGTAGATAAAATCATTATCTGTAAATAGAAAACAAATGCAATAATTTAAGTTCACTTTTAGTGTTTCAGTTATGTAACTAGTTAGGTATATTCTTTTGTCAATGGTCTGTTTGATATTACTTCTTTTTCTCTAAACATTAAATAAACACCTGACACAATGCAAGTGCGTTGTTATCGCATAGGACAATTTCTTAACTGTTTATAAATAATATTTTCAGGGAGAATTAAAAAGTCAAAATCGAAAATGTCTAAATTATCCTACATTTGTACTACCGTGTAAAATTTTTCAACGTAAATTTTAATTTTGCATATTAATAAATAATACATGAATAGGTAATGTTGGAAGTTCTGATAGATCCTGAAAATTAAATTTTATATTTTACCGGAAGCTATTGAGCTCAAGCCCACTTGAATATTTACTAAGCATATGTTGCTTCAATGAGTACAATGGAGTAATTTCAAATATTGTCCAAAGTTTTTTATTTATTTTGAAATAAAAACATAAGTTGTTTTTTTTACGATAGTAATGTATTGGTAAGAAATGTAAATTTACTTATGTATTAGTCAACATCACGAAATTGTCAGCTGTAATTATGGAAAAAAAAACTCTCCATTGCTCAATAAATGACTTTGAGATTCCTTTGACTTTCATCGTGTTTTTTAAAAATTATTTCAATAATTGAAATAAGGTAAAACAAACGAATAGAATTGTTAAAACTAATCTTGTTGAAGGGTGCTCGACTCATGACACGAGAAACAAGACGAAGGGAATACAAACAGAATTAACACAATCATAGATTACAAGATCGTTGTCACATTTAAAGTTTTAGCAACTTAAATACTTTGAAAGCGTGTTTATGAGTGATGAGACGTTTGAATTAAATGAAATAAAATTCCGAAAGAAGAGGAAAGATATAGTGAGATAGGTGTAGATGAAATAATGGCAACGAAAAGCATGAGAGTAGAATAAATGCTGTAAATGCGTTCATTAAGGAGTATGCTAGGCTGAATCTGAATGACAGGGTGAGAAATAGTGTGATAAGAGAAAAGTGTGGTTTGCAAGATGACGTTGTGACCAGGATTAAGAAAGGAATGCTTCGGTGGTTTGGTCATGTAGAAAGGATGAACGAAGAAAGAGTACAAAGCAAATTTATGCTGCAGAAGTGAACGGCAGAGTCGGAAAGGGACGCCCTAGACGAAGGTTTATCGACCAAATTGGCGATATATTGAAATGGGCCAGATTAAGTACCCTTAACCGACGAGCGTATGCGTAGATATATGGATGTAAAGGAGGCGAGAGAGGTGTGCCAGGATCGTGCCAAGTGAAGTCCGTAGTCTCTGCCTACCCTCTGGGTGACAGGCGTGAGTGTTTATGTATGTTATGTATGTATATTTAGTATATAAGATGCATTGTTTGACTGTTACTCTGTATCACTTTTCTATCTGAATAAATTATTATTATTATTATAACATAAAATAGCTAAATACTAATATTTATTTAAATTTAATGCACAAGTAGTACATATGGGGACTTAATGGGGCATTCTCTCCAAGCAAAGAGCAAGCAGAGATATGTAAGTCTTTGTCTGACTTTATAAGATTCGGCTGGAGTGGCCCAATGGCCAACTAATCCCATTACAGGGGTTGCCCTCCTTGCCCTATTATTTCTTTTCCCCTTCACACATCAGGAGACTAAAAATGCTTAGTTAGCAGTGCATTTTTTCTCAAAAATTACAGGGTTAAAAATCCCTTCAGTTTATTTTATTTATCATATTTACATCTGGTCTATATAATATTGTTATGTGTTGGTTGAGTAAAATGCCGATGGATCCTGATCCAATGATCCTGTTGTCCAAAATTGTTACACATATAGGTTGTTTCTTGCTTGCATCAATAAGGTTGACTATTGTCTATTTTATGCCCACATATTTTATTAACTTGACATTATTTTAAATTGACCTTTAATATTTGAACTTTATTGTACATTTGAAGTTCTGTTAGAAACTGTATCTAAAAGTAAGCGCACTGAACGTTTCATATTAGAATCGTTTATTACATTTACACGAGCGGTAGTAACAACATCATAATAAATATTGTTAATTTTAGTAAAAATATTCGAAGTTTCATTTTTCGACGAAACTAACCATTGCGCGTGAGCAAGCTTTCCATCGGTAAGCAGTGAGACGTCGGCGTTCGCATCGACACGTCCGAGCCGTGGGGTGGTCGCGGTCGAATGTAATGGAGTCGTAACAGAGTTCGAGAAAGGTATACTAGGTTGAGAATGCGTTGAGAATAAAAGTTATTAAAATGAATCATAGAATGATGGCGTTTGTTACATTTGTTACAATTTCTTGTTGATTGAAATTTGCTTATAGAATGAACACCGAGACAATTTTTACAAATATTGTTTTTAATTACAATTTGATATCTGCTCTCGGGAGTTAGATCGTGAAATTTTGGACATGAATATAAAGCGTGTTTATCGTTATGGCAGACAACGCACGAAGGATTGGATTTATCGATAACAAATGAATGAAATGTTTTGGGTGTATTAGCGGGTTGCGTGTAGTTTTCGTGGTTACTACCCATGACGTTACGTTTAACAGGTTGAGGAATTAGCTGTAATTGTGAGCGGATAATTTGCTTTGATCTTTTATAAGGAGGTTAACATTTCAAATGTAGGCATTTTAAATTTACAAAATTGTTGTTCGAATACTTGCACGGTTTGTTTATTTAGTTTACTAAGACCGATATGGGTTAGAGCCGAAACCAAGGCGCAATAGTTTTCTATAAACATGTCTAAATTTTGAGAAGATGCGTGTGAAGAGGTTTGAATGTAAACATTTTTCTAAATATTGCGTAGCTAAAGTTCTATTATTTTGATAACGATCTACTAATAATTTCCATATTATCTTATAATTCGAAACCACGGGAAGTACTCCCGCCGTAATAGATAAAGCCGATCCTGATAGCTTTGACACAAGAGATTGTATGCGTTCGGCGTCGGTAAGATGTTTGTTTTCGTGAATCATTTCTTTAAAGTTTTAATAAAGTAATGGCCATTTCTCGGGTTCTCCAGAAAAGGAAATTAAATAATTAGTAGAATCAGGCGTTACTTTGCGGAAATCTATTATATTAAGGTTGGAAAATTTTACTTTGCCAATATCCGCTCAATAAAATAAAATGATGTGTCTTACCCGCATCTTTCCATTACAATCCTGAATTTCCTATTTAAAAATCAAAAATCCTAAAGCAGAGAATAAAGGACAATAACCTCATTGTTACTAAAGCCGACAAAGGCAATACTGTTGTCATTATGGAGAATAGCGGGTACAGCTAGAAGGTTAACGATGTTATTCAAGGAGATGAGTTTGAGTTATTGAGTCTGACCCAACAAAGTTTACTTCGGATATTAAAGTACATTCTGTGTACTAAATATCGGGAATTTGTCAATAAAACAAAAATACAAATTATTCATCTAAATTTATTTTATCGCCTTCAAAGTAGCCCCATCGCTTTTAATACAACATCTCCAACGCTTCACCCAGTCTTCCATACATTTTTCATAGCTATTTGCGGTATGGCCTTTAGCTCATTCAGCGAATTTTGTTATAGCTATCGACTCAAAACGTTTTCCTCGAAGTGGTAATTTTAACTTGGAAATAAAAAGTCAGACGGAGCCATATCAGGTGAATACGGTGCTTGGTCGAGAACTTTTGTTGAATGTTTCGCTAAAAACTCTTTCACTATAATGGCTGTGTGTGATGGTGCATTATCATGGTGCAGCATCCATGAGTTGTGTTGCCACAAATCTGGACGTTTTCGGCGGATACTCTCACGCAAACCTTCATGACGCTAAATAATATTCTTTATTCACTGTTTCTCCCTTTGGAAGGAATTCGGAGTGAACCACACCACGGTAGTCAAAAAACATCAGCATCACCTGATTTGGAGCGACTTTGCCGCGGTTTTTGGGTTTCGGCTCGTTTTCGAGACGCCATTCTGAACTGTTGGCTTGTTTGCATGTCGTACTCATAAACCCATGTCTCGTCGCCAGTTATTATACGTTTCATAAAGGTCGGATCCGTAGAAGCTCGAGAACCATGTCTTCAGCGACATGCTTTCGCTGCGCTCTTTGAACAAAATTGAGCTCTTTTGGAACTAGTCGAGCGGCGACGCGTTTCATCCTAAAATGTCAATGAGAATGTTGTGGACGGACTTAAAAGATATGTTCACCTCACTAGCCAACTCTCTCAGACTCATACGTCGATTTTCGAGCACTAGCTTCTTGATTTTGTCGATGTTTTCTTTGGTCGTAGCGGTTGAAGGTCTACCAGAACGAGGCAAGTCTACTACTACTTCTCGGCCTTCTTTAAAGCCTTATACCATTCATAAGCCCTTGTTTTCGATATACACGATTCGCCGTAGGTATTTCGCAACATTTTTAGTGATTCACCACATGAAATATCATTCGAAACACAAAATTTAAGGCACACTCTTTGTTCAACAATATTTTCCATTGTAAAATCGCCGATAACTCAAAACTATGACTAGTTATATGACTATGACTATGAGTAGTTTAAAACAAATTAAATGACAGATCCCGCTCAAACTTTGCGCGCTAAATCAGTACAGTGCTACCAACATGCAGTAAAAAATTAGAACGACCTCTTTACGCGGGTCTTTTATTGACATATTCGATACTTTTACACAGAGTTGTATGTATACAACAGTCATCATATGTTTTTCCCAATCACAACTTATCTCGGAGCAATCTTGTTCCAATGAATCCTCAAGCACCCATTTTATATGGGTTACCAAAAATACATAAAGAACATGTTCCTATTCGTCCAGTTGTCTCATATATAGGTGCACCAGCTTATTTCCTTGCTAAAAAATTAAACTTCCTCCTTCGGGAGAAATCTGGTTTCAACCCAACTTATAGCCTTAAAAATAGTTTAGATCTCGTTTCCAAAATTAAAGGTATTCCTCCTAAATCCATGTTGTTATCTTTAGACGTTGATAGTCTTTTCACAAATGTCCCATCTTCTGACTGTTTGCGTATACTCGCAGATGTCTTTAATAAACGTCGTCTACATCCCGGGGAAACAAATGATCTTCTTAACTTAACCTCTCTCTGTATGAAACAAAACTATTTCCGGTTTAATAACCGTTTCTATCTATAAAAAGAAGGGTTAGCTATGGGGTCCCCTCTAAGTCCTCTTACGGCGGACATTTTCATGGATAATTTTGAAACACAACATATAGTTGTCAATCAAAATATCTTGTACTATTATAGATATGTAGACGATATAATTATTTGCTGGACTGGCACAAAGAGACAACTGGATGTATTCATTACTAAAATAAATAGAGTTCACGATAAAATTAAATTTAAGCTTGAATTGGAACAAGATTGTTCCCTTAATTTCCTCGACGTAACAATAACAAGAAAAGAGTCGTTGCATGTTTTCCAAATTTACCGAAAGCCAACTCATACAGAAACGGTCATCCCCGCGTCATAGTGTCATCCTTGGCAACATAAATTAGCCGCTTTTTATTGTTATATTAATCGTTTGTTTACTGTCATATTAAGTAAAGAAAATTATTTAAAAGTGCTTAACGTAATTTATCAAATTGCGGTCTCTAATGGTTTTTTATAAAATCTCATTAACAATTTAATTAAAAAGAAAGAAAAGCATGCCGTCCGCAATTCTCTGTACGCAGTTCAAACTCCAAGTGTTCGTCGTTTGACTTACTTGGCTCCATATCTGAAAAAATAGCTAATACTCTTCGACAGAGCGGCGTTTACGTTGCGTTCAAAACAAAAAATTATCTTAGAATATCTGTAATAATAAAGATAAGTTAGATATTTGTCAAAAGTCGGGTGTTTATAAACTTGTTTGTGACGAATTCCACGCCATTTACGTGGGTCAGACTGGTCGCAACTTCGAGACACGTTACAAAGAGCATTTAGCCGCGTACAGGAATTGCAAACCCGATAAATCCCATTTCGCTAAACATCTCTTGGACACTGGACTGCATGCAACCAACGACCACTCCTTTAAAGTCTTACGTACTTGTAATAAAGGGCTGCGACTGTGTGTGCTGGAACAAATGGAGATATTAAAAAATAAATAAAGTAATGTTGCACTGCTGAATGAACAAACAAATGTTTCTAACTCACCTCTCTTAAACATCTTTAAACCTGCTCTCTAATAGCGGACAGCCTCGCAATATGGTCGTTCGTCACCTTCACGGTGATCGGCAATTGGTCGCGTGGTTTGAGGTGAGCGGGAGTTTCCGCAGCGGTTTATTATTGATTTGATAGCAGGCGGCTGCGTACGTCAGGTGGTGATTGGTCGCATGTTTTATCGGATGACGCGGTCGCTCGCTACTAAGTGGGGCGGTTGCGTCAGCAAGTCTTATAATAGCAGTGTTTTTGGCTCACCGCTCCTTAGCGGTCAGCCACCGTAGAGTCTACTACATATGAAAATGCCTCGTGTAGAGGCGAAACACGTGTCGTATTTTCGTTGGTGGTGTGTCTTTCTAGTGTAGTGGTGGTGGGAGTAGTGGTGCTGGGATTAGTGGTGACGGGGATAGTACGCAATTGAGGGAGGGCGGAAGTGCTCTTCAAACTAGGTAAGACACATCATTTTATTTTATTGAGCGGATATTGGCAAAGTAAATTTTTCCAACCTTAAAGGAAATTAAATCTAAAGTTGGAAGCTTATGTTTTGGTGTAGCGAATTGAATACTAGTATCTTTTTTATCGTTAATTTATGAGGCTTCAAAATATTTAATATGATTATAAAGTTCGTTGAATGCTTCTATAGCCTTGAACGAAAGTACGAAGTCAGGATCTAACTCTTCGTTTCGAGAATTTATATTTTCTACTACCTGCATATAATGGGATCTTATTTTATCAATGTGTTTTGTGTTTATTAAAAATGTTTTTATCCTATCGGGAGAAGTAGCAAGCTTAATTGAATCGTAAGCACATTGAATAATAGAAAATAAGGATTGGCGTTTAGCTTCTAATACTTTAATGGAAGTCATTATTATTGGCAAACTATAGGTGCGAGTTTAAACTTAAAACTTAAGCGGATAAAATTGAGTACTATGATCGATTGTTATAAAGTAAACAAGTTATTTCTATTTACTATTTTACTGTTACTGTTAAATAATCGACGCGGAGTTAATATTTTTAAATTTTATCTTATATGTAAGCGGCGTACAAAATGGCGGCGGAGCAAAGTTAGCCTGTGTTGATGAATATGTGTTATTGTATGTAGTAATGAATTTGAATGTATCAGTGGTCGAGGGACCTAGAAAATGTGGGATAAAGAAAGGAATTACTGTAATCAGGCGTCTAGTTCACTGATACCACAATTCACCACCAATATGTCCATTAATAGCGGGCACTTGCCCTAAAATTACCAGTTCTTATCACTGCGATCACTGCCTCTTTTTAATTTTAATTATTTTAGCGCGGCGAATTATTGATGCGGGATTAGGATGAACTTCTAATTATGATAAATCCTTTAAATAATATCGTATAAACATCCTTTTAAGGATTTTTGGAACTCAGGCTTACAAGCTTGTTATCGACGCGGTGATTGATCATAGACTGACAGGGTAGGGGTCAATCGGAAGTAGGAAGGCGACCAAGTGAGTGAATGAGTGATTAGCGAATGTAATAGTTAAAAGAGTGTATGAATAAAATGGCTAATCCAGCGTGTGTAGATAAAATCATTATCTGTAAATAGGAAACAAATGCAATAATTTAAGGTCACTTTTAGTGTTTCAGTTAAACTAGTTAGGTATATTCTTTAGTTAATGGTCTGTTTGATATTATTTTATTTCTCAAAACATTAAATAAAAACCTGACACAATGCAAGTGCGTTGTTATCGCATAGGACAATTTCTTAATTGCTTATAAATAATATTTTCAGGGAGAATTAAAAAGTCAAAATCGGAAATTTCTAAATTATCCTACATTTGTACTACCGTGTAAAATTTTTCAACGTAAATTTTAATTTTGCATATTAATAAATAATACATGAATAGGTAATGTTGAAGGTTCTGATAGACCCTGAAAATTAAATTTTATATTTTACGGAAGCTATTGAGCTCAAGCCCACTTGAATATTTACTAAGCATATGTTGCTTCAATGAGTACAATGGAGTAATTTCAAATATTGTCCAAAGTTTTTTATTTATTTTGAAATAAAAACATAAGTTGTTTTTTTTACGATAGTAATGTATTGGTAAGAAATGTAAATTTACTTATGTATTAGTCAACATCACGAAATTGTCAGCTGTAATTATGGAAAAAAAAACTCTCCATTGCTCAATAAATGACTTTGAGATTCCTTTGACTTTCATCGTGTTTTTTAAAAATTATTTCAATAATTGAAATAAGGTAAAACAAACGAATAGAATTGTTAAAACTAATCTTGTTGAAGGGTGCTCGACTCATGACACGAGAAACAAGACGAAGGGAATACAACCAGAATTAACACAATCATAGATTACAAGATCGTTGTCACATTTAAAGTTTTAGCAACTTAAATACTTTGAAAGCGTGTTTATGAGTGATGAGACGTTTGAATTAAATGAAATAAAATTCCGAAAGAAGAGGAAAGATATAGTGAGATAGGTGTAGATGAAATAATGGCAACGAAAAGTATGAGAGCAGGTAAGGCAGCCGGATATGATGAGTATCACTCGAAATGCTAAGGGCTGGAGAGGGAGTGGTGACAGACCTGCTGTACACCTTGTTTAATTTGTGTTGGAACTTAAGCGGGTACCGGAGACTTGTGCAAAACCGTGATAGTCCCAATATATAAGGGAAAAGGATCGCAGCAGGTCTGTAAAACTACCGTGGTATCAGCCTTCTGTGGGGAAACTGGCTGAAGGTACTAATTGAAAGAGTTATGAAAGATACTGATGGAAAAATTTGGGATGTGCAAGCGGGACTTAGAAAGGAATGGGATGTACGGATCAGGTCTTTTCCATGCGCATGATCGCGGAAGTTTTGGCCAAAACCAAAAGGTTTTGCCTTCATGGACTTGGAAAAGGCTTATGACAGAGTGGACAGGGATGTGTTATGGCAAACACTGAACTCATTTGGGTTGAGCCTGGGTTGATACAGGCATTGAAGTCTCTGTATAGGGACTCCAGTGCTTGTGTCAGGATCACCAGGCCTACTCGGACTGGTTTGGCATCCATAGAGGTGTCAGACAGAGCTGTGGCTTCCCGTGGCTGTTCAACCTATTTATGGACAGTTGTTTGGAAAATTTGAAAGTTGAAGAATGCGGGTTAAGTATGGGTGAGTTAACCGTCAAATGCCTTTTGTACGCCGATGATCAAGTCATACTTGCGTCGTCGGCGGCGAGTTGCAAATGATGGTTACATTAATGAACGGTCATTAAAAGAAAGAATGAAAGTGAACGCAAGTAAGACGAAAGTTATGGTTTTTGAAAGAAGAAAGTAAAACGATATGAAATAAGAATAGAAGGGAATTGGTCGAGCAAGTAGATGAGTTTTGTATTTTGGATGTGTATTTAGCAGGATGGTAGATATGATAAGGATATAGAACGACGAGTGAACGCAGATAATAGAGTAAATGGGGCTCTACTATAAACACTACTACTACTACACTATACACTATTTTCAAATATCAACCTTATCACGGCCACTAACATATGTCAGTGTTAGGGAGGACCGATACAAACACGAAGGTCTCGAGTGTCGACTGTGTGATTGTCAATACCCCTTAAAAGTGCACTAAGTACGGGCAAATCTTTCAGGAAATGCATGTGTGATAACACATGCTTAGAAGTAAAGTTAAAGTCTATATACATGTAGCCTATAACCTCATTTCTGATAGGGTTTTAGGGCAAGGGCAAGGTCTGCCCCACTGCCCCAATGCGTGTTGTCGAACTTCACATGTCTTCGAAATATTTTTTATTTTTATTACTCAGACTTGCAGGTTTCCTCACTATGTTTTCCTTAACTGCTAAGAACGTGGTAAATCACCACTTAAAATTGCAATTAACAATTTAATTACGGTGGGGATCGAACCCGGGTTGCTCGCGTACTGTGAAATTTACAGCGAGCGCTAAGCCCCTCAGCTACCACGGCTCCATGCAACGCATGTTTGCACACACAAAGATAATTTGAAAAGATGCTACTCTCTTTGAAGTTTATATTCGCTCACTTTCCTTTGTGATAGTCTATAATCTATATATTCTCCTGCACTTCGTTAATCTTTCTCCCCATTTTTAATTATTTTTCGGGTTGCCTGGAAGAAAGGGAAAACAGTCTTCTTGCTATTGCAATTTGATTTGTACTCCCTCAATATTTGTAAAATTTGTCATGATAATAATCTTTGCTAGGTTTACAATATAGAATATTTGACTGTATCATATATTTCTAGAAAATAACTCAACTTTATATACTTAAAATAAAGCGTGATATTTTTCAACCAACACTTTTACAACGAAACCATTTTGATGTTTAGGAAAGAGTGAATATATTTTTATAATTCAAATTTATGCTAATTTTTATTTCAGGTAGTGATAACGAATTTATTACTGAAATATATTTTATGCCTGACAACAAAATAACAAATTCATCGCAACAAGAAATCTTGAAAGGAGCTGACATTTACTTTGTTTTTCGTTATCTGACAACACTAATATTTTACGACTGAAGAGAACGTTAATTGTAACGATACGTGAACGAGACGATGATATTTTGCTATATCTTTACACGATTGGTAAGGTCCTTTTCTGCCCCCGAGAAGTCTATATTGGTTTAGAAGTTGCAGATGTTCATGGGCTGCAGTAGTCACTCACCGAACAGGTTGGCACTAAGTGTCAACACACAACACTCGTTCGTAAGAAAGCTAGTAAGTATAATCACAAGATGACTGCATACTAGTTACTGTTATCAGGAGTGTCAACGAATTTCTTGCTTTCTTTGTATGAAGTGACAGGTGTCCATAGGCTCCAGTGCTTAGTTAGAAGAAAGGTGGACTGTAATCTTGTTTGAAAAATAGGGAACATATTTTGTTTACTCATAGTATTATCATAATATAATTTAACGACAAAATATAGAATACATTCACGTTGTTTAAGGTTTTAACGGCAAGAGAGCTAGTATCTCAGGATGTGTGGCATAATGTCTTAGTTCTTTGGGGTGACAACGAATCTGTGACCAACGGGGGTCAAAGAGTGATAAAAACGCACTTGGATTTTGATTTCTAATCGAAGGTAGTTATAGTTGTCCATAAGCCCCAGCATCTACTTACAATCTGAAGGATGGTTCGCTCGCTTGCCAACCTTATTTATGTATAAAAATAAGCAACAAATTATATATTAAAACGCAGTAAATGTACGCATTAAAGTAGAGGTATGCACACGTAAACATAATATAACTTCATTACCCATACATGACCTACACCAATTCTTTGTAACTTCCATAAGATAATACCTAATTATGAATCGGATGTAACTGGTAATATCAGAAATACATGCGCAGAAAATAAGATAGATTCAAAATCGAATCAATAATTTTATATTATATTACATCAACAACTACATTGACTACTGTAAAGTTTTAACTCTAAGCTTCTACTTTAACAGTTACCCTATCGGCCTATCGTATTAAAATACTGACGTTTACGTCACTTGCAGTGTAAAGCGTTTTACGTCAGTCATATTAACCAGGCTTTTATTCAAATTTAGCCGTTTGATGCGGCCACAGAACACAATTACTCTCTACCAAGAGAACAACGCCAACTTCATACTAAAAAGAAACACGTGTTTATGAATGTACACGAAAAGCGCCTCGGTGGGCGCCCATATAAAACTTTTTAGCGGGAATTTCAAACCTTTGTATTGTGTAACTTTGAACTTTTATTTAAGGCATATTCGAGTAATTTGGCTCAAGCCTCACAAACCTATGGGGTAAATTCCCATACATTTGAGAGGTTGCACCAAAATTACTCAATTTACTTTAGAGGAGTATGGGGATAAAATAAAACTAAAAATAGGTATTGTTATGTAATTTTATTTTTGGAAGATATTGTTTTATACACTATATATTATTATTTATGTTTTTATTGCTTTTTGCAGATAATATTTCCACGCGTAATATTGATTTATAACATATGTTATCGTGAGCTATTCTTCACAGAACATTAACGTAAATTTAAATCAGCAAAATTCTCATGTCGAAAACTTAACTCAGCCCAAATACATGATCTGAAATAGATAAAATTCGAGTTAATATAGTAATAATCCCTACAAATAACGATGAATAAATTCAAAATGCTTAAAGACTTACCACACACATATTATCAAAAGTTTTTCTATTTTTATTAAAGGAAACCTGCAGAAAGTGATCGGATGATTTTGTGCTTTTGTTTGCATAATTTTTAAATAATAAATTAATTTATAGTCAATATCTCATACAGAGTCAGTATCTCACAAAAATCTTCACACACACAATCGCGAAGAATCGCCAACAAACGGAAATGAAGTATTCTGAATCGATAATAACTGAATTAAAGCAAAACGCAATAACAAATATTAAAATCTAAATCATTAAATAAATTTGAATATATTTCAGAAAATATTTTCAATATGAAAGACGTTGACAAACAAATGTCATTTTTTCTTCTTTTAGTTCATGGCTTCTCTTGATAGAATTCTGCTAATATTTAATAATTTAATTTTAATCAATTAAGTTTACTAGGTTTAGGGCAGTCCTCTTTTTCTGCCGTAGTCCGTGTGGGTACCTACCCAGACGGACTATTCTCTTTCCTATTTCTGCCACCAAAAAGCAGTGCGTTCACAGTGCACTGCTGTGTTCCGGTCTGAAAGGAAAAGAGGGCCAGTATGATTACAGGCTGAGGGTATGCAACCTTAGTTCTCAAAGGTGACAATGCATCTGTAGCTTTCTATGTAAAAAATTGGTTGCAGATGGACTGGTAATACGTTTCTCACTTCAATTTAATTTTGATAATAATGTTGCGCGCCACAATTAATGCCTGGTACATGGCGAAACTAGTTACCACTAGCGCCTTCTAGTATCGAGTAGGAGAACTAGGAGAGTCAAGATCCTTCTAGAAATTTCCATGGAAGAACTTTCTAGAACTATTGACACCCAGTCAGTCGGGACCGGTATGTACTCGAACATTCTAGATGTTTCTACAGTAGAAGGTTCTGGAACTCTCCGAGGCCCTATATAAGGCCGGTATAGACCGCGACCCGGGCAGAGTCGAATTGGCGATACAAGCGAATACTTCGAAGCGATACAACTGCGAACTAGTTTTGTTATTAGTGTGGTTTTAAATTGTAATTAGTGTTCTGTAATTAAAGTGTCAATTTTGGTAATGCACTCGGCAGTTTTTAATTGTCTCGAACCCCAAGCTCGTAACAATAATAAACACACAATATAGTCAACACATGATAATACAGTCGCGTCTTACGACACACACACATCAACATTGAGTAATAGATTCCCTTTTGCTTTTCCCATTCGGCGAGTGCTTGCAAATTTCCTTGCAATTTTCAGCAATTTACAAGAAAATTCTCAATCCAGGAACGGTAGTGCATATAACTAAACGAGAGCGTGCCGCTTGATTCCTCGCTAAGTAATATTTAAATTGAGTGACTCGTCTTCCGTTTCTCGCAACGGGTACCTAACGAAATGTAAACCTACCTAAGGAAATGTTAAACTTTATTTTATAGTAACCATTAAACATTTTCTTTGTGTTAAAGAAACTTCTAAACATAAGCATTTTAGCTTTAGCGACACTAAATCTCTATACATAGTATAAAACAAAATCGTTTCCCGTCGTCGGTACGCTAAGATATTTTAAACTACGCAACGGATTTTGAAGCCGTTTTCATCAGTAGCACATGAGTAAAGAAACTGTACAGAAGCATAGCTTCTAATGAGCTGTCAAAATGTTTACCTATTTTTACCTATTTTGGTAGAGTTGGCACCGGAGGATAAAACTAAATAAACAAAACGTTTATCAGCAGTTTAATAGATACTTAAGATAGAAGAAGACAAGAAATTTTCGAGACAATCTTTATTGAGACGTCTCGTAAATATAAATGAATTTAATTTCTTCTGATTTTAATTCTTCATGAAGTTTTATTAAAATTTCATTCACAGATTTCAAGTGTCTATAAAAGATTTTATAGACACTTGAAATCCGTGAATGAAATTCATGCTATTTGTAACGTCTTCTTGCCTATCACTTCTTATTGATTTTAAGTTCCTGAAAAGTGCAGCATTTGTACATAGCATTTTTTCTAAAAGCTCAATTTGATAACTATCGCATCGAAAAGCTCTTTTATATTTATTAGGAGATCGCAGTGTACTTGAGTTTAAGAAATCAAACAAATTATTAATTTTATTTACAAATTCAGCGGTAACTCTTGCGGCAACCTCGATAAGTTTTAAATCTACGTAAACCATATTTATACTTTTTTATATTTCATTTGATACGTATTATTCTTTAAAAAACAAAATTTGACACTTATTATTTTTTACACAACCCTGAGTTTAAGCACTGGCCGAGCCGGTTTGAAGCAGTTTCTCTTTGTACGTGACGAGCCGCCAGTGCTCACGAACACATGCGTCTCAAGCTTGTAGTAGTGTACCTATCACAGCGCGGTTGTATGAAGCTTTGCCTCTGTACGGTAAGATTTCTTTACTCATGTTTCAGTAGACAGAATGGTTCAAGAAGAAGATTTATATGTATAAAAAAATATTTAAAATACTTCTGTCCGTGTGTATGTGACTGAACTCCTCCTAAACGGCTAGCCCAATTTTGATGAAATTTTGTGAAGTTAATTAGAGAATTATTTAGATTTAAAAACTGTAAATCTATAAAACAATTCGTTCTCTCCTGATTTTGTAACGTGTGTATTCAAATATTTAACTAAATATTGTCCTTTATTTTACACTTGCATTTTGTTTCATTTTACTTATAAATTTCTAATGGATTTAACTTAAAACATCCACCATATTAACTGCTAAAAACTCAAAACACATTAAAATACAAAAAGTTAATCACACTGTTGGTACTTTCACAGGGTATATTTTACCAGCGACCGCATAGTCTTAGTAGTCAGAGTATCTAGATAAAGAGTCGCAGGTCATTACTTTGAATTTAATTTATACAATTTTTGTTACAAAACGCAATGTAACCTGTAAGAACGGCGTACTCTGCTCTCTTCAGACTACTTAGAGAGCCGTGGTAGCTCAGATGGTTAGCGCTCGCTGTAAGATTCACAGTACGCGAGCAACCCGGGTTCGATCCCGCCGGCACTAATGAAATTGTTAATTGAAATTTTTAAGTGCTGATTTACCACGTGCTCGGTGGTGAAGGAAAATATCGTGAGGAAACCTGCATGTGTGAGAAATCAAAAAATATATATTTCGAAGACATGTGAAGTTCGCCAACACGCATGGGGGCAGCGCGGCGGACATTTCTTTGCCTAAAACCCTCTCAGAAATGAGAGGAGGCCTGTGCCCAGTATTGGGACGTATATAGGCTGTAACTTTACTTCATCATCATCATCATCATTACAGCCCTTCACAAGTCCACTGCTGAACATAGGCTTCCCCACGGAATGCCACAGCACGGTCCTGAGCCACCTGCATCCATCGACTTCCTGCATGTCTTACCAGGTCGTCACTCCATCTAGTGGGGACGCCCTACACTTCGTCCGCCAGTACAGAGGCCGCCACTCGAGAACCTTTCTTCCCATCGGTTGTCGGTTCTTCGAGCTATATGGCCGGCCCATTGCCACTTCAGCTTACTAATCCTTTGGGCTATGTCGGTTACTCTGGTTCTACTGCGGATATCCTCATTTCGAAGTTTATCACGCAGAAACCCGAGCATAGCCCTCTCCATAGCTCGCTGAGCGACCTGAGCTTCCTCATACGGCCAGCAGTGAAGGACCACGTCTCAGTTCCATATGTCATCACTGGCAATACGCACTGATTGTACAATCTTGTTTTTAGGTTTAGCTGACGAGAAGATGTGTCGTAATCTCCCGAACGCTGCGCAGCCGAGTTGAATCCGTCCATTGACCTCTCGGTCGAAGTTGGACTTACGTAGTCGGACTATTTGTCCCAGGTAAACATACTCGTCAACAACTTCCAGCTTAGTGCTCCCAATAACTACCGGTATAGGTGTTACATGGACGTTCCACATGATCACATGATTTTTGTTTTGTCTATGTTCATCTTAAGACCTATCCGTTGGGAGGCACTATTGAGGTCATTGAGCAAAGTGCTTAGGTTCTCCAGCGATTCTACCATAAGGACTTTATCGTCGAAAAATCTAAGGTGAGTGATGTACTCGCCATTGTTTTTAATACCGTATCCTTTCCTGTCCCGTAGCTTGAAAACCTCTTCCAATGCAGCGGTGAAGAGTTTCGGGATATAACGTCACCCTGTCTTACACCTCTGCAGTTGGATAGGTTTCGTACTCTGGTTCTGTACTCGGATAGCCATCGTAGCCCTACTGTACAAGCACTTCAGCACTTCGATATACCGACAGTCAACTTGGCACCGCTGAAGGATTGCAGCACCGCCCAAATTTCGACGGAATCAAAGGCTTTCTCATAGTCCACATATGCCAGACATAGTGGCAAATTGTACTCTTCGGACTTCTGTACAATTTGCCGAATGGTATGCATGTGGTCTATGGTGCTAAAGCCTTTTCGGAAACCGGCTTGTTCGAGGCTGGAAGTCGTCGAGTCTGCATGCGAGACGATTCGTAATGACTCTCAAAAACAGCACGTAGACGCGGCTCAGAAGGAAATCGGTCTGTAGTTCTTCAAGAGAGCGTTGTCGCCTTTCTTGAAGAACAAGACCACCGCACTCTGCTCCACGCCTCGGTGTAATGCCACCATGGAGGACGGAATTAAAGAGCCTGAAGGACTTCAAGTACCGGTTTTCCACCCGCTTCAGAAGCTCCGCTGTAATTCCATCCTCGCCTGGGGCCTTGCTGTTTTAAGGTGCTGGAGAGCCATTCTAATCTCGCTCAGACTGACGTCCGGATATCATCGGAATAGTGTCGGATAAGAGTCGCTCTTGGATCGTTACTCACACTTGCGTGTGGCTCCAACGATGATGTGTACAGCTGCCCATAGAACCTCTCAATCTCACTCAAAATCTCAGGTGTCCCGAAACGACGCTGCCACACGTAACTACTTACTTTTACTATTTTGTAATATTTTTCCATGCGGAGAAAGCAACTGGATTTTAGCTCATACAGCCATACACGTAATCAAAATGTTTCTAAATCGATCAAAGAAATTTCTAAAAAAATGAAAATAATTTAAAGCGATTAGAGCCTTTTGTTACACACACACACACAAAATTTTCTTTCAGACACTGCAACACATGTGTTTGTCATACAAATATATTGACTGCAGGCGGTTTATAACCATCGTGCTTTGGAGAGCACGTAAAGGAACTGGTACTGCGCCTGATCTCTCTCTGGTCATGTCAGATTGCCGTTCAATTGAAGTGAGGGAATAGAGAGTGCACTATAATCCTGTCCTGTACAGATGGATATACTCATTTAAGACCTCTGCCTCTGCCTTAACCGAAATTCGGTATGAAGGTGATTGTGACATAAGTTGCCTTTTACGATATGCGAGGCAAGAAACACATTTGGTACATTATTTTTTGTTATACCTGTAAGTCCCCCTTAACATTAAGTCGAGACAAACATAGGACCCTTATTCTTTAAAAATAAAGTAAGCTGAATACTCGCACTCGCATTCCTACACTAGCAACAACCTGTGCCACAGAACACAATTACTCTCTACCAAGAGACCTGTGCCCATTAGTGGACTTTTAAGAATGACAAAGATAATAATGATGAAGATATCTTTTTTAAATTTAATTATGGTATTCCATTTTTGATATTCAAATGACCTATTTGCTAAACAATTTTGCTAAAACGGAGGCATAATAAGTAAAAGGAAATCCCATACAAGCCGTTCTGGAAATAAAAAGAAAATTACTGATCTACCAACTTAATAACGCGCTTTTGTAAATGTAATGACTATGTAGTCTCTTCAAAATAAATTTTATCAAAAATTATGGGTCATAATTTTTACACATAGTTGTTATTATGTCTTATTAAAATTAATTAAAAATTTCTTAATTTTTTGACGAAAGAAAATAAAATTTATTTTATCAAATGTCTTTTAGGTTCCATACCCGAAGGGTAACGAACAGGACCATCCACGATCGTTGCTCTACGATCGATGATCTATATTATCAAGAAGCGTTTTTTATTACTCCTATTGAATTTGACAGTGCTCGCTGAAATTTAGCGTATCTAGATGGAAAAATCACGTCTCTAGACGGAATCGCGTACTGACGGCTGTTAAGATATTGCAAAATAATCGAAAATATTTATTTTTACTTTCATGCCGAAGACTATCTTTTCTATTTTATTACGGTCAAATGTTGCAAAGCAAGTATTTACAAATGTTTTCATTATTTAGTTATTCAATTGTTTACAGTTATTATCACATCTTAGCTTACATTAGAAATTCTTAGTGGGATGCGATGTATAAATAGGTACCTTATTTTCGTCAACAGCTGTAATATATATATATATTTGTTTTTACCAGTCGAGCTTCAACACAATCTTAAAAATGTTCAATGAATTTAAAAATAACTACCAATAATTATTTGATTTTCAGTCGGTATTTACATTTGCAATAGCGACATCTATCCTACCTAATTTTACGACTATTTTCATCAGCAACATTCTTAGTTTTGGATAAAACAAACCTTGTCAATTTCAAAGAAATAAGACTTAGTTCATATTGAAAGAAATGCACGTCATTACAAGATTTCTATGTATAACGAGGCTGCCGATGGGACTTATTAAAAGTTCAAATTTTACTTTGATTAATTTAATTCGAGACTAAAATAAATGTGAAAGGCTTTTATCTGCAATAATACCAACGTAAAGTTTCGCAGGAGCTTTGCTTCTGCGTTTCGCTTAGTTAGTGCAGGTGGCCAGGCCAATCCCCCATAACATGGTAGCGGAATTTAAAAGAAGAACTACCCCAGGAGGTACTAGCACCCTGGTAATGGAGAATCCTCACTGAGCATCCACGGTCAAGCTACCCTCTTCCTGAGCGTGGGTGCTCAGGCTGCCCCTGCGTATTCTGGGGGCAAAATCCCGCTCTATACTAACACTGCACGGGGCAAACAGGCAATAAAACCATGGCGACCCTGCCACGCTATCCGTGGACTTCTGCAACATCAGGGACTGCACTCGAACATGAACGCCGTCCACTACCATCTGGAGACGACGAAGCCGGCCTTACTCTTTTTGACTTAGATGCAGGTGTCCTCTCCGACTGATACTACGTACTTTTTTACCCGGAGTACAAATTGGAACACTTCTTTGTGCCCCCGGCTGGAATTTGCGTATATGTCAGAGTGGATATCTGTTCTCGACGCCTTGGCAGTCTTGAAGGTACGGACCTGTCCATCCTATGGCTGCGCGTAGACAGCGACGACCATCCCCGCGTCTACGGGTGCCTGTATAGGTCCCATAGCGGTAATGCCGACACAGACCGACTCATCGACCACGTCCAAATGGCTACAGATTTCTTGCTACAACAGATCCCATCCGTAGAGATCGTGATACTTGGCGATTTTAACGCCCACCACGTTGAATGGCTCGGTTCGTTTAACCGATCATGCGGGAGATCTGTTTATGACTTTGCCTTGGCATATGGTCTGACACAACTGATTACTTCGCCTACACGGATTCCAGATGTGGAGGATCATACACCTTCCTTCTGCTGACCTCTCATTCGGACGGATATCAGGTTTCCGTCGATGCCCCTCTCGGCTCTTCGGACCATTGTCTGATCCGGAGTGTGGTGCCACTCACGCTCTCCTCGCGGTTGCGTTCTGCAGGTTGCCGCCGTGTTTGGTATTACAGGTCGGCGGATTGGGATGGAATGCGGTCTTTCTTTGCATCCTACCCATGGGGGCGGGTTTGCTTCTCGCCGGATGATCCCAGCGCTGTTGCTGACTCTGTCACCGATGTGGTGCTCCAGGGAATGGAACTATTTATTCCATCATCTGTGGTACCCATCGGTGGCAGAATCACTGTGCTGGTTTGGTCGCTCCTGTAAGACTGCATTACGCAGTAAGCAGGTGTTATCAGGCCTGGGCTGAGGCTTCGGCGGCTCGGGATGTAAACACCAGCATGCTTAAGAAGTATAACTTCGCCTCCAGGTCCTTCAAAGAGTTATTGCCAAGGCAAAGTCAGAGCACATAGGCAGAATTGGCGAGAAACTAGTTCGCCTTCCTTCAGGAACCGTGCATTCTGGTCTCTCGCCAAGGCTGTCAGGAAATTTCTGTAAGCCATCACTACCATCTCTGCACAGGAGGATGACTCACTGGCCCACGACGCAAAGAAAAGCCGACCTTTTAGGCTCCTTTGCGTCCAACTCGACTCTTGATGACAGGGAACACACCGCCGACCATCCCGCAGTGTGAGTGCTCTATGCCTGATGTGCGACTCACACAGTGCTCAGTACCATAAGCACTTCTCTCCTGGACATCCACAAGTCAGTGGGCCTGATGGAATCCGCCAATTGTGCTGAGGACGTGCGCTCAGAGTTGGCACCGGTTCTAACGCGTCTTTTCGGTACTCCTACTCCTAGGCGTTGTCCCAAATTCATGGAAGACAGTTTTCGTGCACCCGATCCTAAAAAGGTAACCGCTCTGATCCGTCCAATTACAGGCCTATCGCCATCACCTCCTTGTTCTCGAAAATAATGGAGTCAATTATTAACTGCCAGCTCATGCGGTACCTTGAGGAGCACCAGCTGATTAGTGACTGCCAGTACGGTTTCCGTCGGGGTCGCTCAGCTGGTGATCTTCTGTTTACCTAACACATAGATGGGCGCAGGCGATCGAGTCCAAGGGGAGGCATTGGCCGTTAGTTTGGACATAGCGAAGGCCTTCGATCGGGTCTGGCACAAAGCGCTTCTTTCGAAGCTTCCTTCCTATGGGCTTCCGAGAATTGTGCAATTGGATCACCAGTTTTCTGGCTGATCAGACATCAAGGTCGTAGTAGACGGTGCGTGCTCCGATTACAAGACTATTAACGCTGGTGTTCCACAAGGCTGCGTGCTATCACCAACGCTGTTTCTTCTGCATATCAATGATATGTTGCAAACCGGTAGCATTCATTGCTATGCGGATGATAGCACTGGTGATGCCCTATACACCGGCCGTGCCAATATTTCTCGGGAAAACGTCGCCGAGTACCGGAACAAACTTGTGTCTGAAGTCGAGACTTTGTTGGACAAAGTCTCGGATTGAGAGCGACTAAATCTAGTCCAGTTCAATCCCCAGAAGACACAAGTTTGCGCGTTTACCTCTAAAGGAACCCTTTGTCGTATCACCTCAGTTTCAAGGCACTCCCTTGTTGCCTCAGCCAGTATCGGAATCCTCGGCGTTGACATATCGAGTGACGTGCAGTTTCGTGGTCACTTGGAAGAAGGCAAATTAGCCTCTAAAAGCTTGGCGTGCTCAGCAGAGGGGGGCAGTATTTCATGCCGGCACACCGCCTGCAACTTTACAAGGCGCAGGTTCGGCCCCACATAGAATACTTTTCCTATCTCTGGGCAGGGGCTCCCCAGTGCCAGCTTCTTCCACTTTACCGCATCCAGCGCAGAGCAGCTCGAATCGTTGACGACCGAGTTCTGTCCAATCGGCTTGACTCACTGGTACTGCGAAGAGATGTTGCATCTCTTTGCGTACTTTATCGCATCTGCCACGGGGAGTGCTCTGAGGAATTGTTCGGACTAATTCCAGCCGCTCAATTTCACCATCGCATATCGCGACAAAACTCCCGATACCATCAATACCATCTGGATGATATGCGGTCCACCACTGTGCGATTTAGAAGAAGTATTCTTCCTCGCACAACTTCCTTGTGGAATTGATTACCACCAGCGATTTTCCGGACCGATACGACTTAGGGACCTTCAAGAAAAGAGCCTACTCCTTCTTAAAGGCCGGCAACGCATCTGCAATTCCCTGGTGTTGCAGTTGTTCATGGGCGGCGGTAGTCATAACATCAGGTGAACCGCAGGCTCGTTTGCCCCCTCTCCTATAAAAATAAATAAAAATAATAACTTTAATCAAAACAGCATAGACTTATAAAAGTCATACACACGGTCAATCATACTGAAGATGATCAATTGTACTATAAAATATTTAATAGACTATTTCCAGTATAATGACCCAAATATCATCATTAATGTATGACTGGCACATAAAAGTTTTATCAGGTGGCTGATTGATTAACTATCATATTATGATAAGTCTTCTTTTCTATAAAAAGCTGTAAATTTTAAATCACAGACCTCTTGGCTTGTTTTACTATTCATTAATTAGCGAAAAACAAGAATGACTGATCTCGACTTACTTTCTTGTGTAAAAAGTGCTATTTAGAATTTTATAGATGATAATTAAAGTTTCTATGTAAATAAGTGTAACATAGCAGTGTATATATTCATTGGTAGCGGCCATCCATATTTGGAACAGTTTCCTGCACTAAGCCTACGAATTATTTCAAATAAAAATAACAAAGCCAGCATCATTTTCTGTACAGAAACCGGCAAAGTGTTGCAAGGCACTATAAATAAAGCTAATAAAATGTTTTCATAACTGTTAACAAAAATTGTTACTGCAAATGAACTTATAGAAAAACTATTCCGCCGTGTCAGGTGCAGGAGCTATTATAAGAAGGAAGAGGTAAAATTTTGTTTTAGAGATGCCAATCAATATTTGTTTTTGTCTGCAATTGTGCATAAAATAAAAATATCTTCAGCCAAAAGCATAACTGGCATTATCTCAGGCCCATCAATTTTTATGGAAAAACATAATTCTTGGTTTCAAAAAACCAATCAAAATTCAAAAATCATAAATAATAAAATCAAAAATGTATATCTGTATGCATATAATAATTTATGGCCGCTTAATGACGACGGTAACTCAGTACCTATATAATATCCTACAGTCACGCCAAAATTAAGAGGAGGGAATCACTGTACAAAACGTAATAATTTATTGCGAAAATTTTGTGATAAAATTAAAAAAAAATACAAACTTATCCAAGATACCCATACGTTACAAAAAAAAGAAACTAATGAGTTTGCGTCACTTTTAAAAGATATACAAAAATAAATGTCAAAAAGTTCGGGATCTAATTGACGATATACAACTGACAATTAATCACTTTCAAGAAACCACGCCAGTTTTAAACAATACTTCAGTGAAAATGGTGTACACAAAAATTAAGAACAGACAAAATCTTCCTTTTCAAATTTCCGCCGAGTTGTAAGTAGAAGGCTAAATAGGCCATGTGCCAATTTAATTAAATATCTTTTATATGAAGTGATCTTGACTACGTTTCATCAATTAATCGTTGATAAAAATGTGAACAGCAATTTAACAATTGTGTTTACAAGAAACACTGTCAGTTGAACCTTGCAGCTTGTTCATTATTTTTATTATTAATACCTATAAATGTTAATATTATTAATAAATCATTCCCATAATATTTTGTATTATTTTTTATTTTGCCCTATCTGAAACGTTCTAAGCTCTACAGAAAATGCTGAATGACAATCACTAGAACATTTTATCTAGGTACAAAGATGTTTTACGTTTTCATGGCCTCCACATGATATTTTGTCAGCATTATTGTTTCAGATACCTTCTGTATCTGAAAGAATATGAATATTGCATATGTATACGATACAAAAGTAAAGTAACAGACTATAAGTCACTATGCTAGGCACAGGCCTCTTTTCCTGAGAGGGTTTTAGGCAAGGAAATGTCCGCCGCCTGCCCCAATGCGTGTTGGCGAACTTCATGTTTACGACTTTTTCTTATTCCTCAGGACATATGCAGGTTTTCTCACGATGTTTTCCTTCACCGCCGAGCACGTGCTAAATCAGCACTTAAAATTGCAATTAAAATTTCATTGGTGCTGCCGCGGATCAAATCCGGGCGAAATTTACATCGAGCTTAGACCCAGAGCTACTAATGCGACACAAATAAATACGATTCAACAAATATAATAAAACCCTTACGTACAAAACTTAAACACTTGATAGCTCGTGATGCCTACCGGACGAAGCTACAGCACCACACCATGCAATGTAATTGAAGATGCTTAACCGCGACATAATTCTCAGTGATGCGCAAGCATAATAGGCAGTATATCATTATATACTTGTCACCTCTGCAGTCTATTTATCTTTGCACTTTTCTAAGTAATACAGAAAGTAGTCGCTAGATGATGTTGACGTCGGCTAAAATCTCAGCGATCGCCGTTTCGTCAAGGTCATTCAGGCTTCTTAAAACCTTAAGGTAAGCCCTTTCTTCAACGGGAGAGGCTTATGTCCATAATTGTAGTTTTATGAGCCGTCATAGAAATAAGGTAAAGAGTACTCTTGTTGGCACTCCCCTAATGATTGGCACTTTGCTATTTTAATCTGAATATTAAGAACGTTTTTTTTTTCTATATAATATGTAATTTCTGATACTAACAATACATATTTATATTGAAACCGTCAACTATCTTCCAATAACGGCCATTTTAAAAATGGATTTGGACAAATCTGTTAAAATTTAACAAAAGTTGAGGTTTTGTGGCTAGATTTTGAGACAAGTTTTTAGGTAAGTTTATACCCTCGTAAGGCCCAGCGCCAAAATTAACCACTTCTCTTTTCAGCCCACGGTCCCCTTTATGGTACTTTTTTTATAGTGGTTCAGGCCCTGCACTAAATTTGTAAATTTTTTACAGTACGATAGTTTTATAGCAATATATGTTTATGGGTATAAAATGTATGATATTTAGAAGCCCTGCACATATTTATTTAGTTTGATTTTAATTGAATAAGTCCCACGTAAGTGACCATGGGTCGCAATGTAGTGTGCATTTTTTTTCGTGTACCAGAATTTACATAAGTGAAATAACCATGTGTATGCATATTTTTTTATTTATAATGATTTTACTTAATCAAAATAAAACAATGAATGTTATTTTTAAGTCAAACGTAATGTATTTTAAAAAGTTTCTTCAACTTTTTAAAGTAAATAAAAAATTAGAAATGTTTCATCTTACTTATTTAAACTTTTTTAGGAAAAAATGGAACATATTAGGCAGTCAATCAACTATCAGCCTAAAAACAATAATTCAAAAAATACTGACAATCTTTAAACTCTCTTCATATCAACTTAAACCTCTTCATCTCTTCAAAAAAAAAAAACAATAATATCTCTTTTTAATCTAATAAAGAAACTTTAAAAACAAAACATAAATTAAAATTTTTTTCTTAAATATTTAAAAATACAATAGCACATCTTGGCATTAATAATTGACTGTCACTCATCCATCAGTCTAATATCCTAGAAAAACAATTCATTAAAGAAATAATGACAATCTCTGGAATAATTTTAACTATAAATTGTTTTTAAAATCCAACAGTATATAAAGTTTTTAAGCAACATCATATAAAGAAAAATCTAAACAAAAAAATTAGAGCTTACTTAAACAATAATCTAAACAAGGCACATTATTATCAGTCTTTATCAATAGTTAGTCTTTATAAATGAAATATAACTTATCTTAGAAGTACAAAAGTAAAAGAGAAATTGGGAGTGGAAATCTTTGAAACAAGACCCTCTACGACTTCTCGTAGAGGATCCACGAATTGCACTTCCATTACGGGATGTAGAAAGGTCTGACAAAGGGGTATCGTCGTCACTCGAGCTATCAGATGACTTAGTACTCTCACTGTTCTCCGAAATTTCATGGACTGGTCCATCAAGTTCACATTGACTTTCTAAGTCACTGTCTTCTTCAATTTCTGAATCACTGAGAGAAAGAACAATTTCATTCTCATTTGAGCCTAAAACCAAAAACTAATGTAAGTGATTTTTTTGTACATATAAAAAAGTAAATACATACTGATCATAAAACATGCAGCTAAAATACACCATACTACTTGAGGTCCGGAGTAGCACTAACGGGACTATTTTTTTCGGACAGTCAGATTCACTACAAATACTGTTTAAAAATCAAATAAAGAACTTACAAAGACTAACAATAAATGTTTTTCCAGTTTTAATCCAAAATTCTTTTGAAATACAGAGGATTACATTAATATAAATGGATTTAACTTACCTCGACCTCGTGGAGCTGCCATCGTGCCCATTCAATGACAATGTGTCAATAGAAAACAAAAAAATCAGCCAATCTCCGATCTCTAGTTGACAGTCATAGTTTTCATTCATAAATTTTTAGCAGTCACTTATCAAAGACGCCAAATTCGAAATCACTATGACGCAAAATTGAATAAGTCCCCTACACGACTCCTTGGATAGCTACGAGTATCTATATTTTTTTGGAGCTGAGCTTGAATAACTATTAATTAGTACCTTGGGAAACCCCATGGGCCTTACAAGGATATGCAAGTTTCTATCTATTTTTATCAATTTACGTCATTAAAGAATATTAAACTTTGTTGTGTGGTTGTTAAAAGGAAGCATCTGCTTTTTTAATTGTGCCAAGGACTATACTTTAATATGTTTGACAACATAATGATTGGTATATATGTCAATCACTATACTTTCTTTCTTTTGTCCAAAATCTATTCTTGACACTGCCAATTACTGTGTCCTTTGAGTAGTGCCAATGTTTATGACTTACCTTTTCATATTTAATTGATTTAGAATACCGATAGTTAAGAGCGGGTGCTTTGTAAGCTATAAAATGGTATGGAAAAATAACTGCCGCATAAAGATTATTTAACATTCCACATGCGAATTTACAGTTCCCGCTAAACAAGTAAAGTCAAAAAAACTAAGAAGCTGAAAAGCCGACCTGGTCCTGACACAGTTTTCGATGTCATAAAAATATTAATGGTGTGGGGTTTTCGAATAAAAACCCTATACCAAACCGTTTTATATAGGGAGATTAGAACGACTATGAGGTGGATCATGCCTAATGGAAGTCTTGCATCTTCGATTAGGCATGATCCACCTCATATAAGCAGCACTGTCTTTCGGAGTAGACGCTAACACCTACGACTATTTTCCCCCTATAAAAATGCGATCAGACGTTTAAAAGTTAGTGCCTAGAGAGAGGGGTATGTAATTTCTTAAATGCGTTATTTACTTATCAGAAAATAGGTGGATAAAGGCAGAACTTTTATCTATTACGAATAAAACGTTTTTCATTAGTCCTACAATAAAGAATGTAATTTTTCAGTGATTATTTTTGTAGCTAGTCAGAGTCCCACCTATTTTGAGCTGGCGCAACTTTGCCCAAGTCTCCCTATAATACTTATAGCCCTTAACCTGAATGCAACGCGACAATTGCATTTCGGTCCATCAAAGCTATGTGGCGTATAGCTGTCTTCGAGGCGGAAAAACAATTTGACAAAAGGTTACTAAAACAGATGCACGCCTACATTGGTAACACTTTACCGAATTGAAATAAATCCAAGTTATGAAATGTTTCGAGACATGTGGGTTGTGCCCATAGTCCACCTAAGTGAATTACATAAAATGTCTGATGCCTCTGAAATCACAGTAAACTATTTTAGATGATCACCGTTCCGTGTATATGAATTACCAAATATTTTAAGAATAATGACTAATAACGACCGAGTGAGAAATACCTGTATCAAATTTGCCTTGTATCCTTTCATTTAATAATGACTTATCAGTACCAGAGCTTATACAAGCTGCAGAGATTATTGTTGAGCTAACCATGAGTTTACCTACTTCATTCACCCTCCCTGGTGGGCCAGATCAATTTTCTCTCACTGTAGATAAATTAAGTAGCAATTCCGAATAAGATTCTAATAAATTTTATTTCAAGTAGAACTGTTGCGATTACTATAAAAACTTAGTTCAATCCGTGCATTTTCTAACCTTTTTCAGTGATTATAAATTCATGCCACTGCTGGGTACAGACCTCCTCTTATTTCTGAGAAGATACTATTCCATTACCATCAACATTACAACCTATCAAAGTCTAGGTGTAGGCCTTGCACGTTGTTGATACACTTAGTGGGCAGAATGGCGACCGCATTTTTTATTTTCTAGTTTTATTAGAACGACGCTGTTGCCCAGTTCCGGGTTTGTAACCCTATGTCACCCCTTACGGCACCCAAGGCACGATATGGGGTAGTGGATATTCTAACACGCCATTACATGTCTTTTTTTTAAATAGAATAAGGATGCCAAACGAGCATATAGTCCACCTGATGGTAAGCGGATGCTGTGGTCCATAGACATGTACATCTATCCTCAATAAAGAATCAAAATACAGTTGCGTTGTCACCCCTGAGGACAAAGATAGAATGCCTCGTTTCCAGTAAAAAGGATCTGCGGTTCTCTACTCTCACCACGCGAAACTCAGCAGCATTAAACTACTATTTTACGCTGGTTTTCTGTGAGAGTGTGGTCCTTCCCCGGTCGAGCCAACCCATTCGTGCAGCGTGGCTCTAACACATGAAAAATATTGTCTTCGTTCTTCTTTTATTTTTATTCACTTTATGATGCATTAATTTGTTACATCCATAATCTACAAAATTGAAGAAAATTATAGGAAATAAAAAGTTATCAAATGCCATTCCTTACAACGCTCGTGTAACTCCAAAATGATAACTATATTATAATAGCTCGTCTCGTAAAGTGGCGGCACAAGGTAACTAACAAGTAAGAATAATTCAGGTAAAGTACGATTGCAAATTCGATTCTCTCCGACACCAAAATTCAGGGAAATCCTCTTAGATTGTTGAAACTCTCCCTCGGTTAAATTGTGAACTCGATGTAACCCAATTAAAGTTATCACAAACTCAACTAAGTTAATTTTATTTTCAACTTTTCCCTTAATCGGTTACAACTAACGTTCAAATAATAAATAAAGAATTTTAAAGGATTTTTTTTTATTGCGTTAATAAAAGCTAAAGTTTTTGTTGAAATAAATTTTGTTAATTTTAAATACGGCATTCAAAGGCTATGATTTTACGAACCGATTTAATGTTCACTTCTAAAGTAACCGGCAACAATTTGAAATTTTGCTTCGAGTAAAGTTTTCTCTAAAATAACTTTGTGAATACACTAGTGTTTGATTCCGAAAGGTAATTCTAAAATCAATTGTTCCTTCAACATTCCTATACAGGGTATTTTTGAAACGCTCCCGAAAACGAAGACAGATGATAGTACTAAGGATACCTATGATGATGGGTCACAAAAAATTCGATCCCGAGGAAAAAAAAATCATCTTTTCACAACGTTTTATTAACTTTATTCACGCTCCATCATGTTATTACAGTTATTTAAAACGATATTTCACAAAAAAAATCATGAAAATACTGAAACATAAAACCAGCAGTGGAATTACTGAATTACAATCAGCTGACTACGGGTCAATGTACGTAGTCAATGTACGGGCGAACGCCGAATTCGCGCGGCCCGCAACTAGCGATGGTACCACAATACCTAATAATTTACAACACTTGTCTAAATACCTAACTTATCTACTTAACCTACTATTTTGCCACTGTGCTTGTCTCCACGTAGCCACTTTAATTCGAATTCACAGGTTAAATAAACCAAATAACTGGTTCGATTCCCCGCTAATGAAAACTTAAATAAAATGTTAAGAAGGTTAGAGTCATGCTTTTTATCCATTGTAGGTATGTTTTTTATGCTGATGTATTCAGTTATGTACCTATTCAGATCAGTTCAGTACTAAGTTATTTAAAAAATTAGGTTAAATAAACCAAATAACTGGTTCGATTCCCCTAATGAAAAAATACTTAAACAAAATGTTAACAAGTTATTTAAAAAATTAAACTTAAATAAACCAAATAACTGGTTCGATTCCCTGAAGTAGTATTACAGTGCTAGTATATAAGTTAAGTTACTGATTTATGTAGAGTCAGTCATGAATAACTTCTTGATCAAGCGCTCGTGTTTAATTCAACCTCGTAATATTACATGGCGACCCTGCAGGCGCGTTCCGGGAACTGATAGCGTAGCGGGCGAGAAGTGCAGACCGGGCGAATTCCTGTGTGCCTCGGTGCTTCAAGTTAGCTAAAATGTTTGTCGTGAATATATTATTGGACTGACGCTTACTGTGCTGGCGAGTTTTGAAAGTTATAATCATGGAAAATCATACTCAAAAACTGAAGATAAAGAAATTATTATCTCAAAATGCATCAGGAGGAAATAATAGTGCAAGTTACTCGAACAAGAAAATCACGTCAAGATAAACAATATACTGATTACTACGTTTTTGGTGTTGATGGCGATTGCCATACTTACAATCATTTACCTAAAACTCAAGGAGAGGCATAAGAGTGGATAGAACAGCAGTGAATTACGAATTTTTGAGAAAAGTACGAAGCCGTTTGTCTGGGCGCTGGGGCAGGAACCAGTGCGTGAAGGGTCGTTTAAGTGTTCGTGAGCTGGTAATAAATATGTGCTATATGTGAAGTACGTGTTCTGTGCTGCAGTGTTATTTTAGTTTAAAATATATAATATAGACATTAACGATAGTTTTAGAATTAGAAATATGAATTTTATCTATCAATAAATAATTGTTTAAACTAAAAATAAAATATAAGTAAATCAATGTAATATCGAACACGATTCGTGGAATTACCCATGTGCACCATTGGGTGCAACTCAGTTTTTATGTGCTCGGTCGTATGACAGTGTTTCGATTTATAATAAAATTAAAACGAAGTGAATGAAATATGACGCGGTGTTACATATTTCGTTGCGTGTATTATGGCCGAAAAGTTAATAGAATTATATGAAAATTTATTAAAAATACGTCAATATCTAACAAAAAAAATGAAACAGATATAAAGGGTCAGTTGCGTCCAAAAAATTACTAGAGGCCGAAACATTGTTAAAAGATAGCGAGCTATTACTATTTAAGTCGTCAAGGTAAACAATCGGAAATTAATTTAATTACTAGTACATATAAAAAAGTTTGCTCTTTATATTCTGAAATATCTCAATTGTGTACTTTGCCTAGTTGTAAAATAAGTTTAGAAACAATGGATTTTGATATTAAAACAGCGTGTGGGTTGATATATTTTTAGATAAGGAGGATACTACAAACGATTGATTGATGCAGTGGAAATGTATGCAGATATGTGAGGCAGGAAAAAATTTATTAATTAAATTTGTGTTAAAGGAGATTATCAGAAAACGCTAAGCTACGCGTTGCTGATAATTATGTGTCAGTTAGTAGTATGATTAAAGATTTTGAGGAAAAACTATTGACAAAAGTTTCTTACACGGCTATACATAAACAAATTCAGTCCTTGAACCAGGATTTAGATCAGTTGATGAATACGGGTCTCAACTCGAAAGACTGCTAACAGAGTTAACTATTTCACAGGCTGAGGGCGACGCAACAAAATGCGCAGTCCTTAAACCTATTAATGAAAAATGGTCATTAAAAAGTTTACAGATGGTCTTAAAAGTGAAAAGCTCAGCACAATCATCGCAGCCCGCAACTACTCCTTGCTCAAGGACGCGATCCAGGCGGCCAGGACGAGTCCACACCATCGTCGTCCAGTTCCGGGTCTGCTGAGGTGATGAAGATGACTAGAGGTAGGTTCGTTAACCGTTTTCTAGATCTCAAGGACAAAACAGGGGCCGTGGGCGTCTAAATTACGGCACCAGTAGGAGTAATTATCAAAATAATTATAGTAATTATTCAAATAGATATCAGAGATTTTCAAGGCCTTTTCAATATTCGCCGCGTGGTAGAGGACAGTCCTACAGATCAAATTATCATTATAATAGACGTGGCAACCAGGATTTACAATAAAAATGTTTTTGCAGCTCAGTAACGACAACAAAGAACGAGCTGGTGAAAATATGGAGCAAAAACCTAATGAGATAGACAACAATCAGTTTTTCGTTCTCAATAATTTCATTTTTCATGTAGAGGTAACTCTAAGTTTGTAAATTTTCACATTCATGGTATGAAACTTGTGTTATTGATAGATACTGGAGCATCCATTTCGGTTATTAAGGAAGAAGTACTTCCAAGATCAGCATGTGTTCTTAAAGATAATTTGGTTGTTAATGGAATTGGAGGCAAGATATGTTCTTCGGATATGTAGAGATCGACATTTATGCTTCTAGAGACAATAAATTCCATAACAAATTTCACATTTCAAAATTTTCCTATAACCGTCGATGGAATATTAGGATTAGACTTTATGAACAAGTACGGAGCCAATATTGATTTAAACAAAAATTTACTAACGTTACGGATAGGACGAGAGGGTGTGTTTTAATTTGTGACAAACCTGATTAAAGTACATTATTAATACCGCCTCAAGTGAATCAATTCATTTTGTGTATTTGGATACGGAAGCAAAAGGCGATTGTTTTGTTGCGCAAAGGAAATAATGGAAGGCGTTTTGGCAGGTACTATTGTTCGACCAAAAATAAAAGTCCCAATAAAGATTTTAAATAATTTCTATTAAACGTAGAACTTTTAGATGATTTTTGCTTTCAAATTTGCCAAACAAAAAGTAGTTCAGAAAGATGTGATATCTTATTATCTTTTAGAATTGAAGCATTTGAATGAAGAAAAGCAATCTATAGAAAAATTTGCACTAAATATTCAGACATTTTCTTTTCTTTTACGATAAGTTAGAAACTACAAATATTTGTGAACAAACTATACAACTGAAAGATAACATCAATCCTATTTACGAAACCATACCGTTTACAACGGCTTTAAGCGAAATAAATAAACAGATAAAAAGATGTAGAGATGATATTATGAAGAATCTACTAGTGAATGGTCTAGTCCCATACTACTAGTTCCCAAAAATCTGATGGTTGTCAAAATGGCGTTTAGTAATTGATTTTCGAAAACTAAATGAAAATAGTAGATGATAAATTTCCGCTGCCGAACATCACTGATATTCTTGATTCATTATCAGGCTCTATATATTTTACCCATTAGATTTACAACAAGGCTATTATCAGGTGAAACTGGCACCAGAAAGCCGAGTATACTGCATTTTCGACTAGTACAGGACATTATCAATTAAAACGTCTACCAATGGGGCTCAAAACTTCTTGTAGTGCTTTTAGTAGAGTCATGTCAATTGCTATGTCAGGATTAACTTTCGAGAAGTGTTTTATTTATTTGGACGATCTAATAATTTTTGGAAGATCCTTAACTATTCACAACCAAAATCTAGTAGATGTTTTCGAAAAGACTGAAAAGGTAAATTTAAAACTGAATCCTACTAAGTGCGAATTTCTAAAGGAAATTCTGTATCTTGGTCATTTAGTGTCTGCCAACGGTGTCTCACCTGATCAGAAAGACCCGAATTTTGGGCATTATCCGTCCCTCAAAATGTAGCAGAAGAAGGTTTGTTGCATTTGCAACTACTAGGAAATTCATGCCCTCTTTTGCAACAATTACTATGCCTTTAAATAGTTTACTCAAGAAAGACCTTTGTTGTTTGGTCTTCAGGTGTCAGAACGCATTTAATTTTCTAAAATTCATTAATAACACCCCAATACTTCAATATCCGATTTTCTGAATCAAATGAATTCGTTTTGCAAACAGATGCGTCTGATGTAGCTGGGAGCAGTTTTGTGTAACAAAAATATGAAACCAATCGCGTACTAGTAGGCCATTAAATAAAGCAGAAAAAATTACCCATTATCCAAAGGAATTAACAGCAATTGTGGGCAGTAAAATATTTTAGACCATACCTATTTGGCAGGACTTTTACCATAATGACAGACCACAAACCTTTGATTTACTTATTTGGAATGAAAGATCCGTCTAGTCGGTTGATAAAGTTTCGATTAATTCTAGAAGAATATGATTTTAAAATATGTATGTAAGAGGTAAAGACAATGTTGTAGCGGATGCACTGTCTAGAATTTGTATAACGTCGAGTGAGTTAAAAATATGAAAGAACAAGTCTTAGCTGTGACAACTAGAGCGCAAAAGAAAATGGAAGAGGATGTAAACAGGAAAGGGTTGTGATTAATAATGAACACTGACGGTGGCCTGATCAACCACGAGTCGTGGAATTATTAAGACAACCGTATGATTCTATTGAAATGAAACTTGTGAAAGGAGATATTATAAAAGGATTTAAAAGAGACTTAGTCAAGGAAGAACAGTTGTTTAATTTTAATGCAGCAAAATGCTATTGTGTATAAACCTTGAATTTAGATTGCTCTTCTCGCGAGCCAGAATTTGCAACTTAAAAAGAGGTTTGTGAGATAATAAAGTAAAGAACTATGCATAGTAAAAGATGATAAAAATGAAGAATTTATAAAAGGTTTATGTAGTGAAATTAAGACATTAAATAGGTGGACCGGTCCTCGAATATGTGTTCTGAAAGGAATTAAAAATTTACGACTATAAAAAAAAACAATTCATTTTGAATGATTATCATTGCTACCTACCAGTGGGCATGCTGGAATGAATAGGATGGCTAATAACATAAAAGGAGATATTATGGCCAGGGATTAGATGCCGATGTTCGAATTTATAAGTAGATGTAAAATGTGTCAGAAAATGAAATATAGTAGGTATACCAAACAACCAATGACTATAACTACCACGGCGTCGACTGCGTTTGAAAAGTTTTCTTGATCTTGTGGGTCCCTTGGACAAGGATAGTACAGTAATTGCTATATTTTAACGCTCCATGTGAATTAACAAAATATGAGGCATACCCATTGCCAATAAAAACACTTACTGTGGCAAAGCTTTTGTAATTTATCCTAAGATTCGAGTATACCTAGTTCCTTAGCTACTGATAGGGGAACTGAATTTGTTTCTCAAGTGATGGAACAGGTGTGTAAGCTTATTAAATATAGAAAAGTTGACGTCAACTGCATATCACCATCAATCAATTGGTTCCTTGAGTTGTCATAAGCATTTAGGGTCATTTTGAGAACACTGCACCAATATGGGCTATTCATGGTCTCATTGGATTCCATTCTGGTGTTTTAGTTATAATACGTAAACACTCAAACAAAATACACACCATTCGAACTTGTATTTGGCAGGCCATGTCGTTTGCCTAATAATTTGAAACAAGACGTGGTGGAACCACTTTATAATTCTGATAATTATTGTTTAGATTTAAAATATAAGTTACAGGTAGCTTTAAGAGATGCAAGACATAATTTAATAGCTTGTAAAAATAAGAAAAACAAATATGATAAAACATGTAATCCTGTATTCTATGATAAGGATGAACTTATTTTATTAAAAATGAATGTGCTCGTAAATTAGATTGTATTTTGATGGACCTTTTAAAGTCTTAGGATTTAGGAACAAATGTTAAGATTTTTAGAAATAATAAAGTAGATATAGTGCATAAGGATAGAACAAAAGGTTCGTTGAGTAAGCAATGTTTTAAAAAAAAATATTTTTATAAAATATTAGTTTGTGCTTATGTATTAAGTATGCTGAACTTTTTTTCTCTTTTTATCACCCCCGGTGAAGTAGTATTACAGTGCTAGTATATAAGTTAAGTTACTGATTTATGTAGAGTCAGTCATGAATAAACTTCTTGATCAAGCGCTCGTGTTTAATTCAACCTCGTAATATTACACCCGCTAATGAAAAAATACTTAAATAAAATGTTTACAAGGTTAGAGTCATGCTTTGTTATCCATTGTGTAGGTATGTTTATTATTCTGTGTATTCAGTTATGTACCTATTCAGATCAGTTCAGTACTAAGTTATTTAAAAAAAATTTGTTATGAAACAGCTTCCGATTCTCCGTGGCCTTATGAGATTCTTCAAGGCACATTAACATGTTGCCGTATTCACAAGCACTATAAATGTACCTACGCGTTAGGCATTATTAAAACAAAACAAAAAAACACAAAACGTAACAACAAGAACAACATCATTAATTAATAAATAACAAGTTATAACGACAATAATTTAATAAACAAAACAATTGAACTATCGCTCGTGATAGTCAACACTGTCTCAAAACTAAAATTATTGTAACGTCCTTGAAGCATGTGAAATTCACAGCGCGAGGCGACGAAGCAGCGTGTGTGTGAGGAAGGGTAGAGTGAGTAAGTGGTATACCTAATTCATTGTTTCGTACCGATCTAGGTAGGTTCGGCGCCGCGAGATATTGACCCTATTGTCAGCTGATTTTCTTTTTAAGTTTCACTGCTGGTTTTATGTTTAAATATTTTCATGATTATTCGGGATCAATTTCTTTGTGACCCATCATCATAGGTATCCTTAGTACTATCATCTGTCTTCGTTTTCGGAGCGTTTCAAAATACCTGTATATGTTTGTTAGATTTATAAAAATATAGTCATAAAGAAAAAGCTTTAAAACATATAATTTATAATTTTATTAAATGTAAGGTTACAGGAAAAGTCTTCATAATAGAATAGAATGGAATTTTATTCAATATAGTACTTTTACCACTAGTTCGAAGAAAACCTCTGTCCTGGGAAGAACCAGCAAGAAACCCAGCGGGACATTTCTTTTAAATAAAATATATTTACAATATGTTGTTTTATACAATTTGTATGAACAAACCAACAATACATAATTCCCAAATACACAGGTCACAAAATGGCAATAACATTTAAAAGATATAGTATAATAACGAAATACATAAGTTACTTAGATTTAGTATTCCGGTCCCATAAAATAGGTTACTTAGCTTAAGAAGCCTTTCAACTGTTTTCAACAAACTGGCAGAGTTACCCCTTTCACTTGTTCACTTTTTGGCGGTTATGAAACAACTAACTGATATTTTTTTTTTTTGCGCCCAATGCTAGGACACCCTCCGGAAGCGGGGGAGGGAGGTGGTGAATGCTCCTAGCATACTACGCAGCCGGCTGCGTGGTTATGTGAGGACTCACTTTGAAAAGTGCCTACCACTAAATACCACCTTGGGACCGACTCTGGCCGAAGGCTCTACCGTCGTATCTGAGACGACCTCCCTCGGGGAGAGGAGGCGTGGGGCACAACCGTCCGGGGAAGGCGCGGATCAACCAACACATGCAAAGTGCGGCGGTGCTTGTGAAGATGGGTGAGTCGCATGTGCGAGAATGTACTCACCGTACAGGACGGCGAGCGCGACTGCCAGCGCAACCACGCGGGGCGGCGGCACTTGCTAGCGGGCGGGGAGGATGGCACTCACCGTCCAACGGTGAGTGCGGGGCCTAACACAACCGCACGGGGGCGGCTGGCGGAGACAGGAAGGCTCCCACCGTCGCCCGAACCCATATTCATTCCAAACACGGCGACGGCGGGACAGCTAAGCACAACCGCACAGGGGCGGCTGTGCTAGCCGAGCGGAGGGCAAAACTCGACCGTGCAGGGACGGGATTGTGAGAGGGCACTCAACCGTACAGGGACGCAGTGTGGTCAGCCAGCACAACTGCACGGGGGCGGCGGCGCCAGCTGAGGAACAGGACGGGACGGGACGGGACTGACGTTCTATTCAGAAACTGTGCCGACCGAGGAAGACCCGTGGGGACGGGTGCTCGGTCAGCCAGTGGACCCCTGCTAGCGCACGACCGCACAGGGCGACGCGCACCGCAGATTGGACTGATATATTCCTCCAGCCGATTTTTATACCTTTCATTAATTTTAAACATTAACCCAAGATTGAACATTATTATTCTAAATGATATAAATATTTCATCATAAATCATAAAATAACTCTTAATCAATATTTCAACAAGTAGCAACTGATAATAATTGTTAAACACATTTTATAATATCAATGTTAGGATCGCCGGAAGCTAACAAGCTACGGCGTCAATGTTACTATTTAATTGTCATTTATTTATTCTTATTAAATTATTTTATAAATACTTACAATAAATGTCAATGATCAACACTTGATTATTTGATAAGCTAGTTAACCAAGAACCGGAAGTAGTAAATAACATGATACAAACTTAATTTAAATCGTAATTACAAACAATTTCGTTTTTTGGTAAGTAGTTAAATAAAATATATTAACTACCTTACAAACTAGTTATTAAATTACCTACTCATCCAGAGTCTATAATAATCTAACACGTTCATGTTTATTTAAGGTTTATATAAGGACCAACTATTTTTTTTTATTAAACTTTATTCTATTTTTTTATTTTCATGTTATAAGGCGTTGAAATTGCCAGAATTAAAAAGTTATTACTTTATTTTTGTTTTATTCTAGTCTGATACCATTATGCTGTAGGATATAGTAGAATTTGTTCTGTAAATCTTATTATGTATAATCTTTGGTGCGTCTGTTAGTGATCGTCTACTTCTGAACCGATGGGAAGTGTGTGAGCAATTTTATCGCGATAAAATCGCTGATGCGAGTGCTCATGACAAGATTCGGATAAACGCTCATGAGCCTCATCCATTCAATAATTGTTTCATCTGGCCGTCGCTGTATCTAGTGAAGGGATACCACTGCGCTTGTCAGTACAAAGCTGCTACTTTCATTCCCATCGGTTATAATTTCTTGGAATATATTACAGCCGATCTATTGCCACTTCAACCTATTGACTCTTGTTCTGTAGATATTCTCGTATTTCTAGCTGTTATAGTGAAATTATACGCGTGCTTATACAGGTGGTAAACTAAGGCGGCACAATTCAATTAAAATGTATGAAGTTAAGACTTTGAAACTCGCAAGAGATGTGATGTTCAAAGCTAACAATTTATAACTGTTTGGTGATACATGTATCATTATAATTATATACTCGTATCGCATTTTTCTGATGTTTTATTTTTTTTTTTACGTTTATGTATGTAATTTGTAAGAATGCCGTTTATTATTCTTTTAATAAAGTGTCATTTTCAATATTTTCATAAACTCGAGGAAAAATTCATCTTCCTGATAAAATGATCAGGCTATTAAGAAAAAATTTATGTTGTGTGTCCTTTTTAAAAGACTAGAGACCGACCCCTGCTTCCGCTGGGTATTCCTGGATCTCGACAACAGCGCCACCTACCGGGTCACATACAAAAATTCAAATCAATCGAGGCGTTTTGGAGTTTAGCGAGGTAACGGACAACAATTGATTTTATATATAGAGATTTTTCAACGTTTCTCGAGGCTCAATTAAATACGTGGTAGAGCCACGCTCAGCTATATTATGGTTGTAGCAGAATGGGTCAGCTCGAACGGGAAGAACCACGCTCTCACAGAATTTGTATGGTGGTGTAGGAACCGGAGATCCTTTTACTGAAAACGAGACATACCATCTCAGTCCTCAGGGTGACAACGCATCTGCATTTTATTTCTTAACTGAGGATAAAAATGTAGATGTGTATGGGCCCACATATCGACTTTCCATCAGGTGGACTGTGCGCTCGTTTGTCACCCTTATTTTCCATAATGGTGTCAAAAGTCACACCTTACTGTACTGTGAAAAAATTAAAGTAATTTTTTTATCTATTCTTCTCTGGTCAGAGAAATCGCATTTTTGAAAACTAGTAGAATGAAAAAAACGACAATTCCCAACCAACTAGTTTTTCCCGGAAACAAATATTTTTATTTCATTTAATTTACAAATGACTTCGATCATCGTTATTTATTTTGTGTAAATACTTAGCAATATAACTAAAACAGAAGGACTTGCATGTCTAAATAAAATATTTTGTGGGTTAACAGGCTCAACTATCTTTTGCAACATAACCAGCTTGTTTTGTTTACTTGCTGTTGAAGTAATAAAAATTATCAATTTTATAAAATGTATCACATTCCTGCATCCTATATTTATATAATATATTAACGTTTCAAAACTATTAATCCCTGTCCTATATAGTTTTCGTGATAAATGATTCACGAACACAGGATTGCAAAATAGCAATAAATCAGCCTCAACCACAGCACTGTTCGTATTGGCAGTTTAAATGTAACCATTAATCGTATATACTCGTATGTATAATTGTATATCAAATACTAACCAATGCCGTTAAAGAATGGGATTGAATATGGCGTCGCCTCTATTCATCTCTCGCTCACTTACTGTCGCTATCTATATTCACACAGCCAGTATAAAGACTGCAAAAAATACGTTTCGCTATGCATTTTTCGTACGTTCTATAACTTCAGTCAACTTGTATTTCAGATCTATGATAATAAAGTGCCAAAAACTACAAAAATAAAAAACAGGACGGTTTTGCTAATTTGTGAGCTAGACGCGTTCTGAGAGTTTCCTTCATAGTTATTGTTGATTTTGTTCGTTAATATTTTTGTATAAAATAATTACATGCCATTGCAGACATAACTAAAAATTTTTTCATTTGTCTGTCTGTCCGAGTTAATCTTCGGAATGGCTAACCGATTGTAATAATACTTCACAAACAAATAGAGTAATACCAGGAGTGATCTAGACTAAATTTTATTCGAAAAATTTTGAGAATTTACTAAAATAGAAATATTTGTAAGATAAAACAAATGGTCTTTAATGATTATTTTAAGTCTAAATAACGCCATTAATAGATCCCGGAGACAAAGCCAGAGTGAATCGCTAGTTATAAATGTTACCTTAAATTAATTTACTACCAGGGTATACAATTAATTTCAAACATTTCCTATTAATAGAAAAATTTCAATTAACCGAATAATATAACGCTAATATATATTAGCGGCTAAAATATATTTCTAATCCCATTCTTTATCCGTACGGACTGTAATGCTTTATATCCTAGATAGGTGGTTGATTTTAAAATAAAAAGTCAAAATGAAATTATGATTTTGGTACGACCAGGACACTAAGATTCCAACATTTGCATTTTAAATAACCAAAAATCGAAAAATTTTGCGTCTGTAATAATTCTAATGTATATCAGACGTAACTTTTTTTACGTGAAGATCTCAAATATTAGATAAATAATGTTGCAAACTTAAAAGTTTTACTGAAAACATAGAAGTAATAGACACTATTGTAACAAGATTGTGCTCTTATTACAAATTGTTGACTATAACGACTTTGGTAATAGGATAATTTTGTTTATTTTTTATTTTGTACATGCAACAAACGATACTGTTGTCCGTAGAGCCTGTTATCTATTTTCACTTTAGAATTAAAATGCTGATAGTTTTGCCACATACTAATATGGAATAGCTCATACCAGAAAAAATTACCCGTTTTCAATAAAGCACATCAACATTATGATAATATTTTACGCTGTCATTCTGTGACTAGTCCTTCCCTTCGAGATATCTACTTTAGATTTATTAGTCAAAGAAAGTTGTAGCATATGGTGAAATTCCATCACCTCGTATCATTCTGTAGCTATTGTTTAAGTCGTCAGTTAAGGGTATAATTATTATCTGTAAATGTTATCATCATTATTACTGCAACTCATAAGTTCATAAATATAGATAGCTTACTTTGTGATACAAAGCCAGTCATCATCTGATGCTTTTTGTCAATATTTCGCGTATTTAAAATTAAAGAACTGAAATATTATATGTGGCAAGCAGTGCAGGAAAAACAATTTAAACATAACAAAACACATCAAATATATATTAAAATGTTGATAAAAAATATTTCCACACACAACACACACACACATTTTATTTTGAATAATTTTAATCTCTCTGACACAAGTGCCTTAAGGTACTTAAAAACTCCTACCTTATGCAAATTGTTAAATGCTTAATGAAATAAAAGATTATTAAAAAATATCAGTTTTGTTTAATTAAATTACTGATATCTTCGATTTATTAATTAAAAATCTTGTTGTAGAAGAAACTATAAGACTTGATATTTATTAGGGTAATTTTGTGTATTGGTAAAACTTCTGTCTGATATTATATTTGTAGTGTTGATTAAGAGTGGCGGAGAAGAAATATTATTATAGACTTGTTCGTTTAAAAGCATTGATTCAACGTACGTTCATGGGATGAAATGAATGCAATTCGACGGCAGAGGCTTACCTTTTAAAATAATTGTAAACCTTTTTACTTCGTGCATGAAAATAAGTGAAAGCATTTTATAATTAAATTATGTTTATATATTTCTTTTTACATCTAAAGAACTCTTAGTTCGTTTTCTACTATATTTAGAAAAATGGGCACAAATACTGAAAATACACGATGAAACACAATTTTCTTCTAAATATCAAATTTAGAAAAATTGTGTTACCATCATGTATTCACATTTTTTCATCGAGTTCATTAGATATTTGGATGCCTGGTTTTAATGAATTCAGAATTCATTTAAAGTTTGGATTTATAAGTGATGCGTGATTAATAGTATATATTATGTTAATTGCTGAAATAAAATCACAAAATTTATGTACTTGTTATGCAATAAATATAACCAATAATCAAGCACCATTCATATTTCTATAATAAATATTTTAGTCCAATGCTCTTCACATAAATGACTTTCCATATCTATAAATTCTTGTCTTTGAATTTTTAATTCAGTTTATTCATCCTACAAATAATGAAGAAACTCTTAATCAATCAATCCAAATAATAAATATCCATAAATTAACTGATACTGGCCTTAGGAACGGTGCAAAACTTAAAATGTCATGGGTTTGAATCCGTATCTTGACTACTGTCGTGAACCACTCCTTATTTTAAGTTTAATTTGAGTAGTAAACAGGGAGTATTATTAATGTTTAGCCCTTTCAGAACGACACAAATATTTTTATTTTCGATGTAATTGTAGACTTATTTGAGATCCTTGGGTCTTAAGTGTCTGCGAAAAATAATTAAAAATTCCCCTCCTTGCGTACTCCTAGCCCTGCCCTCCTGCGATCATGCGTTGCCGTTTTCAAGTGTTGTAACGCACGATCTTGCTTTTGAAGGAAGAGCAAAAATCAAAACCATCAAAATTATTGTTGATCTAAATTTATCAACATTATTTTTGTTATACATATTATAGTATAGTAATTTATCTGTTAACAACAATATTGTGTAATAATCAAAAACAATAAATATAGTAGGTTGCTTTTAAAACATTTCAATCTAGGTACTTTGAAATTTAAAAAACAAGTTTGATTTCATATTAGACACAAGTATACATTGGATTTTGTTCAGTTTATTTTTGTGGTAGAAGACAGCTTTCTAGCCTGCATATACTACCCTTGTCAGATCATCAAAAACGGGAAATGGCCAACTTGGTCAAAACGTTTATCGAAGGATGGCGGTGATGCTGATCTGTAGCACTTATAAGGTATTTTGGCAGATGATGCAGGCTCTTTATTCTCCGTAATATCGTGAGAAGTAACCGTTGGGCAGTCCATAAGATACTAATGACTTGGCTAAATCAACTCTCAATCTAAGCAAATCCCTACTTGACTTTTCGCGTCACAGTCCATTTACAAGATTTTACAACTTCTAAGAAATGGATCAGTACTTTTACTTTCCATTCCTTTGTTTTCTTGTATTAGTATCTATCAAAATACAAGCAGCTATTTGGAAGCATTACTTGCTAGACACAGGACAAAAGCAGGGCCTTCGCTAGAATTTGTCCGTAAAGGTAGAGATCGTTAAGATAGTATATTCGAAATCTATCATTAGCCCATCACTTGTTGTGATAACGTAATTCTTAATTCAAGGGCCTAGGTTTCTTTTTACCAAGACTCGTGGCTTGAGTTTACCGTAAATTGTTGTATAATTTGTTCCTCAAATGAGTATATACGGAATCCTTTCAATCACTCTACAAGCATTTTGACGGCATCGAGAACCGGCTGTAATTTTTAATCACGAGATTTACAAAAAACTTTTTATCATAATATCTTTCAAAATACTATGATGGAGTCTTCGCTTCTTTTCCTCCTAGCCTAGGAGGATTCTCATGGATTACGTCATTAAATGTAGTGTCTTTCCAATTTCTAGATCTTTTATTTCGTGATATACGGCGGTTGTTGATTCCAATGGCGTTTTCGGTTGCAAGACGTATGCTTTCCTGATCCTCGGATTGTAATAACTCAGCACTTAGCTGATGGGACATTTATGTCTGAGTCACTGTTGCTCCCTTTGTCACTGGTTGTCTCTTGAACATAATCCACATCCAGGAATCGGGGAACATGAACAGTTGGTTCCACTTCCTCTTCAATATCTCAAGATCCGATTCGCACCCATCACTAATCAAAACTTGCAACAAATCATCGTCTAAAAGCCGCCCTGTTGAAAATATTACAAGTGTTAATTATATGAATTTTACGTCTTCTGATTACAAATGAAAACGACAACGCACGATCGCGCGTTTTAATATTGTGGACCCGTTACGAAGTCTTATATTTTAATTTCAAATATATTTTTAATTATTACTGTAGGTAAATATCTAAAATAAATATTTAAATACAAACAATTGATAGAACACAACTTTAAACTTGACTAAATATACTTACGTCGACCGCTGCCGTTCACAATCGTCATGTCCATCTTGAACACCCACACAGACATCCTACCCTCTCTGAGACCCGCGATGCATTTTACGCTGTAGTTTAATTAACGAACTCAATCAGACGAGAGACCATTTGGGAGAAAACGAAATTTCGCGCGCGCTAGATTTTTATGATAACGCACGCTTGGTACAGTCCGTTTTAAAGGGACTAGAGCGTTACTAGTATTTTTTTTCAATCAATATTTTAAAAATATTCCCACTCATATTAGAGGAGTTTTTAGAGATGGTGAGGTGAATGAAAATATTAAAGGTTTGTGTAAAGATATTTTGTTATGAAAGGGTTCTGGGAAAGTTTTGTGACGAATTTATAAGTAGGAACAGTGAGGCTTCTCACATATGTATTTTATGAAAAATCTTCTTGACAGAACACTTTCTTTCGTCATAAATAAAGTTAAAGTTACAGCCTTTATACGTGTCACTGCTGGGCACACCTCCTCTTATTTCTGAGAGGTTTTAGGGCAAAAAATGTGCCCCAATGCGTGTTGGCGAACTTCAGATATCTTCAAAATATTTTTTTCTTATTTTCTAGACATGCAGGTTTCTTCACGATGTTTTCCTTCACCGCCGAGCACGTAGTAAATCAGCACTTAAAATTGCAATTAACAATTTTATTGGCGCCGGCGAGATTGAACCAGGTTGCTCGCGTACTGTGAAACACAGCGAGCGCCAACCGTCTGAGCTACCACGGCTCTCGTCATAAATAGATATGAATAAACGGGATAGATGGAAATATAGAAGCATAATAGATTTCATAATTTTGAATGAAAGAATGAGAAGCGTAGATGTTTACCGAGATACAAAGATTTATCGGTGTCATGCCGGATAAATAGTCTGTCAAAGGTTGGTGGCATAGGCACAAGATGAAGCTAGCAAAGTTACAAGATGAGGTGTGAAACAAAACTACCAGAGTAAGTTGAAAAAAAATTTGGATTATTTGTGTGTGGAAAATTTTGGGATACTGTTAATAGACCAACCAAACTATATGGTATACGCAAAAGATAAAATGACATGAATATTCAAAAAGTTATGATAGGAAAATGAACTACGCATGGAAGTTGAAACACGGAAGAGAGCATGTAGCCTAAAGCTGATAATTATGGCATTGTGGATAATGAGATTGAAAGGTAAAGACAGACTTTAGACTTCTAAACAGACCTTAAATTGAAATAGTAGAAAATAAAAAGGAAGAAAGAAGGAAAAATAATGATAGAATACTATCTGAAAATTTCCTGGCAAATATTAAAATGTTTTGAAAACTCGTCAGAACTACCAGGTCAGAACACAGAATGAATTTTGTGAGACAAGATAAATAATCAGCTTAAGAGAGTATCAGGTGACTGATGCCAAGTTGTTATAGTTCCACAAATAAGAGCAAAAGTCACAGCAGGACTGACAAATAAAAAAACGTTTGTGTGCTTATTGCTTACGTAAGAAGTTATACTTCTTTATCGTAACAAAACAAAAAACTTATAATTATTTAAGATCCTGGTGACAATTAATTAACGGCTCCGTGGCGCAATGGTTAGTAATGAATTTGATAGACCACAAATCCTCGCAAAAGAACACCGATTCCTACCAAGGATGATATGCGAGGCTATTGAAATTAAAAAACTAAAAAATTCAATAGAGAAGATGGATGGATGCTGCCATCTGCTTGGGATCCTATAATTAACAAAATTAAATCCAAACCCAAGCATACCACTGCAAGACTTCAAGATACTGTAAGCTCATTCTGCGTAGATCAAACCAAAAATTAATATTAATAAACTGAAGGTAGCCGGGCTAACTGTGACATCGGGACGTCAAACATCTCAGTCCCCCGTGACCATGGGTTGCTGTAAAGCACCTGAAACGTCGCGATTAAAAAGTAAATTAAACGCGATAAAATCCGTAAAAATAGTTTTATTCAATCTAATATTCTTCTCTTTAATTTAGATATTGTTTTTAACCTTTCCCTCTTTCTTGGTGTCACTTCAACACTGATTGAAGTAGTATAAGCAGATAAGCTAGGTACAGGTTCAATATATCCGTAATGATATGTAGATTATCTACGTGGAAGATGAAGATCAAGATGGAATTCAAACAAATTAAATAGACAAGACAGACTTATTTCACAGAACTTATGTAATGCAAGGAAATTTTACATACAATCTAGTTTAACAATAATATATAGAAGGATAATTCTACTTCTATACAATTATTTTGTAAAACAATTCTTAATGTATGCAGTAAGATATTAAGAAAATCATTTTATTGTTATGAATGTAATACAAAATTTATGAACTGTATATTTTGAAACACCATTTTCAGCAGAATAGGTTACAGGTTTCATTTATTTTACTTTCTTTCAGAGAGGAATGTCAGATGATTTGAATTATCATACTGCCTTAGATCGACCGCTCTCATCGATATACAATTTAAACATCCTATATTATAATTTCACAACATCAAAAATGGTAGAAATACTTTACTAAATCATTGTCATCCACCTCCAAATAATTATTGCCCTTACATTATATACTCTTTTACAAACGTTTTAAATGCCTTTTTATTACACTTTTGACAAAAATAATTCGCATATCGACATTTATCTTTAGTATGGTTCTTATATCCACAAACCGAGTAAGATATGTTTTATCTGTAGTTTGACGAACAAATTTTCTTGTGCTCGTAAACAAAAACGGTTGCGCTATGCTAATGATATGGCTAGTCCCTCATCTTGCAATGACCTTTGAACTGAAACTCGAGCACATCACCAAGCTATCGAAGTTTTCACTAAAAACTTTTCTTTTTCCTCGGCATTCGCCAATCTAAGCACAAACTTGTCTCTTAATGCCGTCTCGAGTTCTATTTTAAAACCACAAAACTGTGCCATAAGATGAACCCGGGCTGCCCATTCAGTTAAGTTTTCGCCTGGTCTTTGTTCCGCTTTACGAAAAACATATCTTTCCGCATACATACATTTCTTTGAGGAAAACTGGTTGTCAATCTTTTCAATAAGAGTCTTATAAGCTAAGTCTTCTAGTTTTAACGGAAAAAACTAAATCGCCTACTAGGCGATATGTATCTTCTGTTAATGATGTGAGCAAAAAGCGGACTTATGAGAAGAGCTTTTGCTCTTCTCATAAGTCCTGCTTTGTCAGTGTCATCATGATATTCATTTAACATACAGAACTAGACAAATCGACTCTGAAAAATATCCTACTCTTGCATGTGGTGATCAAATAAAAAAAAAAATAAAAAAAACACATTTCCTTTATTTGACATTATTTATTTGTAACTATTTCTTCATTGCACTCAATAATGAGTGAATAAGGTCCTCGTCGCCAAATATTGTGTATTTATAGAGTTTCACCTAAAACACAAATGAAATTTATACTTTTATTGAATGACAACACAACTGTCAGATCTTAGTGTTTCATAAGCCTACAATATAGCTTACATGCTCTACAATAATACAAATAAAACACGTATTGTAGATTCATATATATTTGAATAACTACCTTAAATATACAGTTATCAGTTTCTACAAAACTTGAGAGAATTACCCACTGAAGTTGTCGCTTTAGGGGTGTCAGTGTGCGCGCATCAGCAACTTCTGGTGTGTCGTTTTTAAAATGCTGGAGTGCGCGCGAATCGTAAAATTCACTCATAATTTTTCCCAAACGCACCAAATAGTATAACAAAAAACTACCGCGGAATCGGTCTGTTTAGTGTTTTCATAAACTATGCTAAGGTGTTGAAAGTATGAAAAAACTGATACAAAATTGGGGGTGATTAGGTGACTGACTCTCTTTTCTATGCAAATGACCATTAAAAGTTTCTGGTTAAGGATCGAGCTTTCTATGCATTTTATAGAAGACTATGAAAGAACAGGGTTGCCTTGGATGGTGAACGCTGATCACCTTTGGGTTGAGCGCAAGGTTGAAACGGAGATTAAATCTCTTTCACAGTAGTGTCTTAGGTGCTTGTGTCAGGATCAAGGGCCTTCACAGACTGTTTTAGTATTCAAAAGGGTGTCAGATAGCTTCGTGTCTGTTCAATCTTTATATGAACAATTGCTTGAAAACTTTGAAAGTAGAAAATGTGGGTTAAACCCAGTGAAGAAGAAGAAGTGGGTGAGTTATCTATCAGTTACCTCTTGTGCGCCGACAATTTAGTCGTATTTGCGTAGTCAGTGGGCAAGATATGGGGTTATCACCTTCAATTGTTTTAGGTAGTATTCTACAATACTTAACTGTTGGATACAGGCATCCATCAAAGCAGACTGTTTAACTTAATCATTTCATACACCAAGTAAATAAAAAAAAAAAAAAAGTTTTATAATCCTTTTTGAAATAAAATGGCAGCTATAAAACGTTGAAAGACACAAAAATCCTCGCAGTCTATTAAAATTATAATTTAAAATAGACTAAAATTATAATTTAAAACTAAAATTATAATTTAATAATAATACATAATAGTTCCTAGGAGCGTACAAAGCTTAAATATAATTCAAGTCACTAGAGCATTCAGTAATCTTTGACCTAGCCGGTAACATGTTGGATTAACTCAGAATTTATTATACCTAAATGACAAGTTGCAAAAGAACTTTAATTCTATGCTGTCCTGACTTTGCGTTAAGTTGGATAAGGTATATTACTAATGGACAAGTTTAAGACATTCACAAAATTTTGTAAATTCATATAAAATAGAATTTATTAATTTATTTTATGGAATAAAAGCGAGACTACTTATATATCGCCATTAAAATATGAATAACCAGCTTTAAAATTTGTGTCTGTCAGTTTGTCTGCTGGTTTATCTTCAAATGGCTAAGCCAATTGTAATGAAACTTCGCAAACAGGTCAGTATTTCATATTACAATGACCATAACATACTTTGAAAAGTCCACTGCTGAACATATCTCCCTCATAAATTGCATCATAGGCGGAGTTTTGTCGTTGTTGTAACAATCGGGAGGCGGGTTTTCAACTGCAGTTTTTATTAATATGAGGTGTTATCAGGAAGATGCCTTATAAGCTTAGTTAAAAGTCGTATTTTTTCAATTAACTCTTGTGCTGTTTCATTTAACCATACCTATTAATTCAAACAAACATCATGGCTACAATTTGCGCATCTCAGCTGCCCACCTTCTAAAATGGATGAGGTATTACACGAATAAATGCACAGCGATTTAGCTCCCGTACATCGTAAACATACAAGAGCTTTTGAGTTATATGAACGACGTAGATAGGTGCAAATTAAACATTGTTCATGAGTTTTCTAAGCTTGAACAGTGAGAACAACTCATTATCTAATTCAATTGCATTCTTTCTTTAGCCCGTTAAGTTGGGTCTCTCCCGTTGTAGGCTTCGCCATAATCATAACGCTTGGTAGGCGGGTCCTGCTCACAGCATCAGCTCAACAGTCCTGCTCGGGTATACTCGGCGGAAGAACGGCTGTTGTGACAGAAAAAGTGGCAAAATTTTGTTTTATATATAGATTGCAAATTCAGCATCTTCAGAGTGCATTAAGCACCATGGAACTTCTGCTATTATAAATAAGCAAAGAAGAACCCAAACGGATTGAATACACAAGATAAATACGAAAAGTACCGTTTTGAAAAGTACAAAATCGTTGTTACGGAGGTAAAAGTAACATTATTCGAATAAGAACTTTGAGACTTCTATTGAATACAATTCATTATAGTTTTTTTTTTTATATATAAACTAAGAAAATACAAAAAATACAACGTGTCTAATTAGGTGCGGTCCGCTACCTTCGCGGTTCATGACCGCGTCGCTCGCATTGTGACACTGTGATTGCTTTGACTACAAAGGAATATAGAACTCGTGCCACCAAGCCATCTCACTCCTGGCTGCGTGGCGTTCACCTGTTTGTTATAGTGCACGCCCCGGTACCGGTACCACAACGCAGCCGATCAGCCGGTATATGTGACAATACATCCTGTATTATAATTTATAACTCTAATTGCAAAAAATTTAAGCTCCCGAAACGTTTACCGAGACAGTCTCTGTGTGACCTGAGCTTTAACTACTTACATTAATAAACTGTTATGTGCGATTTATAATATTTATAGCGCAAACTAAATACGTTGTTTGTAAAACACGGGTTGCCGCGATATTCTTGCGTAACATAATTTAATTTTATGTTGTTTCCTAAATGAACATTTATTTTTGAGAACATTTCTTGATATGAAGACCAAATGTTAACTTATTGTACTACTCGTCAAGAAGAAATAAATTTGATAAGGATTTATTGTCCTAATCATAGTATCATAAAATACGTCCAAATAACTCGCAAGATTTTTATAGCTTTTGTTATTTTATTATTTATTTATTTAGGTACAAAAATTATGTGATCATGTTTTGATGTATTCCAAAATATGTGCACACAACATGATATTAGGTAACAGTAATGAGTTTACAGCACAAATACTTATAACCTATATGTATAGCAAAATATTTTGTAGAAAATTTATAAAAATTAAATCTTTGTAAAAACAATGTACATTAACATTTAAATTTTTAGCCTTGAATAACTTATTTCAACAATTTCAAAGAATCAGTTAATCAGTTATCTAAAACGGATTTTTCGAAATAATTTATTTTGTATTAAATATGTCGATATTTTTACTATTATTAATCAATAAGTCATTGTAGAGGCAACACATTCTTACTAGAGGATTATGATATGACGTATTATTAAAGTGTTTAGGAAAGTATACCGGCCATTGGGGCTTAGTATTAATCTTGCAAATGAAAGGAGGTGGGAGGAATTAATAAGGAATGACACCGAGTTTGTAGTGACATAATGTCAAACTTTTAAGTTTCAGCGTAAGTTTTTAAGTAACAGCGTAGTATGGAAACCAAATAATTGTGTTGTACTGTAAATACTGCGTACTAGGGAATAGTACAAAATGAGAAAGCTTGGCGGCTTTTTAAAATTCTTGCCAATTCTAAATAAATGGGAAAAAGACCTAAGCAAACAGAAGTTAGTTAAACTCGACAAACCGGTTTCAGGCAATACTTTATTTCATATATATTTTCGAGTATATTTACTTATTTTCGTTAATTTATGCTTTCAAATTCTCTTTTTATAGAATAAGGGTGACAAACGAGCACACCGTCCACCTGATGGTAGGTGGCTGTGGCCTATAAACATCTACATCTATCTTCAAATCTATCTTCTCTGTGCTTGTGCGTGTAAATTCTCGTCGAATTTGTGCGCGATATATATCTCAGTAGATAGATCTTTCTTATAATTTAAATTTTAATCCAAATACTACTGATTTTTACATTTCCGTTCCAAAAAGCTATAGTGTTCCACACTTATGAAACTATTTATTATTAAAATTTGGCATAGCTAAAATATTATTATTAACATTATTACAAACAAAAAGCACTACTAATGCACAACTAGCTCAACAATATTATTCTAACAAAAACGTAAGTCGGTGTGTAGGACAAACTTAAATTAGAAGTGGAAAATTGTTTTACTACAACTTATTATAACTCCAACTTGAAATATTAGTTTGATTAACAACGAAAAAAAATAATGTGATATCAATTCAAATTACTCATTTTCGGATTCATTTATTTTCGCTATGTGACCTTGTTTTTTGCCAATTTATTAATGAATAACTTTTATTTTGGACTGACTCTTGGGTAGTGAATGTTGGAGATTCTATGCAATTATTCTTTTTTTTTTATAGGAGAAGGGGCAAACGAGCATGCGGCTCACCTGATGGTAAGTGACTACCGCCGCCCATGAACAACTGCAACACCAGGGGAACCAGAGGAATTGCAGATGCGTTGCCGGCCTTTTAAAAAGGAGTAGGCTCTTTTCTTGAAGGTCCCTAAGTCGTATCGGTCCGGAAAAATCGTCGCAAAAGAAGAAATTAAATCTGACTCACATTCAGATTCAATATTTGTATAAGTAGGCGAATGAAAGTCTTGCACAACATTAGAAATTTGTGAAGGTTGAGTAAAAATCAGAGATACAGCCATTTCAATGCGTCGTTTTGGGCTATTGGACGCTCATCAGTTTTTTTATCTCTATCGGCATCAGCGTAGGCATCAAAGTGACCATTAGAAAGATCTTGGAAAAAAACGTAACATTTTGATGGGTTGGTCTTCTGTACCAAATTTGGCATACAGATTGTCATTTCGATACACTTCAAATACAAATGGGTATATTTGACCGGCTGCAACTAACTCGCAGAAACCGCCATATGTAGAGTATTGTAACATATCAAATGTATACTCTTCTTTTGTCCCATGATTGTTGCCATGACGCTCATGAGACATAACAGCAAATTCATCCCAATTGTTCGTCACATGACACTCAATTTCTTTACGAATATCCATTGAGCGTATTTGTGTGCCGTACAACAAATATGAAAGCGTACGGGAAAGGCATGCGCCATCCCCAACTATTGGTACAATAGTAAGGTATATTAATTTCCCATTGAGGTTAACGAACGCTACTCCCATTTTTAAAAATAGACACAGACAAATTTATAAATATAAGAAAATTGCGAAAAACAATACACACTAAATTAAGCTTCTAAGACAAACTACTACCTACTTAAATATCTATATTAAAACAAAAAGAAAACTATATTATTATACACAACACATCAAACACAGATATTTTTATAATTAAAACTAAAAACCTATATTATACACTAACAAATCATACTCAAAGAATCTTGTTTAGCTATAATAACAACAAATAAATAAAATAAAAGAAATAAATTAACTACACTCAAAATATTCTAATGAAATAGTGTGTAATAGTGGTGAATGGGTCCACTATTAACAGACCTGAGTGGTCTAGGAGCGGAGGAATGAAACTGTTTTGATATGCCTTACTATGTGCAGGCGAATGAAGTGTTTATTTTAGTGAACCCTGCCTATATTTATATTCCCGGCTACATCCCTAGTTACCCAATAGCAATGTCTTTTATTTATTTAGCCAATTGAATTTCTACATTTTGACCAATGAAATTAATCAATTACAATATTATGTACAACTATTATGTCGCGCTCCATTTGCCGGCGTGAAGACCTGTGATGCTTCTCGTAGCTGCGTTGCTGGACGGGACTATATGTCATGCAGACCGACGCGCGCGCGTAATCGGCGAGCGGCGGCGGCGTGGACACATCTCCGGAACAGCAAGAAGAAGCGAAGCTGCGGCGTTGAAGAAACGGCTCAAAGGTCGACGGATTCGGAAGATAGCCGGCGTGTGAAGACGATGCGGCGCTGATGATATTTGCGACTGTTTCTTTTGTTTCTATATTAGAACGTTAAATATATACGTCATATTATGACGCATCGATATGCAGTCCGCATCTCAGTAGCCGGGGTAATTTGTAAATAAATGTTTTCTTCAGACATTCACCTTCTGCGTTATGGTAGCAGCAGGGTAACATTATTTAATACCGTTTGGGTTGATTAGCCTGGCTGCTACATCACTCTCCCCAGCGAAAAGCGTACCGGAGGCTTTGACGACTCGCCCATGGCTCAAATTTTAAAATAGGTTTGATCTGGGTTGATGTAGGTGATGGGTTTTCAAGCTTCCTCGCTGGTGGTTGAGATGATGATGATGATGAACCTCCTGAAGTATCCTCGTAATAACATAGGCAGGCTTTAGTCGGTCGATCGATATAATTGCAGATTTCTTCCGGGTATTTGTAATTTAAAAGCCTTGTTATTTCGCTCTAATACTTCATACGGTCCATCGTAGGTAGGTTGAAATTGTTTCTTCACTGCGTCGTTCTTACAAAACTTGCTTGCATGTTTTCAAATCTTGATGAATGAATACTGATTTATTATTTCCGTGTGATGATGTGCGTTTCGACGATAAGACTTTGTTGATTGATTTCAAGTTGAGTTACAAAATCGTAATTCATTTTGATTATTTGACGATGTTGAAGTGAAGAAGTCACATTTGTAGTCTTATGCTGCAGCCATAGGTTAGCTGAGCGGCGCTAAGACTAGTGTCTGCACGTGGTGTTGCTCGTAGTCCAAGTAGCACTGTAGGTAGCTCATCAATCCACTTTGTATGTTGAGATAAACGAGTTTTGAGTGCGGTCTTCAATGTACGATGCCATCGTTCGACTATTCCGTTTGATTGAGGATGGCGCCGTTGTACGTGTTTTCTGTATTCCCATAGTTTGAAGAAGTTTGAGGAATAGGTTGCTTTCGAAGTTTCTTCCTTAATCCGTTGTGATGGTTTTAGGTGATCCGAAACGAGTAATCCAATTTTCATAAATTATTCGCGACGGATTCAGCTGATGTATCTTCGGTAGGTATTGCTTCTGGCCATCTTGTTGTTCTGTCGATCATTGTTACGAGGTAACGATGTCCTTGTGTGAAGTAGGTAATGGTCCAACGATGTCAACGTGCAGGTGTTCGAATCTCTCCGTAGGTGGAAATGAATCTAGGCTGCTTGATGCGTATGCCTTTGTACTTTGCATTTTGACATTGAATGCATTGCTTCGCCCAGCTGCCAACATCCACTTGTATTGAAGGCCAAAAGAATTTTCCAGTGATGAGTTTGGTTGCTCTAACACCTGGATGACTGATGTTGTGCAGTGCATTGAAGACTTCGCGACGACATTCTTCTGGTAGGTATGGTCGCATGGTTGACGTTGATGCTTCGCAGTAGATAGGTAGATGCGTCATTGGCATTGTAACTTTGATGGTCAAGTTACTTGCTTCGATAGATGTTTGATGTTGTCGCCATCTCTGTCTTGTGCTTCGGCGATCTTGTGATAGTCGATTGATGTAGGCACGTTACACTGTCGATTGGTATGCGACTGAGTGCGTCGGCGACTATGTTGTCCTTCCACTGATGTGACGTATGTCGGTCGTGATTCGCCATGAAAATAAGTTGTCTTGCTCGTCGTGGTGTTTCCGATGATGATGGTTTCTTCTGAAGTACATATGTTAATGGTCGGTGGTCGGTAAAACGATCAGGTTTCGACCTCGAACGTTTTTTGAAGTGCTTGATAGCCATGTAGATAGCGAGTAACTCTCGGTCGAATGTACTGTAGTTACGTTGAGTATCGAGAATTTCTTCGAAAAATAGCCAAGTGGTTGCCATTTCCATTGATGTATTGTTGGAGTACAGCCCCGCTGAGAGATCGGACGCGTCGCTGAAGATAGCAAGGGTTGCTTCGTGTGATGGGTGAGCGAGCAAAGCTGCATTTTGATCGCAACTTTACAAGCTTCAAATGCCTTCGTGGCTTCATCGTTCTATACGATTGACGTTTATCTTTTTTCTTCGTGCTGTGAAGGTAAGCGTGAAGTGGTGCTTGGATTTCAGCGGCTTTAGGAATGTGTTCTCTGTAAAAATTAATCATCCAAGAAAACGCCTTAGTTCTTCGATTGTTTTGGTTTCGCATAATCGATGATTGCTCTGACTTTTCAGTAGGCGGTTTGATTCTTCCTTGCTGACGGTGAAACCAAGAAATTGAACTTCTTGTTGTCCAAATATGCATTTCGAAGGGTTGATTGTGATTCCATTGTCTTCTAATCGCTGTAGCACGGTGCGTAGATGGGTTTCGTGCGTTTCTTTATCAGGGCTTGCAACAAGGAGATCATCAATGAATGAAAACGAAATCCAGTCCATGAAGTACGTGTATGAATCTTTGAAAGGTTTGACCAGCGTTCTTTAGTCCTGAGTCTTGGAAATTGAATAATCCCATTGGAGTAATTATTGCTGTCTTTCTATGTCTTCATCGCGTACTTTTATTTGTTGGTAAGCTCGGTTGAGATCTGATGGGAGAATAGTCTTGTCTGACAGTTCATGAGTGAAACTTGACTCGCGGTATTGGGTAGCGGTCAGGAGTGGTAATAGAATTCAGTCTTCGTAATCTCCACAAACTCGTAATTCTCATTCTTCTTCGGTACAACGTGAAGTGGTGATGACAAAGGGCTTTGCTTGACGGCATATTCCTTGCTCGATCATGTTTTCGAATTCCTTTCGAACTTGCTCGTATCGGTGTGGTGCGATTGGACGCACGGCAATGAAGTGGTGGTCCATTGGTTTCGATGAAATGCTCAACGTTGTGCTTGGTGTTAATTTCATTGAAGTTATTCTTGTGATTCCAGGATATTCTTCAAGGATCTTGTGATACGATTGTTGAACGTCTATGCTTCTTATTGTGGGCTGATTGGTTGCTTGGACAAAAGACTGAGATGCAAGATTGGTTTTCCCGTCGATGATTCTTCTATTTTTGATGTCGACGATCAACTGGTGATGTTGAAGAAAATCAGCACCGATGATTGGTTTGCTGACTTTAGCGACGATAAATCTCCATTTGAATGGTCGGCGTAGGTTTAAATCTAGTTCCATTGTTTTTTCTCCATATGTAGGAATCACCGTATTGTTTGCTGCGTAGAGTTGAAAATCCAGTGGCTTCATCTTTTGTCTTTGACTCGGCGGTAAAACTGAGATATTCGCCCGGTGTCGATAAGGAAGGTAAGCTTGCTTTTTTATCGGTGACAAAAGACGGTAGGATTTTCTGTTACGCTGGATCCCGTCGCATCAAGCGTATTAGTTAGTTTTCCAACTTCATATTTTCATTTTGAATGCACACGGTGTTGTGCATTTTCTTGCCTCGGAACCGAAACGTCGATGATAGTAACAGTAAGGGGATCTTGTTCTTGACCTTGTTCGACTTCTACTTGCAGAGCGGTTGCGACGAAAAGGTGATCTTCGGTGTTGCTGATTGCGCTTTTGTACTGTTGCTGGTAACAGGTTTGATGCTGAAGCTTTGAGCGCGGCGACTTCGAATGATAGCCTTAATTTCTTCGAGTAGAAACTGGGTATTATTGGCCTTGGTTGAAGTGCCTTCGATCATCGATATGTGTGAGCTACTGCTGTTTTCGATCATCTTGTCCGTCAGGAGTGCCAGTTCGTCGAGCTTCGTCTGCGTGCTGAATGTTTCACTCACTGCTAGTACCGATCGAACATGTGGGGTGGGTAGGTTTACCACATTAGCGGTAGCGTCGAATCTGGGACTTTATCTCTGCCAAAGTACGCATTCTGCGTAGGAGTTGTGTGGCTTCTGGTCCCCAAGTTCTATTTCTGATAGAAGTTTCTGTAGCTGGCGACTGTCGGATTCTTCATATGCAGAGATCAGACGATCCTTCAGCGAATTATACTGGTCGGATGCCGGTGGGTTGTACAACAGGTCCGAAATATGTTCAATGTCTTGTTTCAAGTTGGGCAATTACCATCTGTGCTAGTTGTGCTTGACTCTTCTTTAAATCATTCGTTGCGGCTTCAAAACTGACGAACCAAAGTCGAGGTTTATCTCTCCAGAACGGTGGTATTCTCAACGATGGAGATATACCGGCGATTTCTTGTTCCTTGGCCGGGTTTGATGTATATGCGTCGGATTTCTTCGCTTCTCGCTCCATAATGACGTTTTGATTACACTGATTTTATATATACTGAAGTCCTCCTTGATATTTTTCCTACTATTCTTGCAGGATCTTCCTTATCGGTGTTTGTACACGGGGTCACCAATGTAATAGTGGTGAATGGGTCCTATTAACAGACTCAGTGGTCTAGGAGCGGAGGAATGAAACTGTTTCTCTTGATATGCCTTACTATGTGCAGGCGAATGAAGGTGTTTATTTTAGTGAACCCACCTATATTTATATTCCAGCTACATCCTTAGTTACCCAATAGCAATGTCTTTTATTTATTTAGCCAATTGGAATTTCTACATTTTGACCAATGAAATTAATCAATTACAATATTATGTACAACTATTATGTCGCGCTCCATTTGCCGGCGTAAGACTCGTGGATCGCTTCTCGTAGCTGCGTTGCTGGACGGGACTATATAAGTCATGCAGTCCGACGCGCGCGCGTAATCGGCGAGCGGCGGCGGCGTGGGACACATCTCCGGAACAGCAAGAAGAAGCGAAGCTGCGGCGTTGAAGAAACGGCTCGAAAATGGTCGACGGATTCATGAAGATAGCCGGCGTGTGAAGACGATGCGGCGCTGATGATATTTGCGGCTGTTTCTTGTTTCTATATTAGAACGTTAAATATATACGTCATATTATCACGCATCGATATGCAGTCCGCAGTATCTCAGTAGCCGGGGGTAATTTGTAAATAAATGTTTTCTTCAGACCTTCACCTTCTGCGTTATGGTAGCAGCAGGGTAACATTATTTATTACCGTTTTGGGTTGATTAGCCTGGCTGCTACAAGTGAAAATAAACTTCCAAACAATTAATACAGCAATCGAAAATATTCGCTAAGTAGGTAATCTAAGAGATTTTCAAGGAATTTTCGAAGGAAAATCAAGGTATAGGGTAAGTTTTCATTAAAATAATCCAAGAACAAATGTAATTGAAATTTCGAATTTTAATCCGATTTAAATATTGTTTTATATTTCACATTCCAATTTTAAAGAATATTGCATTGCACCCTCAGAAAAATAACTAAAGCATAGAAGGAGCCTATCTAACAGCTGTATATACATGTCTTTTTTTTTCAATGTATGTCAGAAAGAGATAAATAAAGGTTTGTCAATAGGTACCAATGTACATTCGGCAAAAGTCAGTTTGGATACCTTGGTTACCTTTGTGCTAATAATTTAAAAAGAAAGATTTAATTTTTTTTGTCTATGGCTATGTTCATCTTAAATTGTTCGTATAATACGCTGGCTTGTCTTCAGGTTGTCTGACTTTGTTAAAATTGAGTTTTTGCTTGGAAATTATAATTTTTTCGCAGTGTGAAAGTGCGAATCGAAAAATTAATAAAAAGAACAATGTCCTGCATTAAAGTGGGATGTAAATCCCATTCTTCTAGGAAAGAAAATGACTCCAAAAACATTAGTTTTCACCGGTAAGTCATTGTGTCCACATTTGAAACACAATTTACGAGCATTTTCAATTGATAGAAATTCAGGTTTTTTGTCATTTTTACTTTAAAATTGAATAATCTTTTAATAAATTAAGTTTTTTGCCTATTTTTAAGTAATAAAATTGAATATTTGTTATTAAAAATTGTGACAATAGTGTTGGAAAAATATATCTCTAGTATAAATTATCGATAGCTTACGATTAAATTACAGTTTTCCTTCGGACGTTGCACGTCGCAATTGGGAGTGGAAAAAGCACCACCGTATTTGTTCCAGAGATTTTAAAGATGACTGCTTTATAAATTTTGAACACAGGCGCAGGTTGAAATTAAATGCTATACCTTCACTACATCTGCGGGATAACAATCATTATACAGTAAGATCCTTTTTACAATAAATCTGCTTATTGTTTTGATTTGTTTAAAAATTAAATTGCTGATTACGTGGTGTTGATATTTAATGTTGCTATTTTGACTGTTGACATTAAGTATCCCACCCTTAAAATTCATTTTTTTTATTATTATTTCCCCCATTGTTTATTTCGTTTAATTCATACATTTCCTATGATGCAAAAATTAACCCTGCATCTACACTGGCGAGTGCATTAACATCCAGTGTATCTGAAAAGAATATTGCATCAACATCCAGGGCAATACCGATAATTGCACCTACACCATCCAGTGCAACAGCAACCAGCACATCTGATTCTAGTGCAAAATTAACTACTACAGTTACATTTAGTTCGCCACCAAGTCAGCAAGAATTAATTAGTCGTGTATCTAAATTAGAACAGGATTTAGAAAAACTGCAAAAATTTCCAAACGACTGTTGAAAATAAGTTGTTTGCGTCAAAAGACAAGACGATTCAAAAATAAAAATCTGGATTTAAAGTTAAGATTAAAAAATTTTTTGAATGACTAAAAAATAGAAATAAGAAAATTTACTCATATTAGATTCAGTGAAAAATAATCCAATGATTGAAAAATATTTACAGAAAGAAATGGAAGAAGATAAGCGTAAATACTCTTTTGAATTGAAAAAATTCGCAGTCACTTTAAATTATTTATCACCGCGAGCATAGGAATATGTGCGCGACGAATTAAAAGATATTTTGCCACACCTAAAAACAATATGCAAGTGGTATCAATGTATCCAATGTGGTCCAGGATTCACTACAGAGGCCTTTGAAGCTATTAAAGAAAGGGTAAAATTTAATAATAATAAACCTTTATATGTAGCGTTATCATTCGATGAAATAGCTATTCGCAAATTGGTCGAATGGGACGGAAAAAAATATTTTGGGTACGTCAATATCGGGTGTGACTTGGATTCAAGATGATGTATTACATGTGCTATATATTTATTGATTTCCACCAAAAGTACACATTTGTCTACAGAGCATATTATATAATTCACCTTTTCGTCGAAGAGATTCGGGACTGCTATTTGATACGGTCTCGAATTCATTTTCCCTTATAAATTATCAATGTGAATCGTGTTTTACAATTATTTATTTTATTTTCTAAGTTATGTTTAATGTTTGTAATATTTATTGCTTTCTATGTTTAGTTGAGTCCAGTATTTTAAAAAAAGTAATCAATCACGGATTTGTTTGATTCCCCGACAATTTATATAAATCAAATTTGAAGATATTCTTAATAAATTTAAGTAAAATGAACTAGAATCGTGAATTTTATACATAGTGGAATTTTATCCATGTGCAGCTATATTTTGGTTGTAGCACAATTGGGTTGGCTAAATCAGGGAAGGATCGCACTCTCACACAGTATCATCGTAAAATAGCAACTTAATGCTGCTGTGTTTCGTATGGTCAGTGTAGAGAACTGGAGATCCTTTTTACTGGATACGAGTCATTTTATCTTAGTACTCAGAGGTGACAACGTATCTGCATTTTCACATATGACGAATTAAGTAAAAAAGTTTGTGTAGTCGAAAATCTTTTTTTCTTTACGAATCGGTAGTCCTCATTTTTTTTGGAGGAGAGACAATCTGAAGGCAATACTGATGTGCCTCTCTACTACGGGGGCGACCCACATCTAGCAGTGAACAGTGGCCTGACAGAGAAAACCGAAGCAGTAAATATTCATACAAAAAGCAATAGATTCACCCCGTAAACATAGTAAAATTTATAGTAATAATTTATAAAACGTAAGTTCTGGAAATTAATGTTGTAGATATAATGAAAAACATCCGTGCGTTTATTTCCAAGAAATATTAGTTATTACGATCTAAGTATCCATATTTTTGACTTAAAAACTTCCTCGAGCGTTTTTAGTTCTTTTTAAACTAAAACAATATTTCAAAAAGGAAGTGTAACCTCCAAGACTTACAACTCTCTCTATCGCACGATACGGCGATAAGGGGTGAGCGGTATGAAACATTTAGAAAGCATTTTGAAAATACCTACTGCGAATCAGCACTTCACAATCCTCATAAGTTAAAAATGAAAGTAATAAGACATATGTTAAACAAAAAAGTGGTAAAATAAAAATAAAAACATGCGTGAGTGTCGTAGAACACTCGGTTGGAACGAAGTTCCTTTCGTGGTATATTATTATTGATAAACGTATTATATTATTGATTAACAAATACAAATAAATGAATTATTAGCGTCTATCAAAATGAAGCGTCATTTAAAATAAAATAATAATTCTTTCATGACAAGATAAGAAAAAGTGCGATGTAGATATATCGATAGCGCCAAGGCCGTCTACACTACGTCAGAAGGGTCGTGACGGAATAATCTTACTTTTTGTCGCCTAGCCTCCATCCGCCAAATCCGTACCGTCCGATAAAGAACTTCGTTCTAAAATTTGTACAACCGACTTCAATATAAATAAAATGAGAACATCATCAACCTTAAGCCTACAGCAGATGTTTCTTCCAGCATCGTTGAGCATTATATGTTTGTTTTCAGTGAGTAAAAACTGGAACAAAAGCTTATCATATGTTTATTTTATAAATTTTTGAACTTGTGTGTATATATCCCTAAATGTATATTTAGTTATATTTATGAGCAACGAAATATTTCAATTTATATAAAAGTAATTATTCAAATGTATTTCATAAACACATCCAGGCGGATCTTGCGTGTATCTGTGGTTATGACAGAATCATCAGCGCTGTAGGTTACCCTAGAGTTAGGCTAAGATCCCCCAGAACGGGTTTCCGCCTTGTCATGGCGGAAAGTAGTAGTAGCCGTGGCTTAGTCACCCGCGGTTAACAAGAGGTACCTTGGCTGGCCCGTGGTGTAGGGCCGGCCTGCAGGTGGCCACTCGAGTGGACTTTGCGAGCCCATTTCGGATGTGTGTCGGTGGGGGCTGCGGCGAGGTGTCTCTCCCCTACCGCTGCAGCCGATGTGTCGCGGAAGAGGGTGTTGGTATGGCGATGCGCCACTCGCTCTATTCTCCGCGACTCTGACGGGCCACACAGTTAATTGATGTGGTTTTGGTGGGGCTGCGGGGGTGGTATTGCGAGGCGCCGCTCTCCTACCCTCCGCAGCTGAATCTTGGTTGGCGGCGCAGCCTGAACGAATCTGCCACTGGGGTCAGGAAGGCTGGTGCTTCTGGTGCTAGTTTTTCCTGGCCCCATGGCTTCTCGCGCAACGGACATGGGGGCGTCTGTTGCGCATGTGGAGGCCGCGGAGGAGGGCGCGCCACGTGTTCTGGTGCGCTTACCTGAGAAGAAGATGGGGGAGGAGTAGTCCTCTCCCGAGGATGGGCCGCCATGGGGCGGCCAGCGCTGGTGGGGCCGCGGATGTGTGCGAAAACATTCCCGTGGCGCAACCAATATGCGACGAAGGTGGAACACCATGGGGTTTTAGTCGGTGCGAGTCCGAAATAACCCGTCCTTGCCCCGCGAGGCGGAATGTGTAGGCATTTCCCCAAGTAAAAAAAAAAGTTTACCCTGCAGCATTACGCTGAGTCATAACCTTTTCACTGGCTCGATACACACCCCATCACTTGTAATTTTAATCTACCATACTTTTAACTGTTTATTTTTTTATTTTTGTGATGTGTACAGTTCCAGTGAATAAATGTCTTTCTTTCTTTTCTTCTTCATCAATGTAGTCGAAGTCAATTACTCATAAATTAAACAATTAAATACACAATAAAATACAATTAAAGATCTTACTCTTGTCACATCTTAATTAAATTTATATGGGACCACATGAGAAGCACCAGCTTTCAAATAAAAAAAGAATCATCAAAATCGGTTCACCTAGAAAAAAGTTGTGAGGTAACACACACAAAAAAACGACCTACAGTCGAATTGAGCACCTCCTCCTTTTTGAAGTCGGTAGAAAAATACAGTCGAATTAAAATAAACCATTTTTTTGAAGTCGGTTGAAAAAGGAGTCGTAGTATCGATGTTCATAGCAGCATCCCATATAAAAATTCGTAAGTTAAGCCGTGCAAGATTCAGTTTCAGTTGATTCCGTGCCATTCTCATCGTTCAGGTCATTATCTTCGCCTTCATCATCATGACCTTGACCGTGACGATGACGATGACATAGACAATTACGATGACGATGACATAGACAATGACGATGACGATGATATTGACGATGACTATGACGATGACCATGACGATAATAACGTCGATGACGATGACGATGACAATGCTGGTGACCATGACTATGACGCTGACGTTGAAGATGACGGTGTGCTGTGACCGCATGAGATGACAACGTCGATGACGATGACGATGACAACGTCGATGACGATGACGATGAAAATGCTGGTGACCATGACCATGACGCTGACGATGAAGATGACGATAAAAATGCTGGTGACCACGATGACCATGACGATGACAACGTCGATGAAGATGACGATGAAAATGCTGGTGACCATGACCATGACGCTGACGATGAAGATGACGATGAAAATGCTGGTAGGACCACGATGACCATGAAGATGACAACGTCGATGACGATGACGATGACAACGTCGATGACGATGACGATGAAAATGCTGGTGACCATGACCATGACGCTGACGATGAAGATGACGATGAAAATGCTGGTGACCACGATGACCATGACGATAATAACGTCGATGACGATGACGATGACAATGCTGGTGACCATGACTATGACGCTGACGTTGAAGATGATGATGACCATGACAAAGGCGATGACGGTGACGATGACGATGGCCATGATGATGATCATGACGATACCGATGACGATGACCATGACGATAACCAAGATCATTTGTATTTGAACAACTACTTGTAGGCGATACAAATACTTGTTTTGTGCGGAATTCGAACCCACGGCCCTTAGCCCTGTAACTCATTGCTAAGCCATTGTGCCACGGAGCCGAAATTTTAAAAAAAGAACAAAATTAGGATTGATGCCATTCACCCTTATGATGAACTTCCCGTTATTATATATTATATTTTCTTTTATGTATATTATAACAATTTTAATTAAAACTTTAATGGATACTCATTATAATATAGTTAAGTGTGGCGGGTGGAAGGAAAAGGGAGATATCCCGCCAGGCAGGTGATCTGCCCGAGGGCGGCCAACGCTCGAGTGTAGTTCAGAGCTGTATATATACTGTTTTAATTCGGAACTTTGATAGCGCGATTTAGGCTTCGATGTATTTAGCTTGTGGCAAGGGACAAATTAAATTGGATTGGAGAAGATATATTTTAAAAGAAGAAATCACTAAGGTGCGCAATGCGGAAGTACACACGTACGATCACAGTCCCAATATTTTACTATATTATAATATTATAATTTTGGAATATTTCGAAGAAAATGGTAAATATGTACAATACCCATATCCTCCCATGACTTATAACCCTGATGAGTCACATCACCAATAATTTGTGTTACGCAAGCACGTAAATTTTTAATTTAAAGCCATTTTCAGAGAAGTAAATTGCCAAATATAAATGACAATCTCTCTTCGATACTCGTTTAGTTTGCATCAAAGCTGTCATGCAAAGCTAAACTAGCGAAATTAACCCTAAATCCTTTAAGGGTGCTGGGAGTATGTTACAGATGGCACAGACTGCAGTAAAATTTGATTAGGTTCGATAATGATATTTACATCTTTGATTTGATATTCTGACATAGAAACAGATTTTTAAGCTTCCGATATTTTAAATTAATCTAAAGTAATGTTGACGCTTAATTAATATAGTCATACGTGACCTTAAATATAATCAGGTGTTACTTTGCGGAAATTAATTATATTAAAGATGTTAAAAATTATAATTCTTGAAATTTTGAAAAGCACCTTCCGTCCTCTCTCAATTGTGTACATTTGTGAGATACGCAGGGTAATACGATGCCAGTGAACTTACAAAATTTATGGAAGACCCATGAGACTCATTGAACGCATGTAACCAACACTTCGCCATAGGTAAAAAAATAGCTGATAAAATTCTAAATAGTTTACATATTACAGAGGAAACATTGGCCTCTGAATTTAATAATCAACTTTGTCATCAGGGTTCAATGTATGTCTTTCCAACGGATACAACCGAAGTCTCCACAGTGATTGAGTCACTTAATAATGATAGTGCTCCCTGTTTTGATAGCAGTATCCTTTATTAATAATAAAAAGTATTAAAATGTTATTCTAGAACCATTGACGCACATTATTAATTTAAGTTTAGCGTGGGACCTTTCCTGAAAAATGTAAATTAGCTATTGTCAGTCCAATTCACAAAACTGGTCCAAAATACAAGGATAACTTTAGACCAATATCTCTTTTGTGCGTTTTACTCAAAAATACTAGAAAAGTGGTTAACAAACTTCTTGTTAATTACATTGAGAAACACAATATTCTTTCTCAAAGACAGTTCGGATTTAGGCGAGGTAAATCTACGGAGGGTGCTGTAGTTTTGCTAACAGAGTTGATCACGGATTATTTAGATAAAGGTGAAGCATGTATCGGCGTCTTGGACCTCGCCAAAGCCTTTTATACCGTGTATGTGCCTATCCTAATGAAGAAATTGGAGGCCATGGGATCAGGGTATGGTTTGGAATTGGTTCCATAGTTAATTGAAGAACAGGAAACAATTCGTCTAAGTTCAAAATCTCAGAAGTGACAATCTTTCTGTTCTGTATGACGTCCCACAGGGAAGTATTTTGGGACCGACCCTGTTCGCTATCTACATGGATGATATCCTAAATTTAAATATCAATAATGCGGAACTGATTTGTTACGCAGATGACACAGTAGTGTTTTTTCATGATCACAGGTGGAAAGAAGTATATAAATTGGCTGAACACGGTCTTGCTCGTATAGCTCAATGGCTGGACAAAAACCTCCTCACCTTGAATACCGCTAAGTCTAAATACATAGCGTTTCATAAGACTCGGGCACAACACCAAATTCTCCTTGTGGTGTCCTATCTTATACATTCCCAACGTGCAATTGCCAAACGATAGGTAGAGACGCAAAATATAATCTATCGTTCTGTCCCCATATCACCAATTTAGCTGCTCGAGTTCGAAAACTAATTTATGTTTTCAAAGTAATACGTAACAGTGCTAACATAAATATTCTCAAAATGTTGTACTATGCAATGTGCCAGTCCATTGTGCAATACTGTATTCGGGCATGGGGAGGTGCTGCAAAAACTCACATGTTATATCACATGTATAGAAAGATCACAACGAGCTTTGCTTAAGGTCATGCTTAAAAAACCAGTGCGACTTTAATTTGTTTCGTGTGCTATCTGTCCGCCAATTGTTCATCCTAAAAGTAATAAGGAGATGTCATAAAAACACTCCAAACCTGCCTAACTACCAACATCTTTTAAAAAAGGGTATACCAAACCCCGTCCTGACATTAAAACGTCTTTGCTAGTCACCTACCACGTTTTCTACATCCACGCACTTATAACAAAATATATCGATACCATAACATCAGAGAACTCGACAACTCTGGGTCTGTCACCATATTAAACTTGCTAATGACTTTAACATATGAGGAAACTGAAGATCTAGTCAAACGAAACTAGAAGCGCACACACACAAACACACACAAACACACAAACAAACATACACACATACACACACTCACACATACACACACACACATAAACAAAACACACACACACACACACACACACACACACATTCAAGTAAGTAAAATTATACACTATTATATTTACACTAGGAAAATTTGTTATTGTTTTTCGTTAGACTATGTACAATTCTTTAGATAACTTGCGCTCCCGGACCCCAAGATACAGGATTATCCTAGTTGGGGTCAACGGAAATATTGTTTATCTTATTTTGAAGATTGTTTAGATGTATAACTCACTATTCTTGCTTACATTTGTTAAATCTATATGTCAATAAAAACATTTATTATTATTATTATTATCACAAAATCAAGAATATTCATCACGCATTTTAAGGTTAAAATACCTTAATATATGGATAACTCAAAATGTCTTATGCTTATATTTTTTTAATGGTATAAGGGTGACAAACGAGCACACAATACAGCTGATGATAAGCCCATACCCATTGACACCTACCTGTACCCTTGACTAAGAATCAAAATGCTGATGCGTTGTCAACCTTGAGGACTAAGATGGAATGCCTCGTTTCCTGTAAAAGTGGTCTCTGGGTCTCTACATTCTCCATACTATACACAGCAAAATTAAGCTGCTATTTCATGCTGGCATTTTGTGAGAGCGTAGTCCTTCCCCGGTCAAGCCGACCCATGCGTGCTACATAATATATCATATACCTGCAGCATGACTCTACCACGAATATATAGTAGTTAAAGGGCTAAGTAAAGTTAGAAAAGTAACGGCTTACATCCCATAGCTGGACACAGGCCTCGTCTCATATCTGAGAAGATTTTAGGCAAGGAAAATCCGCCGCATTGCCACAATGCATGTTAGCAATTTCACATATCTTCAAAAATATTTTTTATTTCCCAGACATGCAGGATTTCAAGATGTCTTCCATCACCGTCAAGCCCGTGGTAAATCAGCACTTAAAATTGTGGTGCCGAAGGGCTACGAACCCGGGTTCTTCACGTACTGTAAAATTTACAGCGAGCGTTTAAGCTCCTTCTTTTCGTTTAAACTTTTTCTTATATAGAATAAGGGTGGCAAACGAGCACAAAATGCACCTGATTGGAAGTGGATACTGTGGCCCATAGACATCTGTATTTATTCTCGATTAAGAATGGGATTTTGCTATGGGGCAATGCGGCTGATTCTAAAACTATTTTTGTTTTACAGAGAGGGCCATTAGAGCTATTCACAACCTAAAACCGAGAGAGTCTCTTAGAGATAAATTTAAATAAATAAAATATAAACTTTGGCCCCTCAGTATATTTACGAAAATTTAATGTATGTTCACAAAACAAAGGTAGTTTTAGTAAAAAAAGTGATATACATTCTGTAAACACTAGAACAAGCACAAGCTAGTGATACCAGTTCTCGACTCCACAGAGTCAGTAATTCATTCTTGGGGCAATGTATGCGCTATTTAACAAGGTCCCGGAAAGTACTCTCTATTACCAAGTTTAAATGTTTTGTTAGCTGAAACTGTATAAAAGGGTTATTATAGTATAAATGAATATATAATTAATAATAACCCCTGGGAATGAGGTGGTAACTACCAAGCAGTTTCTAAAATAAATTTTGTACTTAAATAGTTTGTACAACCATTAATGTAAAATTTACTTTAAAAAGTCCCGCTGGGTTTCTTGCTGGTTCTTCCCAGGACAGAGGTTTTTTTCGAACCAGTGGTAAAGTAAAATGACTTTCAATAAGAATTACATGTAATCTATATTGAATAAAAATATTATATTCTATTCTATTCTATTCTAATCAAAATGCAGATATGACTAAGATGGAAGGCCTCGTATGCGGTAAAAAGGGTCACCGGTTCTCTACATTCACCATACGAAACACAGCAGCAATAAGCTGCTATTTTACGCTGATATTCTGTGAGAGCGTGGTCCTTTCCCGGTCGAGGCGACCCATTTGTGCTACAACCATAATATAGCTGCAGCTTAACTCTGACACGTACAAAACCTACCACGGCTCCTATAGAAAATATAAGAAATCATTCTATTATGTTGTTGTTCTTCATATAATTAATCTTAATTAACTCGCTGAAGCGAGTGAGTGATATAGTCGACAGCTAGCCGATTTTGAAGGCGGAATTCATTTTAATAATTCAACAGACGCAGTTCGCATGCGAGCCTCGGGAGATTTTTTTCGTTTTGTCTAATAATATGGAAAATGTGATGCCAGCTTTAGGATGTTTTTTATTTTTAACTCTTTCGTGTGTAATTTCTGGTTTAAAAAATTTCTTCGTATGTTCGTTATTTGCTTTGCTTTTTTTTTTGCTATTTTAACAGTTTAATAGTTGATTATACATTTTTTCTGTTGCAAGCCTAATTTCTGCATTCCACAACTTCCTGCATGTCTTACCAGGTCGTCACTTCATCCTTGTTTCATCAGTAGGGGCCGCCCTACACTTCGCATACCGGTACGAGGTTGCCACTTGAGTATCTTCCTGTGAAATTAGATAAAATTTAAAAGGACCGTGCTTTGTGGCATACATGGCATGATGATAAAGGCAAATCCTTCTTCAACGGGAGAGACCAAAGTCCACTAGTGGACTTTCACGGCCTATTGTTGAAGAAGAAGTATTCTTGGATCCGTGTTTCAGTACTCACTTAAAACTTTTAAACTACTTAATGGATTATGATGCGGATGACCAGTTTCCACCATCATTTCATTATCATAAAAAAATCTTATTTCTTGAAGGTTATTTCGTTAACGTTAATTAACATGGTGTTATATATAATAAATATCTATGAGACACAGTATCTACTTAACATCAGGCGGAGTGTATGCTCGTTTGTCAGCCTTATTCTATAAAAAAAAATCAAGGGATAAAAGAGGAATGTCACCGTTTTGTTATCAAGTAAAGTGTGCCCTTTCCACTTTGACATTATGGGGAAAACATAAACAGTAAGAAATGTAGAAAAACTGTAGGTTATATTATAAATTCTTTACTCTCAATCCATTTTAAAATTTAGGGGTCAAAGTAAAATTGTAGTTACGCATATAGGGGCATTCTACAGCTGGGCACAAGTCTGATTTCTAAGATTGTTTTAATAATCTAGTACTGGCCATTTGGAGGCGTAAGTAAACACATCACCTTCACATACATAAAATAACATACGCTAATCACCCCATTTTGGTCAGTGGGTATCGTACAAAGAGACTGTGAGTAATTCCAGAAAAATCTGTCGATAATTTTTTATTGAAGAAGAGTCAATTGAGCATGCAGCTCACCTGTGGTAATTGAAAACCGCCACTCATGAACAATTGCAACACCAGGAAACTGCAGGTGCGTTACAGCCTTTAAAAAAAAGCGTAGGCTCTTTTCTTGAAGTTTCCTAAGTCGTATCGGTCCGGAAATATCGCAGGTGGTAGTCGATTCCACGAGCAAGTTGTGCGAGGAAGAAAACTTCTGATAAATCGCACAGTGGTGGACCAACAATCAACCAGATGAATGGAAGGTATCTAAAGTTTTAATATTTGTTATTACAGGAAGCTTAATATTTTCTCGAATTATTTTATTCTTAAGAGGTAATTTCATAAATTAAAATGTTCCAACTGGTAAAGTAAACGTTATGAAATTGAGCATCGCTTTTGGCTATTACATTCAGGCTAGCTACGATGTCAAGCTAAGCTAAACTAATCCATAATTGGTTTAACTGTGTCATGAGCGCGCAACGGGCAATACTAACTGCAGCTGTGAAATGTGATTTGTTGTGCCGACGCGACGATGCTTCTGTCTGCGTTTACGAATTCAGAGCCAAAATTGATTGCTTTAGCTTTGATATAATGTTAGGTCAGAAATCATTATACTAATACAAACAATTGTATTATGTAGTATAATTCTTCAACATCTTCTATTTAAGTTGGAGCTGGACTAATTAATTGAACACACTTTCTAGGTGGTAGACTAATTTTCTGCCTAGATCACCACCACATTGTTACTTATTGTTTTTTAAAATAATAAGTGTGACAAACAAGCATATAATTAGTCCACATAATGGTAAGTGGATGCTTTTGCCCATGGACACCTACATCTTATTCAGTTCACTTGTTATCCCTGAGGACTAAGAATGCCTTGTAAAATTTCTGTTAATTTTTTACTAGTAAGGATGGCGTACGATCACACTGTTCACCCATTATAGCTATATAGGTGCATCAAGAATAGGTCAGCTCGACCTGGTGGGACCAATTTTCTTTTAAGTTAGTATTAGTCCCTAAATCTCGACACATACAGCTCATAGCTGAAAACGTAGGACCAAGCCCACATCACAGCGTTCCTGAATAATTATGGCGTGCGAGCACACAGTCCACCATTACAGCTATACAGATGCATCAAGAATAGGTCAGCTCGACCTGGTGGGACCAATTTTCTTTTAAGTTAGTATTAGTCCCTAAATCTCGACACACAGCTCACAGCTTTATATAGCTAATAAATAATAGTACGTAACATTCAACTGACTTCTACAGTCAAATCTTTTTTTGACCGCCTCGTTGATCTAGTGGAGAGATTATCAAACTTATTTCTTTTACCGCCCCTTTGAAAATTAATTATTTTTCAGCCCCCAATTTTATATACACTCCTAAAACTTAAAACCACAATTTATTACTTTAATTAATTTAGTTATAGTGTGCTATATTAGTCGGTTCTGGTGTTTAAACTTACATTCTAAACTAGACATTATTACCAGTGAGAGCAATTAAAAGATAACTTTATAATATTAAGAATATATTTTAATTAAATTAAAGAAACAATAGATAGGTAATCAATTTTAGTTTTAAAACTAATCTAATAAGATGGATGAATTTCATGATTTTAAACAAGTTTGTTGATATCAGGTTCGATTTTACTCAAAAACAGACGTTAGTCGCCGCGTTCGGTAACATGCAAACGATTTCTTTTTGTAGCAGAGTTGTCTGGCGCTAAATCCACGTTCACACAAATATGACGATGGAATGCTTATCAAAATCGTTGAACGATCGACCACAATCCGGGGTACAACTGCGGGATTGACTTTTGTAGTCAAAATTCTTGGTAGCAATTTTTGAATTTGATTTTTATTTCCTCTTTCCGTTATCAGTTCTATAAGTTCTTCTTCCAATTGGGGTGATACTGACATTTGAAAAACACACAGTCTGGTATTTCCAATTTCAAAATGTCCTGGAATCTTTCAATGAAACTACTGTGAAGATTTTCCAAATGTTGGCAGTAGACAAGTAAGTCGTCGTTGTTGCAGCATACTCGTATATAATATACTTCAAGGGAATTCCTTTTTCATCACAAAACTTTTCCAGTGTTTTAAATATGGTTTCTCCTTTTGTGTCTGTCTCTAAATTTCTAGGAAATAATAGTTCTTGACATATTTTTTCATCTTTAATAAACCTCATGTAAGATAGCAACAATGTTTCATTAGTTAGTAATGTGGCCTCATCCAACTGAATTGAAAATTGGCTAGTATTCAGATGATTGCACAAGGACTCTTCAATGTTTTCAGCCATTTCATCAATTCGTCTTTACACCGAACTATTTCTCACAGGAATTTTTCGAATTAATTCTGCTGCCGGTTTATGGAGCACAGTAGTTATAACTTCTTTTATTGCCGGCAAAAATACTAAAACTGCGGTTGCCATCCCGCTTGCCAAGCGTAGCAACTATGGGCAATCTATGGGGGAGGCCTATGTTCAGCAGTGGACTATAATAGGCTGTAACAGTAATAAAGAGGTGCATTATGGGAAAAACTATAACACATCCAATCATAAACACTTATTAGTAAAATTACATATTATTGAAGCTTATTTTATTATTAGAATATTACAATTTATTTATTATAGATATGTACCAGTATCACTGGCGTATGAGGAAACTCAAGGTCGTTTAGCAAGCTATGGAGGGCTATGCTCGGGGTTTTTCTGAATGATAAACTTAGAAATGAGGATATCCGCAGTAGAACCAGAGTAACTGACATAGCCCAAAGGAGTAAGCTGAAGTGGCAATGGGCCAGCCATATAGCTCGAAGAACCGACAACCGTTGGGGAAGAAAGGTTCTCGGTGGGAGCCCTCGTACCGGCAGGCGAAGTGTGGGCGTCCCCCACTAGATGGAGTGACGACCTGGTAAGACATGCAGGAAGTCAATGGATGCAGGTGGCTCGGGACCGTGCTGTGGCATTCCGTGGGGAGGCCTATGTTCAGCAGTGGACTTGTGAAGGGCTGTAATAATGATGATAATGATAGATATGTACCTGAATAGCAATAGGTATCTGAATATATTTCGCAATATTCTAAAAATTGACATCGTAGTCATGTTTAATACCTTTCCAGTATACATTTCTATCGCAATTTGGTTTTAGTTACTAACTTTTAATTTATGTACACATCATAACACAGCGTTTCTTTCAGTGAATTTATATTAACAATTTTTAAAGTTTATGTATGACCTAAGTGGAGTACCCCATTTCTGTCTGGGAAATAGTCTGGGTAGGTATCCTCTTACCTAGTGCCGGTATAAATACAGGCTGTAAGGCATTCCATCTCAGTCCATATAGGTAACAACGACCTTCTTAGTTTGAAGTTAGCTGCAAGTTTCCATGTGCTGCAGTAGTACTTACCATCGTCAGGTGGACTGTAAATGCGTTGGATACTTCAGTTTTATAAAATATTTTATCTTATAAATCCTAATAAATTTAACACTTTTTATAACATGTATTTTCGGAATGTCGAGAATATTCTGAATTACACCTTTATTGGGTCACAGACACGATATTTCAATTTTATTTGTGTAGCCATTCAGCGAAACGCGGCCACGTTTTTGACACAATACCACAAGGAGTAGGACTGCATGATAACTTAAGTTTTAGTTTGTTTTCTTATATATAGTTTTTTTTAAAAATATACATACAATAGTATGTATTTCAATGTTTATTAAATAAAATATAAACTAATTATTCGATATTAAGTAGTAGGTAGGTTTTAATTTTAGTAAATTTTAAAATATAAAGTGTCTAAATGAAATTACAAATCAACCATCCTTAAACCACGCCAACGCCCGCATTTTTCTGGTCCCTTAACGCCCTCTAGGTCTCCAACGCCCACAAGGGGCGTTATCATACTGAAAGACTGATCTAGCAGTATATCAACCACGCGCGTGACATGTAGTCCATGATCAGCAGTCAGGGCTTGGCCAAAAATCGGTTATTGATTTTCTGTCAAGAAATTCCAGTAGCAGCCTAGAGTCAGGAACTTGGCGGTGTTTCACCCCCGTAAAGCCGTTGGCCCTGCGCCTAGTCTCTCTCCGGTCGTGTCGGATTTTCGTCATTAGACTATGAAAGTAAGAATATTGAATGCACATATCCGCACACTTGTGCACTGTAATCTTGTCCGGCGCAAATGGCTGGTCTCCGCAGAGACTGGCCGCCGTGACCGAAATTCGGTTTGGAGGACATTATTACTATAATTTTTAACCCATTAAACAGAACAGTATTGTTCTTTATTGATTCGTGGTGGGGCTGCTAGCCTAAATTCAGAACAGATCCTCCCAAATCAAAAGCTTTAGTTCTTTAAGTATTGCGTCTTAGCTTAATAAAATTCAGGATATCTTTGGGAAGGATCCTGGCTTGAAGGCTGCAGAGTTATCATAGTCTAGAGCATCACTTACCATCAGGACTGTGTGCTCATTTGCCACCCTTTACTTATATAATAGATTAGGGAATATAATATGTCTCCGGTAGGATTTCAGGTTTGCTTGTCAGGAAAACTGTCATCAGAATTACGACCCACTGTTACTAAATCAGGATTTTTTAAATTTTTAAAGAGAGTAAATTTTACGTGGTAATGTTTTACATGGTAGAGTCATGCTGCAGCTGTATTATTGTTCTAGCTACGAATGGGTCAGCTCGACCGGGAAGAACCACGCTCTCACAGAATACCAGCGTAAAATAGCTTAATGCTGCTGGTGTCGTATGGTGAGAGTAGAAAACAGGAGACCCTTTTTACTGGAACCGAGGCATTGCATCGTACTCCTCAGGGGTGACAACGCATCTGCATTTTGATTGTTAATCGATGATAAATATAGATGTCTATAGGCCACAGCATCCACTTACCATCAGTGTGGACTGTCTGCTCGTTTGTCACTCCATTCTATAAAAAAAATATATAGTATTTGCTAAGTGAGTCACATTATATTATATTTAATAATTGGTATAAATTTTCGAAAATCAGAAATATTCAGAATAATGTTTTGGGTAAACGCCATCACATCTGCCTAGAAGTTCGTCTGGGTACCTCTCGCCTATTTCTGCGGCTAGTGATTGCACTGCTGTGTTCCAGTCTGAAGGATATGGAGAGCCAGTATAATTACAGGCTATGAGTCATTCTAAGAGAAGAATAGACTATATTTTCTAGTCATCTCTAAGGCATTATAAGAATAATCATTAATTTTCAGTTGAGACTGTTAGTTCATTTGTCACTTCAGTTTTATTGAAAATCCGAAATTCGCTATTGTTTGGACACACTGCAGTATATCAAAATATGTATTAGCACATACCTTTAATTTTGAAAATAAAAGCGTAATTATTGATCTAACATTTTACTTCCTAGATTTATAATCCTGTCAAACTTTAAATAAATTTATATTATAACTAAATAGGTTTACAATAGCGTTATACGTGGTGAGCCATGTTGCAGCTATATTAATTGTATAGTTGTAGCACGATGGGTCGGCTCGACCGAGGAAGGACCACGCTCTCACAGAATACCTGCGTAAAATAGCAACTTAATGCTGCTGTGTTTCGTATGGTGAGTGTGAGAGAACCGAGACCCTTTTTACTAGAAAGAGGCATTCCATCTTAGTCCTCACGGCTGACAACGCATCTGCATTTTGATTCGCAAACGAGGATAGGTGTAGATGTCTATGGGCTACACAACAACCACTTACCATCAGGTGGACTGTGTGCTCCTTGTCACCCTTATCTTATAAAAAATAATATTTGGTACTATGATAGTATTATACGTTACAGTTCCAACGCATTATGTGGGCGCGACTGTTTCCCTAACTTGCAGGTGGCACTCACAATATCAGCCAAACAATAAACTACGTGTTCATTGTGTCTCGATGACTGCAGTGTATACGGCAGTGGTTCCTAGAAGTTCTTGTTATAAATTATATCTCGATGATACCCATAAGAGCAACTATTATAACATTATATAGTTTATACTGCTTCATAATGTAATTTTTAACGTCTTAGAGCCACGTTGCAGTCAGTGCCTGATTCAAGTTCCGACAGCCCTAGGCTAACTCCACACCGGCTTGTTCTGTCTGTGCCTGCCCAGCCCACGAATATATTTACTAGATTTTATATCTTACTAGCTTTCCACCCCGAAATTTTGCCCACATTAAATTTTGATGATAGTAAGTGCCAACCATCGCCCATGAACAGCTGCAAGGTAGAAATCGTAGGTTTTAAAAGGACGTTGCGGGCCTTTTTAAAAGGATTGAGCTCGTTTCTTGAAGGTCTCGGTCCGGAAAATTGCCGGTGGTAGATGATTCCACAAAGAAGTCTTCCGAGGAAGAAAACTCCTAGTAAATCACACAGATCATGGTAGACCGCCAAGCATCCATATGGTGTGGATGGTACCGTAGTTTTACCGGTCCACAGATGAGAATAGTACTCATGTGAGGGCAGTACGCCTTTTATAGAATAAGGTGACAAACGAGCACACAGTCCACCTGATGGTAAGTGGTTGCTGTGACCCATAGACATCTACATCTATCTTCAACAAAGAATCAAAATGCAGATGCGTTGTCACACGTGATGACTAAGATGGAATGCCTCTTTTCAGTAAAAGGGTCTCCATTTCTATACACTCACCTTACGAAACACAGTAGTGATAGCTGCTATTTTACACTGGTAATCTGTGAGCGTGGTCCTTCCGATCGACCGACCATTCGTGCTACAACTATACTACTAATATAGCTGCAGCATGACTCTACCACGTATTTGCCTTGTAAAGTTGCAAACGTTGTGTCGGCATGAAATCTGTCCCACTCTGAGCACGCCAAGCTTTCTGAAGCCAATTTAGCATTCCTTCAAATGACCGTGGACTGTAAGTCATTGGATATATTGTTCCCGAGGATTCTGATGCTGGCTGAGGCAGCATGGGAGTGTCTGAGGTGAGAATATACGACAAAGGTGTTCCTTTTAGCGGTAAACGCCTCCTGTACTTTTGACCTTCTGCAGTTTAAACTAGACTATTCATCCCCAATCCGACATTTTGTTTATTAAAGACTCGACTTCAAACACAAATTTGTTGCGATACTCGATGACGTGTTCACGAGAAATATTAGCACAGCCAGTATAAAAAGCATCACCAGTGTTATAACCAGTAAGACAATATGTAATTCATAAAAAGTACTCTTTATGATGAACTCTTTCTTGAAAGTGGATCTGGTCAAGCCCCAACGGTCGACAAATAATGAATTGACTGTATTATGACGACTAGACGACAACTATTCAGTGGTGTCTTAGTGATCGCGAGGGTGAAAACTGGCAGCAATCTCCGAATGGTGAGGTACACACTTTTTTTTATAGGATAGGGTGACAAACAGGCACACAGTCCACCTGATGGTAAGTGGTTGCTGCGACCCATAGACAACTACATTTATCCTCAATAAAGAATCAAAATGCAGATGCGTCGTCACCCGTGAGGACTAAGATGGAATACCCCTTCCAGTAAAATGGGTCTCGGTTCTCTACACTCACCATACGAAACACAGCAGTGTCAAGCTGCCATTTTACGCTGGTATTCTGTGAGGCGTGGTCCTTCCCAGTCAAGCCGACCCATTCGTGCTACAACTATACTACTAATATAGCTGCAGCATGGCTCTACCACGTAAACTAACCTGAAATTCTACACTGAACCTAAACGTTAAGTTGCTTAGGTCACGTCTAATTAAGTCAACGCTCCGTCCCCTCGTACTCTAATCTAAAGCCCGAAAACTTTCAGGTCAGTTAGAAAATCGCTTAAGTACTTAGAAGACTGCAATGCAGTAGACATTATGAATGACAATCTCGTGTAAACTGTCCCTGGGTTCGAAGCTAAGTTCTGAACGTCGCGTCGCAGAAGAAATCAAAAACTCTGATTACACTTTTAGTGTCATGGCTGTTAGACGGGAAATGAAATTGCAGTCTTCAGCAGATATGACAACATACAGGCAACTGAACAGACAGATCTCCAAATGCATGTGGCGGGACTTACGCAACTTCAATACAATTTATACTGAAGAAGCGATCGAGCGGAACAAAGGCTCTAAAGTCTTTGCCAGAAATCTGTCTGCCAGAAAGAGCCAACTGTTGAAGCTGAAGACCTCATCATTGAAGCCACGCACCCAGACTCGACGACTTCCAGCCTCCCGAATAAGTCAGTTTTCGAAAAGGCTTTAGTACCATAGACCACATACATACCCTTCAGAAAATTGTACAGAAGACCGAAGAGTACAATCTACCACTTTGTCTTGCGTATGTAGACTATGAAAAGCTGATTCCGTCGAGGTTTGGCGGTGTTACAATCCCTTCAGCGGTGCCAAGTTGACTGTCGGTATATCGTAATGCTGAAGTGTTTGTACAGTAGGGCTATGAGTACATTCCGAGTGTATGTCCGAGTACAGAACCAACCAGAGTACAAAACCTATCCAACTGCAGAGTGATGTAAAACAGGGTGACACAATATAACCAAAAGAAAAACTCTCCACCGCTGCATTTTAAGACGTTTTCAAGCTACTGGGCTGGAAAGGACACGTTGTTAATGTCAATGGCAGGTACATCGCTCATCTTCAATTTGACGACGATATAGTCCTCATGGCAGAATCACTGGAGAACCTAACCACTATACTCAATGACTTCAATAGTGTCGTCCAATGTATAAGGTCTTAAGATGAACATGGACAAAACAAAAGTCATATGTAACGTCCATGTCACACTATGCCGGTAGTTGTTGAGGCACTAAGCTCGAAGTTGTTGACAGTATGTTTGCCTGGGCTGCAAGTTGGACTTACCTAGTCGGACTGTTTGTCCCAACAAATGGTCCGACTAAAATCAACTTCAACAAGAGGTCAGTTCAACTCGGCTGGGCAGCGTTCAGGAGATTTGTTTTTGTTCTCGAGGGTTTCTCTGCATGATATACTTCAAAACGAGGATATCCGCAGTAGAACCAGAGTAAGCAATATAACCCGAAGGATTCGGTAGTAAGCTGAAGTGGCAACGGGCCATATAGCTCGAAGAACTGGCATCAGATGAGAAAGAAAGGTTCTCGAGTGGCAGCCTCGTACCGGTGGGGCGACCCCCACTAGATGGAGTAACGACCTGGTAAGGCATGCGGTAGTTGATGGATGCAGGTGGCTCATGACTGTGCTTTGTGTCATTCCTGGGGAGGCCTATGTTCAGCAGTGGACTTGCCCCTCCCTCTACCAACGTAACCCCGGTTTTGGAAATGTGAAAGTATGCACGATGGTAGTACCTATATAATATATACCCTTATTAGTTACTTTATTATATTATAATAAAGTTAAAAGGAAAATTATCACAGCTAAGTGCCTACTTAAGCCTTTAACAAGTTAACAAGGTAACAATCAACCAACTTATAAATGCAGTTCGATTAGTAAAAGTTATACTTCGCTACCACGAGCTGCCACTCATGAACCTTTCTTCCCCATCAGTTGTCGTTCTTTGAGCTATATGGCCGGCCTATTGCCACTTCAGCTTACTAATCCGTAGGGCTATGTCGGTTACTCTGGTTCTACTGCGGATATCCTCATTTCTAAGTTTATCGCACAGAGATCGAGCATAATCTTCTCCATAGCTGGCTGGTGACGAGCTTCCTCATATGGCCAGCAGTGAAGGACTACGTCTCAGATCCATAAGTGATGACTTATGGATCTGAGATGATGGGATTACAACCCGGGCAGCCGCCCAGGGCGCCGGGGCTTACAGGGCGCGCCACGCACTAGCAACTTCACCACTTAATTTAATTTTAATAACTATCTCTATCGATCTAAAGAAAAATAAATTCAGCGTACGTATTGTCATAGTTCTGGACTGCAAGAAAAGTTAACGGTTAACTTTAAATCTGATATTGATGGAGATTTGTTGTGCGATGAAATTTTAGTTCTGCAACACTATCTCGAAGGCAGTCAGGCAATACCTATCGAAACATTATACTTTATTAAAAGCACAATCTTCAAGAGTCATATATCAACACCTGTATATCGCTGCTTATTCTGTTAACAATACCGGTGACTGTTGCAAGTGTCGAACGCAGTTTTTCTAAACTAAAATTGATTGTGGTATTCTGCATAGTTTATTGAATTTAAAAAGTACATTTCAGAAAATCTTACCTGATAACTCATTAAAAAATTAAACAACAAGCGTGGCCATGTTTGATGGTTGCTACCTTCAGATTTTAACTAAATCTGATTCATTACGTTGGCTAATTCATGTTTATTCTGATCTAAAATTACTCATTGTATTTATGAATTTCATTTAAGTTAAAGTATCATTTCGAGGGTTTGTTGTTTTTGTTATTTTCATTATAACTTCAAGGGGCCAATGATTCAAGGGGCCAACATTCACTGCCGGACTTCCCATCATTGTAGTAGTAGTAGTAGCGAAAACAGTTGTCTCACATACCATATCATCATTATGACTCTCCCAAAGCGCCACTTAGCTCGGCTTTGGTACGAATCTAGTCGCTCTCAGCAGTTTTGCGCATATCGTCGCTCCATCTAGTTAGAAGACGTGCCACATTACGCCAAGGCACGGTCTCCACTTAATATACGTCTACTCGTAGAGGATGTATCTATCTAGAATATACCAGCTATTCATATCGCCAGTTACCAAAATACATGAGGTATTTTTTGGCTTTGTCATTGTTTTACTTTGTCTATAATTTTATGTCTTTTCTTCTTTTTCTTAATCAGGTCATAAACATCCACAACTGCACGTGGGCCTCTTGTGTCGTAGGGAGGATTTACCTTAATTATCACGTTTGCTTACGGATAGTACCAGAAGTCTCGCTCCTTTTAATTTGCTGCCCGTACAGGTTCGGCTGTTTTACGTCTGGCGTAAACGGGATGGTATATTGCCATCTATCGGAAGCCGTAAGATTTTCATTTTATATAAATTGAAGAGGACAACGTCCAGACCCGGAACTATTAGTAAAGCTTTATATTTGATTGTATTAATATTATGTAAGAATATCAAAATATTGTTATTTGTTCATGTATGCTACAAGCAGTGACATCTGTGTACATGTGGCGTAACTATTATGGAATGTGAGTTTTTCAATAAAATCAGTTTGTCTGTGGTCTGTTGTTCGAATGCACACGGTCGTTTTATTAATAGGTTATGGACCCAGAATTTTGGCCATAAGACTAGTTTTTCAAGTAACTTGTGTTAAAAGTTGCAGCTCGACACGTTAGTGTTTTCGCAGTTAGTCAGGCTAGTTTCCGCATATTAATTAGACTTTGAATCCGTTTGTGAACAGTCAGCCGGTTACTATTGCATATCACCGCAATGGCGACTAATTATATCGTGAATGTGCCTAAATTACGAGGAAGGAAAATTACGACGAGTGGGCGTTTGCAGCTGAAAATTTCCTTATGGAAGGAATGATGAAGTGCATCAAACCAGAGTTGGACGTCGGTGGTGCGGCAATTAGTGCATCAACCGCGGATGACGCCAAGACAAAGGCGAAACTGATTTTAACGATAGATGCGTCGTTGTACGTACACATCAAGACAGTCAAGACTACTAAAGTTGTGGGAAAATTAAAGTCTCTTGATGATTCCGGTTTCACCAGAAGAATAAGTCTCCTGAAATTTAATTTCTATCCGTCTGGATAATTGCAGTTCCATGACCTCGTATGTCACCCAAATAATTGAGACAGGTCAGAAACTTTGTGGAACAGGATTCGCAATTAATGACGAATGGATTGGTTCTTTATTGCTAGCTGGATTACCAGAGAGTTCTCTCCCATGATAATAGCGATAGAGCATTCAGGTATTCAAGTGACAACGGACGCCATTAAAAGCAAACTTTTAGATATGGAGACAGGAAACGGAAACAGTAGTGAAGATAGTGTATTGCCGTGTCTAGAAATGGCAACACATAGACATCCACAACACTAAATTAAGATGGCGCCTCGATCTCGAATTTGCCAAGACAAGTAATGCCAACATGAAAACTGTCAATGTTAAATGCTACCGTTGTAAACAAATCGGACACTACCGAACTCAATGTCCAAATAACTCGAATTTAAACAATAAAAGGAAGACCGTAGACAAACCAACGCATTTTCAGCTGTATTTCTAAACGGAAGTTTCAATAAAAGGACTGGTATATCGATTCTGGTGCTAGCGTCCACTTAACCGCTAACACAGATTGGATATGAAAGCCGATATCGTAAAGTTCAAGAAAATATCATAGTTGCAAATCAAGAAACTGTTTCAGTTACGTGTGCTGGCGATGTTAAGATAATAACTACAGTGAATGACAGTGAAATCGACATCAACATTGAAGATGTGTTTTGTGTACCAAATTGACAACTAACCTCATTTCCGTGAGCAAATTGATAGAAAAGGAAATAGGTGTATTTCAATAAGGATGGCTGTCGTATACACAACGAGAGATGGATTTAGTTGCTACTGCTACATTGTTGAATGGTGTATATAGATTGAACACACAAGAGGTTGATATGCGGCCACCACCTCAGGTCACATCTGGCATCGCAGATTAGGTCACGTGAACAGTGATAGCAGTGAAAACGAAGAATGCTGTAACAGGAATGGATTTCGTTGAGAAAATTGAGATAAGCAAATCATCATACAAGACATGTTGTGAGGAAGCAGTGTCGGCTACCTTTCACAAATGTTGGTACGAGAACCAGAACTATTAAATGTGGTGCACAGTGATCTTTGTGGACCCATGGAGGAGAAATCACTAGGAGGCTCGTCCTACTTTCTTTTGTTGTTGACGACTTCAGTCGAATGGCCTTTATTTATTTTTGAAGCTAAAAAAAGCCTTAAAATATTTCAAAGTTTAAGGCGATGTCAGAAAATCAAACTAATAGAAAAGTAGAAATTCTTCAGAAGTGACAATGGAAAGGAGTTCTGTAATTCAGATTTTGATGTTTACTTAAAAATATGGCATAGTATGAAAATATTTTATACAAATACCTGAAGATTTTGATAGTTCAGATACTAATAAAGTTCAAAAGTTAAAAGCCATTTTATGGTTGAAGCAGTCATCAAGAATGTGGTATAACAAAGTAGATATTTGTTTAACAAAAATGGTTATTAAAATCTAAATATGAACCTTGTTTGTATGTAAAGAATGAAGATAAAAATATGACTATAATTGCGGTATATGTCGATGATTTTTCATTTTTCAAATTGTTTAAAGAAACTGATAAGTTAAAGTGTATATTAGAGTCTCAATTTAAGATTAAATTTAGGCCAAATAAAACAATGCCTTGGTATGTCAGTGTGTTATGATAAAGAAAATAAAGTGTTAACATTAGATCAAAGTCATTACATAGAACAGTTATATTAAAATTTAATTTAGAAAATTGTAAAACTATAGATACTCTATGGAAAGTGGACTGAAGTTGGCTAAACATAGTTATTGTGATAAGAGTTTACCATACCAGCAATTAATCAGTTGTTTAATGTACCTTGCCATACTTACGTCCAGATATTGCATTCTCAGTAGGATACCTAAGTCAGTTTAACAATTGCTATAGTAGAAACATTGGGCTCATGCTAAGCGGATCTTGAGATATTTAAAGAAAACTAAAGATTATTGCATTAAATATTGTGGTACGGGTAATAAAGATATAATTGGTTATGTAGTGCAGATTGGGGCAGATACATTAGATAGAAAATCATACACCGGATTTTGTTTCAATCTATCAGGGGTGTAATTTCTTGAGTAGTAAAAGCAAATAAATATAGCTCTGTCTAGCACAGAAGCAGAATATGTTAACTATCTGTTTTATTATATAAGCTGTTTACTTAAGACTATAAAAGAAATAACTGATAGCTCTGATTCTATTCTTATATTAAATGACAATCAAAGTGCCCATAAATTATTATATAACACAGTTTTTCATTGTAAATCAAAACATATAGATATTAGATATCATTTTGGAAGAGAGTGTATTAATAACAACATTGTTAAAGTAGAGTACCTACCAACAGCTGATATGGCTGAAGATGTTCTAACAAAATCTTTAAATTGTGTAAAACATTATAAGTTTTTGAAACTGATGGGGTGCAACATAAATGTAATTAATTTAGCGTTTTAGTATTTATGTATTTACTGTAACATTTTGATATAGTGGGGTATTAATATTATGTAAGAATATCAAAATATTGTATTTATTTGTACTTATACTTCTACAAGCAGCGACATCTGTGTACATGTGGCGTAACTATGTATGGAATGTGAGTTTTCAATAAAATCAGTTTGTCTGTGGTCTGTTGTTCGAATGCACGGTCGTTTTATTAATAGATTGTTATATGAAAAACCGTAAAAGTATTATGAAATCGTTTCAGTTATTACGCTTAAAAGATAAACTATGTTGTCACAGGGCTTCTATATATCTATAATCTATATTAATTTCGTTATAAATACACTAAACTCACGCCTGTTACCTAGAAGGATAGGCACAAACTACGGACCTCCATATTGCATGATCCTAACACACCCTCGTTTCTTTCTCATTCATGTTATATCTACATAAAATTGTTGTCGGTTAAGAGGTACTCTTTATTTGACAAATATATCGCCAATTTGGTCAGTATTTCATCTAGAGTGACCTTGTCGACTCACTTTAGCAAAATAATTTTTCTTTGACGTTCTTTTCTCATAAATATTTCCACGTGCCAAACTAGCAAAGCATTGCTTTCTTAATGCTCTCTATTTAGTTTTGCAAGTCAAACTTTATCACACAATGTCTCACCCATTCAGATTCATCATTCAGAGTCTCATAGAACATAATGGCACAAACAATACAATTCATGTATATAGAATTGAGGCAGGCGTCGAGCCCTTGAGCTGATTTAATTTCATCATTTAACAATATTTACTGCTGTGACACAAGTCCACAGCTGAACATGTGTCTCTAACAAAGTCTCAAAGCACGATTCTGAGCTACTGTATTCATCGACTTACTGCATCTATTTCCAGGTCGTCACTTCATCTAATGGGGTTGCCCACATTTTTAGAGAACCATCAAGCACACAGTCCACTTAGATACTTTGTCACCCCTGAGGACTAAGATGGAATTTAATTTTTAAAGAATAAGGGTGACAAACAAGCACACAGTCCACCCCACGGCAAGTGGATTGTGTTACCATGAACATCTACATTTATCCTCGATTAAAATCAAAATACAGATGCGTTGTCACCCCTGAAGACCAAGATGGAATGCCTCGTTTCCTACTGGAAAAGGGTCTCCAGTTCTCTACACTCACCGTACGAAACATCATAATTAAGCTGCTACCGCTGGTATTCTGTGAGAGCGTGGTCATACCCCGGTTTAGCCGACCAATTCGTGCTACAACCATAATATAGCTGCAACGTGACTGTAACATGCAAAAAGAAGACCTCGTTACCAGTAAAAAGGACTCAGTTCTTTTTTATTATATATATAGAATAAGGGTGACAAACAAGGCACTCATTTACCTGATGGTAAGGTGATGCTGTGGCGCAAAAATATCTGCATCTATCCTCGATTTAAGCTTAAGGCATAGGATTAACAGAAGATGATTAAGATTATTTAATCAAAATGCAAATGCGTAGATGGTATTCTATGAGCGTGGCCTTCCCTGGTGAGCCGACCCATCAATTATCGATTTTTCAAACTACATAGCCGGCCCGTTGTCACTTCAACACCGATCCATCTTATTTAATAATATTTAAATTATGTAAATAACGTTCAACGTGAAGCTGTATAAAAAAAAAGGTTAGACAACCTCTTTGAAGTTAAATATTGACAATGCTTTGCAAAGCAAATCGAACGTTCCGTATCGTTCATAAATTTATAATAAAGAACGATGCTCGAAATGTTGATTAAGGTATCAATATTTTGTCGAATCGTAGAGAGAGCTCTGTGTTATTTAACGATTATATGGGAAAAGGACCCACGAAATTTTTAAAACGTTGTGGTAAAATTAAAACTCTCATTATCGAACACTAAAATAGATTTATAATATCAGTAGCGACCTTATGCTTTGCCTGGGTGGATTAATTAATATGACGGCATTTAGATTTAAGATAATCATCAGAGAATATTTACTTTATCAATTTTTGACTTTAAAAATATTCTCCAAGTCATTCAGATTAAATATAGTCTAGATCACTCTTGGCATTGCTCTCTATCTGTTTGTTAAGATTCGTTACAATCAGTTCAGGCCTTGTCATTATAGTGAAGTCAGTCTTATGTTTGTCTAACTGTCGAGGTAGGACCAGGTTCACTTTCCGTAGAACCGCTTCTGGTAAAAAAGTTCATCATACCCATGAAGTCAGCCAACTGTTGTGTAAACAGTAGAATAATAGAATATGTTGTACCGTGGGTTTCATTTTTGTGCTTTTTGTATTTTCAATTAATACTGTTAAATTAATTGAAAATAGTTCAATATATATAATTATCCTACATATCAGTTGTTGAAATTGAAAAATGAAGTATAATTTTGCTTTGCTTAAATTTGCCAATGAAAAGCATTATTCCATGTAAAACGTACACCTTTTTTTGGCTCACCATCGAAATATTTAATATTTTTGGCTACAGTTTATGGAAGAAATGAATTTAATTAAAGTAAAAATTATTATTTCACTACTCTGCCTCAAAGGAAAGTTATATTTTAGCGTGTATCTACACAAATGCGTATAACAAAATCCTGTGATTTCTGTTAGGTACGTTTTCAAAATTAGTGTTCAAATGTATTATATAACTACTTGAAACCTCAATCATAAAAATAATAAATTAAATTTAAATTATTATATAAATATACTACGTCATATCATCCTTTGTTCATTCATCATTTGTCTTAAGAGGCAACAGAGGAAACAAACCAAGAGATGGGCAGCAGCGTATTCCTAATAACATCTAAAAATAAACAAACTGGGTTGCCCACCCGTCTGCCAAGCGTAGAAAACTACGGAAAATATGATGGTGGGATCAATGCGTCAATCTATGCGGTGGCTTATGTTCAGCAGTGGGCTTTGACAGACTTTAACGGTAATGGTCATTATTATTTATAAATTGCATGTGGGTATATCACCTATGCACAAACGATAACAAAGCCAAGTGATGTATATTTATAGCATAAACAGCTTCACGGTTTTGAAGTACTACATGTCGTTCAATCCGGTTCGTCCCTGGAATATTGTAGAATATATTTTACACACACAGTAAAGTACAGTACAGTAAAGTAAAGACAGTAATATCCATTATATAATTTTCGCAAAACATAAGGTTACTTGGCTTTTAAAGATACTACGCTCCACCACAAGTGCCCTACTCAATAAATTTCAGAGGCGTACGCTAGAATCGTATGACTTAAATTTATCTTTTATAATATAACTAGCGATTCGCCCCTGATTCGCTTAGGTGATTTCTATTTCTCAAGAACAGCACCACCTACCGGGTCCAATTTTAAATAGAAACCAAAAAACTCACTCAAACATACATAAAAATTTCATCAAAATTAGTTCATCCGTTTAGGAGGAGTTCAGTGACAAACACACAATCAAAATTTTATACATAAAGACTAACGATCCGCTCCGGGTGATTTCTGGATCTCATTAACTGCACCACCTACCGGATCCAATTATGAATCCAAATCATTCTTGAATCAACAATCATATACACAAAATTTTATCAAAATCGGTGCAGCCATTTAGGAGTTCAGTCACATACATATGGATAGAATTTTATGTATAAAGATAAAGTTATAATCGTTGATGTGTCTGCTAGTTATCCTATAACTTTTGCACTCATTGACCAATTGAGATCATATAAACACAATATGTTTTTTCATCGAGACGATAGTTCATAGCTATGCTAGGATCCATTAAAGGCATTGCCAAATTCAATATTTAATTTTTACTAGTGATGCGCCCCGGTTTTGCTCAGGTGATTTCTTGATCTCGACAAAGGCACCTACTAGGTGCGTGTGGTAATCTAAACCATCCAGAGACCCACTCAAATGTACACAAAATTCATCAAAATCGTTTGAGCCGTTTTCGAGTTTTAGCGAAACTAACGGACAGCAATAGATTTTTATACATGAACATTTCTTTATTAAGATGAAGTGGCAAATGTCAGCCGTTTGTTAATTCATCCACCTAATGGAATTTCCTATTGCTGCCCATGGTCTTCTGCACCAATTTCATATAAAAAAGGTTACAGATGCGTTGTTACTTCTGAATACCACTTTACTATAGAAAATGGCCTACAGATTTTATGAAAATCTAAACGGAATCAAGAAATCTGAAAAAAATGAGTTGTATTGATATCCGTGTTGTGATTAATGTAATATGGGGGAGGGAGGAGTGCGGTGAGATCATTTTTGCAGTTTCTATAAAAGAAAATATATTTTTACAAAGAGAACTTGTTATATAATATATTTATTACTTAAAAGAGATACCATTGAGAACGTGGAACGAAACGCTATTTGGTCACTGACTTCCGTGTCTGGGTAATAACCGGCGGCCAGGTATTACTTTATGCATTGACATCATTAATACGATCATCATACACTGTAAATTATGTTAATTGTAAATTAATTAATTATGGAGTTAGATTTCAACGCAGTGTGCGAAGACAATTACTAGCCGAGACAGGAGCAGATGTGCACCAACTTTTATCTGTGTGGATTTCTAACGGTGAGTGTAAGGTGGTGTTTTATCTTATAGAATACGCAAAATTCAACTGTACCAAACCTATAATCGATTTAAAGTTTCAAACTTTTATGAGAAATATATCTTATTTTTATCACTCTCGAAGCTCGACGTTTTAGTCTAAAAATATTGCAGAAACAAAAGCTACTAATTTTCGTTTTTAATGTATTTATATATTATATATTTATACATTTTATAATACATTTTGTTTTATTTTTTCATTTTGTCTCATGAGATATGATACGATTTTTAGAAATAATAATAAACGACACATAACGATCTATACATGTTTTAGTAACTAATTATTTTAAGTTTGTAAAAATACAAATAAATATCCCTTCATATTACTATAAAAAATTCATACTTTCTACTGATATAATTTTAATCTATGATTATAATACATATTTAATATTATAATACATCTTTTGAAATGTAGACACTGCATTGACTTTCTTATTTATTACAACAAATACATATAAAAGGATATGATTCTGTGTCAACCGTTCGCTGAGTTTCACACCAACGTCCTTCTCTCTCCTACCTCTTGCCCTCAAAATCGATTGTAGGTAACGTACATTCCTTCTGAATTTAATATTTTTAATTTTATTTGTATTCCAATTTTTCAGTTACACCTACTTGATGCAGTTTGTTGTAATTGCCTAAGAATATTGCAGGAAAGTATTGCAAGTGCTCATTCCATTAGAAGATTTGGGTATAGGAATATTTGTATTCCATGTGGATCTTCAATTTTAAGAGCACACCACACACGTCCTGTGCCTATTAACTCAGCAGAAAGACATGTTATTTTGCAGTGGATACCATCACACCAGGTACTTACTTTAATTTAACAGCCTGTAAATGATCCCCTGCCTGAAATAGGCCTGACTAGATGAGTTGCCATAATCACTTTGGCACACAGATTGATGTTGGGTAGTACCATACACTATGCACTCCACCCAATTTGGCTGTTCACCACCAGGTCATCTTTATTTTTACAGCCTATCAAAATTTTACTGCTGAACATAGACCTCCCCCATAGATTTCCTTATAGGGGGATATTTGATACGAGTGTTTTGGACAGAGTAAAGTGAAAATGTACTAAGAAAAGAAAAGAAAGACAGTATGTAGAAACTGAAAGAAATTTTTAAAAGCTTAGAAGAGATAGGTGTGATTGTAGATTTGTGAGAGACATTTAAGAAAGGGTCGTGAATGTTGCTATTGAGGTATATGGGGTAGCTAAAAGAAGGAAAGGAAGAAAGAACTATAATGTGGATGGATAAAGATGAAAAAAGGGTTGGCAAGAAAAGAAAAAAGCGTGGTTGGATTGGTTAGCAACAAAAGTTAACCAAAAACTTCAAAAGGCGCGAATGACGAGATAAAGGAAGCAAGAACGAAGTATAAAGATTGAAATCATCAGCGAAAGAAGTTGTGTCTAGGCAGAAAAAGAACGAAACGATGATTTCGATAGGAGCTCACTGAAGATTTCCAGTCAAACATCAAGTTTTTCTGAAATCCATCAAAACAACCAGAGGAAAACTTCTACCTCGGAGCTGGTACAATCAAGTCAAGATGGGAGCATAATAAAAGGAGAAGAATGTGTTAAAAAGATGGAAAAGTATTTTGAAAGTTTGTTTTAAAGAGAAGTGCAGGACAGCATCCGGCACCTTCCATGAAACTAATATAAATGTTGATGAAAGAGATAATCATGGATGAAATAGTGAAAGCGTTGAAATTATGAGATTAGGTAAGGCTGCAGGGTATGACAGGATTATCGTCGAGGATGCTGAGGGCTGGACAGGACATAGTGGCTAGTCAGCTGTACGTACCGCCTTTTCAATTTGTGCTGGCGAAATGGGCAAGTACCGGGAGACGGGTGCAAAGCCGTAACTGTGCCATTGTATAAGGGAAAGGGACGGCGGGACTGCATAAATTACCACAGTATAAGCCTTCTCAGCGTCGTCGGTAAATTAATAATAAAAGTGTTGATTGAAGGGTTGTGAATGAAACAGACGAAAAGTATGGGATACACAAGCGAGATTTAGAAAGGAATGGGATGTATGGATCAGGTCTTTACCTTGCAGTGCATAGTCGAAAAGTGTTTGGCTAAAACAAGAAGGTCTATTACGCATTCGTGGATCTAGAAAGCCCTATGATAGAGTAGTGAGGAATGAATTGTGGTCAGCACTGTCCGTGAACGGTGTGAGCAGTATCCTCATACGAGCATTGCAATCTCTTTATAGGATTAGTGCTTGTGTAAGGATAAACGGGGCATACACTGAATGGTTTAATTCGAAAAGGTGTTAGAACAGGGATGTGTAGCGTCACCGTGGCTGTTTAATCTGTTCATGGACAATTGCTTGACAGATTTAAAAGAGAATGGTGGGTTGAGAATGAATGAGTTACTCGTCAAATGTTTTCTCTATGCTGATAAGTATTACTTGCGTCTTCGGCCGAGGAGTTGCGGGAGATGGTAACTGCTATGAGTGGAGCTTTTGTTAGAAAGGAATGAAGATGAATGTAAAGAAGACGAGTGATGGTGTTTGAAAGAGATGAGGAGTGACAGACTGCAATATCGTGATTGGAGATGAACAAATTGAACAGGTGAAGGAGTTGGTGTATCTGGGTTCCAAAGTTTACAAGAGATGGAAAGTGTGAGAGTAATATCGAAGGAAGAGTACAGGAAACATGGTGAATGGAGCTTGCACTCCTTTATGAGCAGTCGGAAGGTGTCTAACAAGGCTCGTTTGGCTGTGCATGAGGGGTGTTGGTTCCACACTCATGTACGGAAGTGAAAGTTGGGTATGGCAGAAGAAACATGAAAGCAGAATAAATGCAGTTGAGATGAGAGCGTTAAGAAGTATGATAGGAGTTAAATTGGTGACAGGTTAAAAATAGTGAGATAAGGAAACGTTGTGTTCTGAAAGAAGATGTATTGACTAAAATTGAGAAAGGTATGCTGAGATGGTTTGGCCATGTCGAGAATATGAAGAACGATTGACGAAAAAGTGTATAAGACGAGTGTGAATGAAAGTGTTGGAAGGGGTAGACCTGGGCGAACGTTTCTAGACCAAATCAGGGACGTCTTGAAAAAGGCCAGGTCAAAGTACCCTAAACCAAAGAGCATGAAGGGAATAATGAAAGTGGACGAAGCGAAACAAGTATGTAAGGATCGTTGCAAGTGGAAAAGTGGTCTCTGCCTACCCTACAGGAAAGGCGTGATTATATGTATGTATGTTTGTATTTGATAACCACAGTTTTTTTTATTTAGTTGTTGTTATTAGATAGATGCTAGTTCTTTCTTGCACACCCATATTTGTATGCCTTTGTACTTAATAACAAGTAATATTGTTTACCTTAAATAAAGTTAGTGTAGAATAAAACGTCAAAGAACTTGTGCTTAGTCAAATAACGTTATAATTCTAAAATAACTACTTCTTCACTTGTTCACCTGTCTTTTATTAGATGTATTATTATTTCTTTTACCTTAGTGGAATCTGGTTTACGTCTGGTTTAAGTATTATGAAAACAAATACATGCTGTTATAAATAATTTAAAAGGCATTAAGACAATTTAGTTTGATAAAGATTGAAATAAATAAAATATTATTATTTAAGTCCACACTGTAAAATTATCCGTTCGGTTATTTGATGAAAAAAATACTTTTTCAGGTGGATCGAGACAGAGTCTGCAATACTTGTTGTCTGAGAGCATCCAGAACTGTAAGGAGACAGAGACAACAAAATGATAACAGGGATATGGAATTACAATGCATGAATATTGAAGACGACGGTAACATCCCACAATCACCCTTGCCTGCAACTGTAACTCCTGCCATTTCCAGAACGGTATCAACAATTACTATGGCTAATTATAAGCGAGCTGCTTCTACTTCCCGTCACTGTATTTTTAAGTTATGGAATCATTCATCTAGATTCTTAATACCTAACCTACTAAAGAGATTGCTGATTGATCACTCATTTTATATGCAACTGTGCGCTCGTATTTGAATACACTTAAATGAACCTCATGATTGGAATAATTTATGCACAAGTAGTAACTGTTCAGATTTCACTGCATCTCAAATAAACAACCTATATTCACTACTTAAAAGTGGTGTTACTCAGAATTATAATATTTTAAATATCATTGAACATAAATCAACGTTATGCAAGTATTGGTTAGGATTTACTAAATACCAATTTGAACAATTACTAGTTGAAATTCCATCAATCAGTGAAAAGGTTAAATCACCTAAAAGTCTAGCTATGTTCTTAATAAAACTTCGTACAGGTGATAGCAATGAACGAATAGCTTTTCTTTTTAATGTAGCTTCATCGACTGTTTTCAAACACTTAAATATTGTAAGTCATGCTGAAGAGCAATTCATCCAACTGCATTTAGGGACAAATACCTTATGCATTCAGCAAGTTGCTCAATTTAACTTGACAATACCAAATGGTTTGTTGTTAATCCAGACATGGATCCTGAATTTATGCCAGCCATAATAATATGTGATGGTACATATGTTTACGTGCAAAAAGTAGTAATTACTTTTACCAGAAACAAACATACAGTTTACATATAGTATCGTAACTTAGCTAAGCCATTTTAATTGTGTGCTGTAATGGTTATATCCTTGATGTTTATGGACCATATCCTGCGACAGAATCAGATGTTTCTATAATGCTTATACTGTTCAGCGATAATAGTCCGCTGCGAACCTATTTTAGAAAATTGTGTGTTTATTCTTGATAGAGGTTTGGGATGCAATTCCATTCTTGCAGCAATGTGCTTACAAGGCTCACATGCCTGAATCTAAACAAGCTGGTGAAATAACATTGCAGCCAACAAGTCCAGATGTGTGACTTTGTGTAGGTGGGTGGTTGAAATCGTAAATGGGAGATTTAAACGGGACTTCAAATTATTCCGTCAGGAATATTTTAATACTTTTTATACGTGAGGGCAAACGAGCATGCGGCTCACCTGATGGTAGTGACTACCGCCGCATGAACAACGCAACACCAGGAATCAGAGGAATTGCAGATGCGTTGCCGGCCTTTTAAGAAGGTAGGCTCTTTTCTTGAAGGTCCCTAAATCGTATCGGTCCGGAAAATCGCCGGTGGTAAACTATTCCACAAGTAAGTTGTGCGAGGAAAAAATATCTTCTACATTGCACAGTGGTGGACCGCCAATCATCCAGATGGTGTGGATGGTATCAGGAGTTCTGCCGCGATGTGCGTTCGTGAGCGGCGCTGGGATTAATCGAACAATTCCTCAGAGCACTCCCGTGGTAAATACGAGAAGAAAATGCAAGAGATGCAACATCTCTTCGCAGCGCCAATGAATCAGGCGATCGGAAGGGACTCGGTCGTCGACGATTCGAGCCGCTCTGCGCTGGATGCGGTCAAGTGGAAGGGCTGGCTGGGGGCCCCAGCCAGAGATGGGAACAGTATTCCATGTGAGGCCGAACCTGCGCCTTGTAAAGTTGCAGGCGTTGTGCCGGATTGAAATACTGTCCCGCTCTGCTGAGCACGCCAAGCTGAGGAGCCAATTTGGCCTTCTCTTAAGTGACCGCGAAACTGCGCACCTCGATATGTCGACGCCGAGGATTCCGCTACTGGCTGCGGCAACAAGGGTGCTGAAACTGAGGAGATACGACAAAGGGTTCTTTTGCGTAAACGCGCAAACTTGTGTCTTCTGAGGATTAAACTGGACCGTTGGTCGCCAATCGAGACTTTGTTCAGCAAAGACTTGACTTCAGACAGTTTGTTCCGGTACTCGGCGACGTTTTCCCGAGAAATATTCGCACGGCCGGCGTATAGAGCATCACCAGTGCTATTATCCGCATAGCAATGAATGCTACCGGTTTGCAACATATCATTGATATGCAGAAACAGCGTTGGTGATAGCACGCAGCCTTGTGGAACACCAGCGTTAATAAACTTGTAGTCGGGCATGCACCGTCTACAGCCGACCTTGATCTCGATCTGTAAGAAGCTGGTGATCCAATTTCACAATTTCTCAGAAGCCCATAGGAGAGCTTCGAAAGAAGCGCTTTGTGCCAAATCCGATCGAAAGCCTTCGCAATGTCCAAACAACGGCCAATGCACCCTTGGACTCTACTGCCTCCATGAGTCAGGTAGACTAGAAGATCACCAGCTGATCGACCCCGACGAAAACCGTATTGGCGGTCACTAATCAGCCGGTGATCCTCAAGGTACCGCATGAGCTGGCAGTTTATAACGGACTCCATTATTTTGGAGAACAAGGTTGATGGCGATAGGCCTGTAGTTGGACAGGTCTGACGGTCCCCTTTTGCAGGGATCAGTTGGACAAAAGCTGTCTTCCATGATTTCGGGACTACGCCTAGGGGTAGGAGTGCCGGAAAGACGCGTTGAACCGGTGCCAACTCCGGGCACACGTCCTCAGCACAATTGGGGGTTCAGGCCCCTCGACTTGTGGATGTCCAGGGAGGTGCTGCTTGCAGAGAGCTGTGAGATCGCACATCCGGCATGGAGCACTCACACGGGGATGGTCGGCGTGTGTTTCCCCGTCATCAAGAGTCGAGTTGGACGCAAAAGTGAGCCTAAAGGTCAGCTTTCTCTTTTGCGGCGAGCCAGTGAGTCATCCTCCTGTGCAGAGATGGTAGTGATGGCTTACAGAAATTCCCTTAGGCAGCCTTGGCGAGAGACCAGAATACGGGTTCCCGAAGGAAGGCGAACTAGTTTCTCATAATTCTGCCTATGTTACTCTGACTTTGCCTTGTAATAACACTTTGAAGGACCTGGAGGCGAAATTACTTCTTTTAAGCATGCTGGTGTTTACATCGAGCCGCCAGAAGCCTCAGCCCAGGCCTGATAGCACTCCTGCACTGCGTAATGCAGTCTTACAGAACGACCAAACCAAGGCTGCGATCTGCCTCCGATGGGTACCACAGATGATGGAATAAATGGTTCCATTCCTGTAGCACCACATCAGTGACAGGTCAGCAACAGCGCTGGGATCATGCGGCGAGAAGCAAACCCGCCCCATGGGTGGGATGCGAAAGACCGCATTCCGTCCCAATCATAGACCTGTAATGCCAAACACGGCGGCAACCTGCAGAACGCAACCGCAGGGGCGTGGTGGCACTCGGATCGACAATGGTCCGAAGGCCGAGAGGGCATCGACGGAAACCTGATATCCGACCGGATGAGAGGTCAGCAGAAGGTCCAACAGGAAGGTTTATGATCCTTCACATCTGGAATCCGCGTGGCGAAGTAATCAGTTGTGTCAGACCATATGCTGAAATAAAGTCATAAACAGATCTCCCCGCATGATCGGTTAAACGCGAACCAAGCCATTCGGCGTGGTGGGCGTTAAAATCGCCAAGGATCACGATCTCTGAGGATGGCACCTGTTGCAGCAGGAATCTGTAGCCATTTGGACGTGGTCGATGAGTCGGTCTGTTTCGGCATTACCGCTATGGGACCTATAGAGGCACCCGTAGACGCGCGGATGGTCGTCGCTATCTACGCGTAGCCAAAGGATGGACAGGTCCGACCTTCATGACTGCCGAGGCGTCGAGAACAGATGTCCTCTCTGACGTATGCGAAACTCAGCCCGAGGCACAATTGTTCAATTTATACCCCGGGTAGGAGAGATGCAGTATCAGCCGGAAGGACACCTGCGTCTCGGTCCAGAAAGAGCAAGGCCGGCTTCGCCGTCTCGAGATGGTAGTGGACGGCGTTTAGGTTCGAGTGAAGTCCTGATGTTGCGAAATCCACGGATAGCGTGGCGGGGTCATGGTCTTGTTGCTCAGTTTTCCCCAAGCAGTTATTGTTTTGAGCGGAATTTTGCCCCAGAATACGCTTGGGCAGCTGAGCACACGCTCAGGAGTGGAGTAGCATGGTTTATTATGATTTAATTCGCTACCATGTTGATGGGGGATTTGGGCCTAATATTTTAATACCATCTACTCATCTTTTTATCATTCTTATGCTGTACTTTAAAATTGCAGCTGCTAATAAATCTATTTTATACATTAATTCGTGATAATTTTCATGCTGTAGAGATATTAGTAATTGCTCAAGCCAAACTAAACACTCCAAATAATTTAGCCTCCTACGTAAAGCGCACAATTTAAACAGGTGAGTGCGATTCGCCAGCATTGATAGTAATCTTCAGAGCTGGATAATTTTCACGACTGGCATTCCAGGATCTAATTCTGTTTAGTCTAAGGATATATCAAATTAAAAAGGTCGTAATTATTTTGGGAGCATGTCAGGGCCTCTGGAGAATATAAAATCGAGGTATACCTGCAGTCTGTCCATGATTTTGGTCCAAATAGTTATCTACTGCGTGGTAGGATACAATCACGGCACACAAGTAAGAAAACTTATTATACTTATGTACTATTTGACACCAACCCATCAATTGCTAACACTAGGGCTGCTCTTACTGGTACTGTTGCAACTGTTTGGTGAGCAGACGCACTATTGGCTGCTGTGCTTTGTCATCATCTGTTGTTTGGTTTTGTCTTGGGCTCAACATCGAATGAAGTTGAACCACCTGCATTTTTAGATGATATATTACTTTCAAATGATGATATGAAAACATTTTATAACAATGATGCTTATTAATATAGTTATATAAATATAAATGGTTGTTTTGCCACAGTTACTTTTCTCTTATTGCAATATAAAGTTTTTGTGGTATTCGATGAGAGATGCTGCTGCTCATCTCCTGGTATTTTCTCTGTTTCGATTTTACAACACCACACAGGACGAAACGGAATTGCAGTTCTGAAGGCCTATATAATATTTTACATTATATATTTCATTTAGAGGCCCACTGTTCAGCAGTGGACTGTTGTAATGATGAATAATGATCAATAAAATGTTGATTATTATTGTTGTGATCTTGTGACTCAGAGACATCTACATTTATCCCCGATTAAGTATCAAAATGCAATGCGTTGTCGCCCTGAGGACTAGATGAAATGCCTCGTTTCCAGTGAAATGGGTCTTCTCTACTCACCATACCAAACACAGGGCATTAAGCTGCTATTTTGCTGATATTCCGTGGGCATGTCACTACGGTCGAGCTGTATCCTCACAACTGGTTTAAAACTTCTTCATCATTTCATATTTATCATTACAGCCTTCACCGTCCCACTGCTGAACATAGACCTACTGACACCGGTACAGGCTACCACTCGAGAACCTTTCTTCCCCAACAGTTGTCGGTTCTTCGAGTTATATAATGACATTGCTAAAAATTCTTATCATTGTGTGATTTCAAGAATGAATTATAACCTTATTATTTTTAGCTTCAATGGTGCTTGGAATGTAAATATGCTAATCAATCAACACATATTATAATTAAAAATTAAAATTTTGTATTACCGACTTCAATATAAGTTGGTTATAACTCAAAAACTATGGTCAGACCTTGATCAAATGTATATGGAACCACATGAGAAGCACCAACTTTCAATTTAAAATGAATCACCGAAATCAGTTCACCTAAAAAATGACGTGACACACATTAAAGAAAACATACCGTCTAATTAAGTACCACCCCTTTTGAAGTCGGTGAAAATAATGTTCTGGCACTGCACTTGGCGGCCTGTGCTATTTTGATAGACTGCTTTAAGAACGTGATGATTTTGCAAAATAAAAATGCAGTGACAATACAGTGTTTTTTTTAACACAACCAGTTCAAAACATCTATTTTTCGTGTTTAATATCGTAAATGGATATGTTACTACCCAGACATTTAGTTTTAATTGTGCTTTGGATGTAAACTTGTTAATCAATCAATACATATTAAAATATTCAAATGCAATACAACCAGTCTTATTTATTGAACAGTCAACACATCAGAACATTGGAATTTGTACCGTTCTATTACAATCGCCGTAGAGGTAAAACTCGTAATAGAAGTGTAAGCTTCATGTACTCTTATACCTACACTTTCCATCCTCTATATTATCACCTTATTAAACACCCTTAAAAGTGTAGGTACTGTTGGACAGGTATTTTCCTAAAACCATATAAAAGGTTAGGTTGCAAATGATATTAGATAAATAAATTTCTAAAATATTAATTAAAATAAGTTTTCAAAATTAGTTAAGCATAGTTTTGGCTTACTTTTTGCTTCACTTGAAATGTATGCAGTGCTGTCTTTTTTTTTTCTTGATCTGTGCTTAGTAATCAATACATCACAATAAATAATAAATACAATTTAGAATCAATACATCACCGCGTCTGTTTATTCGTACTGTTGACTCCGGTACTACTAAAATCCAATCCACCACTAAGATTTTAAGAACCTACAACTCTTTTATACTTTTTATTATTACCAGTGCACTATTAAAACATATAATATCGATATAAACTATTAGACAGTCGCTTGTTTGAGATTTTAGGTTAAAGTGAGGTTGCCGTTTGATTGTTAATTTCTCAGCATTCCCTTTAGATATGGTAAAACTAATATTACTATAGTAATCTAGAGTTATAAGAGTAAATCTATATACATTTCATTAAGTGTCGTCACAGTTTTGGTGGGCCCATTCTCCATACAAAAGAAATGGCATAAGATGAATCGTATTCTACAATATATTAAGTTGATTAAGTGCTTAAAACTAAAAATCTGGACCCGATAGGGTGGTGCTGTGGGCGAGTTACAAATAAATTTCATATTTACATGAGTTACAAATTAATTCAGGGTGATTCGCCAACAACCGGAAATAGAAACCAGGAAACAAGGCAAAGCCGAGACTGCTAGTTTCTTATATAAAATATTAAAATTCTATTTACTAATAAAGTTATATTGTTTCTGTGCATATTTTAATCTTCTATATTATGATCACTGATTATTACTAGCAGATTGTAATTTTGTTTTAAAACATTACTCCCACTCTATGTTTTCTCCTGTATCGAGGGAGTTATGTAAATAAATTGCACAACGACAAACATCTAGACCTGAAATAATTATAGGCCTTACATACTTGTTCGGGGCGGGATCTGAACCGTAGAGTCGCCACTCAACACTAAGCCACTGCGTTACCGGAATATTTATTTTTATAAAATAGTCAAATTTTCAAAATTTAAGAGCGAAAATTTTGTAGCAAAAATTACTTTACTTTACTTTACTTTTTAATTTCTTTGATCATTTCATGTAATCCTAATGAAGTTCATAGACGACAGGCATATTTCTTCTAATCCGCTAATTCTCACAGGACTGACGTAGTTTGTATGAACTCTGGTGATAAGAACTCATTAAAACAGGAACGTAGTCCTTAATTCAAAATCATTCAATTTTGTTACTTTGAAACTTTGAAAAGGCATTGCTATACATGCAAAAATATATTATTATAGGGTAATAAAGCTCAGTTGCTTGGTGCTTGTTTTAAATGTCATCATGCGCGATCGTCCAAGTGCGACCTCTGCTGGCATCACTGATATTATTATTTGTAATTTTAAAGTAAAAAATTAAAACTGTCAAGTAAAAAAGGTAAGTTTTAATTTTTCTTTATTATATTTTTAATATACATACATACATAGCTTCATGCCTGTCATTACAGACACCGAAGAGCTAAAAATATGGGTTTATAAAGTACACAAGAGTGATAGATGGCAGGTCTTTACAATCACAAATTCAATATTCCATTAGTCGTGTTTACGTCATACTAGTCATTTAACACACTTTTTAATTTATCGTTTAATAAGCTTTATTATTAAAATAAATTATTTTGAGATCAATTGTTATAACGAAAATATAAGGGTTATCACGATGAGAATATGAAAGAATTATGACTGACGTTTTTAAAACCAACTACGAAATATAAGGCGATTGTAATAGATTTTACGATGATTTAAATTGATCGATATCACGTGCAGTGAAACTAATGTTCCTATTACTGAGACAAATTTGTAGCCATCTACCGGAGACAAATAGTACGTTTCTACATCGTTCTCAAATTAATGATAATGAGTTTTACCTAGCTGTGAACATATTCGTATCAATTTCAGGTCAGATTACTTACGTAGAATTTCGTAAAAGAAAGAGCATGATGTTCATTCATTAATTTATTACAGCCTGTCAAAGGTCCACTGGAGAATATATCTCTTCTCCCTTTGTATTGTCTTATAGCGTTATTTTGCTGCTGCTTATCTCCTGGTTCATTTTCCTCTGTCTTCACTTACGACACCTATGGGATTTTATGGGGTATTGGATTATTTACGTCGCCACTACATGGCATATGATATCATGATGTAATCTTATCTTTGAAGGAATTATTGGGGCGTTGTTAAGCGGAGCGTAGGAATTATTAAGCGTAGTGTAGCCTCTTATTCCCAACTTCGTTGCAAATTTATGGCTATTTCCTCTGAAAGTAATTGTCAGATATCGATTAAATTTAGCACAGATAAATCTACGTAGCGTGAAAAGTCTTCTAGAAGTTTCATTGACCCGCTTGAGGAAGCGAGCGTAGACTATGATCTCTGGCTCCATGCAATTTGTTTTGGAACGGGTCTGCTCTCCGTAGCGAAGCTCACTAGGCGTAACAAAGCAGGCGCGCTCTTATCCCTGACTCTGGAGTAATTTTTATTACTATCTTCTCTGACTCTAAATTTATAAAACTTAGCGCATATAATCTGCGTAGTGTTAACAGTAGATAGATTTATTTTCATGCTTGTAACTGTACATTGATTGTATGTCATTGTACACGCGTTGCCTTCAATCCCTGATTTCGATGCAGTTGTTTTGACGAAAACAAAGCGTATCAAATCAGGTGCATTCTGATAAGAGTAGTACTAAAATTTTAGTACTGTCATTTGGTACAGGTATCCTGACTCCGATATTTTTTAGTACTGTGTCCTCTGACTGTAAGTGTCGATTTAGTTGAAAGTTAGCACAAATAATACACGTAGTGCAAATAGTGCATAGATCATTTCCATGTTATGTCCAAATCATTTCATTCATATCAATAAAATTGGATATTTTCATAAACACATACATTTTATGTGTATGTAAATGACCTGCTGACCCCACAACCCGCTGGCATAATGATTGATTTATTTTTGAAAGTTGAGATTTGTGTATCGGGTATTGACAAAATATGAGACGTGCTGATATTTTTAAATTTGAATTTTATGTTCTCACGTCTGTTTATTTTTTTCTCCTAATACAATATATTCTTTTTATCTCTAGCTTTTAAATTTTACAAATATCAATTATTGGACGTGTTTATTGAATAATGTTAATAAATATTTTGTTAACTAAGATTTAGATACCATTACAGCCAAACAAAAGTCCACTGCTGAACAAAGATCTCTCCATAGATTACTTCATGCTGGTTGGCAACCACTTTTTAAGTTGTTAACAGTAAGACGCTGCTGCCGCCTCCTGTTACAGTTTCCCTCTTTCCTCTTTACAACACCCACGGGACGAAATGGTGTAGTAAATATTCTTACAGTATGACTTCGATGTTTAACTAAATTCATATTAAATAATAATTAGTTTTAATACAATAATTCCACCGTATGTTTGTTCGATGCACGGACATATCTAGTAAATTTTAAGGCCTTATCATTTTTAATAGCAGAGCCACACCACAGCTAAAGTATGCCTACATAATGAAAATATTAATTTGACTATCAAAATACTACGCTCTAACAAAATAAAAACTTGTTATAACAACAGATCCTACTGTGTTTCTTATGTTTGAGTGACTAAAACCGGGACTTTACTCAGGCGAGATTCCATCTTAGTATTCCGAAAAGGATTGATGTAAGCGTCTATGGGCCCAGAGACTCACTTAAATATAAGACATTTACTTTCCGTAACCCGTCACTAAAAAGTGTATGTTGCGAAGATGTTACTTCACGTCGCGAATGATATAAAGGAGCGATAATAAAGAGATACAAAGTGAAATTAATTTACGCCTAGGTGCGAAGATTGATGAATGACATAGTCATGTTGTACTTGCAAAAGAAACCATGCAATGAATTCTTGGTTTACATGATCATATTATACTAGTGCAGCCCTACCTCGCCCTTAATAGCTGTTAACGGAAATTTCAATATGTGATTGAAAAATTATCATAAAACAATATTAGTAGTAAACATTCTCATAAAAATATCTACTACTACTGCACTAATGCCACTTCATCTTTCTGATCCGTTGGACTATGTCGGTTGGTTACCCTAGTTCCATAAGTATAATAGAAATGGCTCCTCTCAGAAATGAGGCTAATATAGGCTGAAACTAACTTTGATTAACGCTTATCGAAATCCACTGCAAAATGGCCTACCTATAGATTTCCTCATAGGAAGGATATATGCCATGTAGTTAGCTTGGCAAGGGTTGGCAACCACAGTTTTAATTAAGCTGTGCAGGTGTGACACTGAAAGTTCTTAGAAAATCAAAAACTGAACAAACTAGCAAGTTATTAGTTTTATTATATCTTTGAAAATAGTGTCCATTTACATCAATACATCGCTGCATCCGATGGAACCACTGAAAAAGTGATGAAACACTTTGCCAACTCGTCCTTAGGGGTCTCTTCGATGGCATTTTGAAACGCAGCCACTGCTTCCTCGGCATCCATAAAACGTTTTCCTCGAAGTTTTTCTTTTATTTTGGAAATAAATAAAATCGCAAGGTACTAGGTCGGGGCTATAGGACGTGTGACCCAGTAATTCCACGTCTGACGTCGCCAAGTAGTCAATTGTTTGCTTGGCGGTGTGCGACGAGGCGTTGTCGTGGCGAAGGAGGATCCTACTGCGGTCGTTTCTCCCGAACTTTTTCAAGACAAGTGGCAAACAATTGTTAGTGTATCACTCTGCAGTAACTGTTTTCGATCCTCTAAAACAATTGTTGCGTAATGACCTGTCCTTCCGAAGAACGATGCCACCATCTTTTTCCCACGCTTGATCTCTCTTCACTTTAGTTGACAACTCCTCGGAGGAAACACACAGACAGCAGACTGTCTCTTAGTTTCAGGATCATAACAATAAATCCAGTTTTCGTCACCCGTAAGTATATCGAACACAGCATTTGAGTCACCTCCGTTAAATCTTTGAACCATTTCACGACACCAATCAACGACGGAGTTTTGGGCCTCTGTCACATTATGATGTATCCACCGGGCACAAAGCTTCCTGACCACTAAATTTTCATGGAGGATTTTGTGCTTGACTCATACCGATGCCTAAGCTTGTCCGATCTGCTGATAAGTCACTCTTTTGTCAGTCTCTATCACAACACTGATGTTATTTTCAGTCGTCGTAGAGGCCGTCCCTCACGCAGATCATCGGTGAGATTAGTGCGACCACGTTTAAACTCATTAAACAGGTTGTAAGCAGTGGCACGAGATGGGGCTTCATCGTGAAAGACCAATCGAAGTCTATTATAACTTTCTTGTTGACTTAAAACATCGAAAGTCATAAAAATCATTGTGAAAATTTTCTCGCATTAAATTCATGCTGGCGTTTTAAATTGCCGCAAATCGTAGACAAATGACAAATTAATAAAATACATACATAATTTGTAAAGTTTCCATTTCAAAATTTAAATTTTCTATTTTATCGTTTACAAGTGGCCAGTTCTGAAAACTTTCAGTATCGCCCTCGTATCAAAAGATGCTGCTGCCCATATGCTAGGGCAGTTTCCCAATGTTGCCTCTTGATACCCGCGGGTTGGTTTGGGCTAGTGGATTTTCTTATACCACCATTATACGGTTACCTATAAAAATATCTACTTGAACAAAAATATAACAGATGAATAAAATTTCTTCATCAGTCCGTAAAACTACAGCTGGACATGGGTGACTCCGTTGTAGACAGGGATAGTGCACGCAATTGTAGGAGAGCGTGAAGTGCTCTTGAACTAAGGTAAGACACATCATTTTATTTTATTACGCAGATCTTTGCTAAATAATTTTTAAAATCTTTAATAATTTTGCCTTATCCCATCTTCGCCTCATACAACACTCATAGTTAAAAGTTAGTTAAAGTTACATCCTTTATACGTCCCACTGCTGGGAACAGGCCTCCTCTCATTTCTGAGAGAGTTTTAGGGCAAGGAAATATTCGCCGCGCGCTGCAATGCATGTTGCATGTCTTCGAAATATTTTCTTCTTATTTCCGCTTATGCCTTCACCACAAACCACGTTTTAATCAGCACTTGCAATTACAATTTACAATTTCATTGGTTTAGGCGGGGTTCGTACCTGGGTTGCTCGTGTACTGTGAAATTTACAGCGTTTAGCCCCTGAGCTACCACGGCTCTCTACTATAACACCCATACACGGCATAAATTAAGCATTATAACTTATTAAAATATTTTACTTTTCACCTTTAAACAAAATCATCGTTTAACCTAAAACATTAAAAAGTCCTTATTAAATTCTAGCCAATTGCCATATCTAGTGATGTTACACCTGCCACCATCTAACGGCTGGATGGAAAAAGTCAAACGTTTATTGTTTTGGTCGTTAATTCTGAAATAAAAGTTTCTTTTGAAGAAACGTCCAATAAAATTTTACTGTCAAGAAGATAACGCCATAACTTCGGCTTTGAAAACTTCCCTATTAAATATAAAGAAGTTGGGAGGTCAATTAAACGAAAATAGCTGTCATGAATTTGCAAGAAATGAAATAGAAACTGAAATCAAATTTATTCAGCTTTGAATTCATTGACATACAAACTTAGGCTTTTAACACGTGTCATCTTATTTCTAAGTGGGTTTCAGGGTAATGAATATTCCGTTGTCATATATTTTTGAAATATTTTAGTAACTCATGCAGTTTACCTAATTATGTTTCTTCACTAGTGAGAACACGTGTTAAATCAGTGTTTAAAATCACCGTTAACAATTTAATTGTTGCAGACATTGAACTCAATTTTCTATTACAAAATTTATGATTGTTGTGTCCAAAATTTATGATTGTTGCCGGCAGACATTGAACTCAATTTTCTATAACAAAATTTATGATTGTTGTGTCCTGTTTATGTCCTATATTCAGCAGTGGAGTTTTGATAGGCTGTAAGGGTAACGGACACTAAGGTCTACAGTTCCTTGTAATTGAAGAAATTCAAGCATCTAAGTCAACGCCATCAAACGATCCGGCCATTTGTGTCACATAAAATTTTGATCGTCGCAAACTCACTCGTCAAAACTTATAGGGTATTTCAAATTGACCTAGAACCATAAATATTTATTTTGTCAATTTATTATTGATTTAAATTTATTAATGAATAACTTGACATGTAATAATAATTTAAATTTGACATTTAATTGTAAGAATTATAATGATAAATTTCATGTGATTGACATAAATAATTTAATTAAGAAGTTTTTGACTGGAGATAGGTATTACCTATCCAAGTATAGTATAAGACTGATAGCAAATGTGCTATCTTATTATTTATATTTTAACTCAGCCAAGGATTTGGCTACCCAGACATCTGCTTCTATTGAGCAGTGTAATGACTTTACATTGAATTTGGAATCAGTTCCAAGTAATTTAAATTAGAAAATGAGACAATAGAGGTAATCTCTAGCAATCATAGTAACAATTTAAATTATCCAGAATGTAGCCCACAAATAGTTAATTGTATAATTTCTCACAAAAACAATCATAAAAATTGTATACACCTGGTGCATCAAAATATACAAGGCATGTTAGGAAAAGAATTAGAAATTTAATTGTTTTAAATAGTAACAACATACATATTTTTTGTATAAATGAACATTGGTTAAGAGATTATAACTATAATATGTTTAATTTCAGTAAACACCAGATGGTGAGTTACTTTAACAGAGAAAAAAATTACGCGGTGGCTCCTTAATAATAGCTAATAAATTATTAATAAGTAAGGAACGTAAGGATATTGCGATCCTCTCTGTTGAGCAAACTGTAGAAATGGCATGTGTTGAGTTCGAGCACTTCATTGTTGTCAGTGTTTACAGATTCTATGTACGGGGTGCGTTTTTAAAGTTCGCGGAATGGGTAGGTAGGTAATAAGTGGGACTTCGCTGAATTACGTGCTGATTGAGCAACTCATTATTAGTATAAATACCGGGTTTTATTGTAATTAGATTATTAGTCTTTGAGCTATCGTCAACCAAACAAGTCAATCAGGAAGAAATTGTGAAAAATGGAAAATCGAGTTCCGTGCCGTTATAAAGTTCCTCACCAAGCGCGGAAAATCAGTTCAGACTATACTGGAAGAGGTGTCATCCGTTTACGGAGACTCTTGTCCAGTAAAACTATTGTTTAAAGTGGCATACCCTTTTAAACAAGGCAGAAATCATGAAGACGACCCACGGCCTGGAAGGCCGATCGAGGTGACCACTTCGGAAAATATTCAAAAGTCGAAAAATTAATATTAGAAGATGCCCCTAAAGAAAAACAGCTACCAGAAATGGTTGGAGTATCAGATAAAACCATTTTCAAAATTCTTCATGACCATCTTGGCATGACTAAAGTCAGCGCAAGATGGGTGCCTAAAATCTCACGCCGCCTCAAAAGCAACAGCGCGTGGGTGTTCTCGTGCATTTTGGACCTCTGTATGGAAGACAAAGATGGAGTGTTGGGTAAATTGTTACTGGTGATGAAAATTGGGTTTACGATTATGAACCTGAGTCCAAACAGACTCTATGCACATAAAAAACACACCACCACCTAAAAATTTTCGGTTGAGAAAATCATGGCGGCAGTCTTTTGGGACTCAGAAGTAATCCTATTGATAAATTGTAAAGATAAATTATTATAAAGATCCCGTGTAGTGGCGGGTAAGAATACCCACTACCCCATATCTTCCGTGGGTGTCGAGACGACAAAGGGAAACTGATACAGAAGATGGGCAGCAGAATCTTTCTGATAAAAGCCAAAAAACAATAAAAAACTGCGGTTGCCAACCCGCTCGCCAGAGTGTGCAACTATGGCAATATACCCCCATGAGCGACGACACAAATAAACGGCCCCGTCCCAGGCGGCCCCGCTATTCCTGGCTACGGTGGCGACCATGGTAACGGCGGGGCAGGGGTGCTAAAATCTCCGGTGGATTTTCGGTTGCCACCACGACGACTCGACCTGGCAACATATAACGCACACCCTGAGGACTGACGAGAAGATCCTGGAGCTGGAAGAAGAGATAGATAAGTTACGCTGGAATATAATAGGATTATCCGAGGTCCAAGAGAGGACACGGTAATCCTCGAATCGGCAACTTATTCTATCACCGGGAGGGACCATCTGTCCCAAGGGTGTTGATTTATCGTCCACAAGTCTCTCGTTAACAACGTTGTAAAGATCAGGAGTGTGTCGACGAGGGTTGCGTACCTTATACTCAGATTCACCAAACGGTATTCGCTGAAGGTCATACAGGTTTACGCACCAACCTCAGCACACCCGATGATGAGGAGATGGAGGAAATGAGGATATCTCGAGAGCCATGCATTTCTCCAAACCCACTATACGGTGTTAATGGGAGACTTCAACGCAAAACTAAGCACAAGAGAGCAGTGAGCTGAAAGTAGGGAAATTCGGAAGGGCAACGGAACCAGGGGCCAGCGGCTGGCCAACTTTACAGAGAAAGAGGACTCTTTATGATGAACTCTTTCCAAAGCGGCCCCACAGAAAGTGGACCTGGTCGAGCCCCGACGGTTCGACAAAAATGAGATTGACTTCATTATGACGACCAGACGACAACTGTTCAGTGATGTCTCAGTGATCGCGAGTGAAACTGGCAGCGATCACTGAATGGTGAGGCACACTGAACCTAAACGTTGTTGGAGGTGTCACGTCTAATGAAGTCTGCCCGTCCCCTCGTGCTCTAATCCAAAGTCCGAAAACTTTCAGCTCGAGTTACAAAATTGTTTTCAGTGCCTAGAAGTTTGCAATGAAGTGGACGATATGAATGACAAGCTTGTGGAAACTGTCCATGCGGTCGGAGCTAAGTTCTGTAAGACCCGTCGCAGAAGAACACAAAAATTCCGATCACACTCTTAATCTCATGGTTGTTAGACGGGAGATGAAGCTGCAGTCTTCAGCAGATTTGACAGCATACGGGCAACTGAACAGACAGAACTCCAAATGCATGCGGCGGTACTTGCGCAACTTCAATACAGCTCGTATTGAAGAAGCGATCGAGCGGAACGAGGGCTCCAAAGTCTTTGCCAGAGATCAGTCTGCCAGAAAAGCCAACTGTCGAAGCTGAAGACCGATTGTGGCAGCATCGTTTCAGGGACACCTGAGATTTTGAGTGAGATTGAGAGGTTCTATGGACAGCTGTACACGTCATCGTTGGAGCCACACGCAAGTGAGTAACAATCAAGAGCAAGTGTCATCCGACACTATTCCGATGATATCCCGGACGTCAGTCTGAGCGAGATTAGAATGGCTCTCCAGCACCTTAAAACAGCAAGGCCCCAGGCGAGATGGAATTACAGCGGAGCTTCTGAAAGCGGGTGGAAAACTGGTACTGAAGTCCTTCAGAAGCTCTTTAATTCCGTCCTCCATGGTGGCATTACACCGGAGGCGTGGAGCAGTGTGGTGGTCTTGTTCTTCAAGAAAGGCGACAACGCCTCTTGAAGAACTACAGACCGATTTCCTTCTCAGCCGCGTCTCATGCTGTTTTCGAGAGTCATTACGAATCGTCTCGCATGCAGACTCGACGACTTCCAGCCTCCCGAACAAGCCGGTTTCCGAAAAGGCTTTAGCACCATAGACCACATACATACCCTTCGGCAAATTGTACAGAAGACCGACGAGTACAATCTGCCACTTTGCCTTGCGTATGTGGACTATGAGAAAGCCTTGATTCCGTCGAAATTTGGGCGGTGGAAGTCTCTTCAGCGGTGCCAAGTGGACTGTCGGTATATCGAGGTGCTGAAGTGTTTGTACAGTAGGGCTACGTTGGCTATCCGAGTACAGAACCAGAGTACGAAACCTATCCAACTGCAGAGAGGTGTAAGACAGGGTGACGTAATATCCCCGAAACTCTTCACCGCTGCATTGGAAGACGTTTTCAAGCTACTGGACTGGAAAGGATACGGTATTAACATCAATGGCAAGTACATCACTCATCGACGATATAGTCCTTATGGCAGAATCGCTGGAGGACCTAAGCACTATGCTCAATGACCTCAATAGTGTCTCCCAACGGATAGGTCTCAAGATGAACATGGACAAAACAAAAATCATGTTTAATGTCCATGTCACACCTATGCCGGTAGTTGTTGGAGCACTTAGCTCAAGTTTTGACGAATATGTTTACCTGGGACAAATAGTCCGACTAGGTAAGTCAACTCGGCCTAACCTCTCGGTCAAACTTCGACCGAGAGGTCAATCGACGGATTCAACTCGGCTGGGCAGCGTTCGGGAGATTACGACCCATCTTCTCGTCAGGCATACCTCAAAACCTCAAAACTAAATTGTACAACCAGTGCGTGTTGCCAGTGATGACATATGGAACTGAGACGTGGTCCTTCACTGCTGGCCGTATGAGGAAGCTCAAGGTCGCTCAGCGAGCTATGGAGAGGGCTATGCTCGGGGTTTCTCTGCGTGATAAACTTAGAAATGAGGATATCCACAGTAGAACCAGAGTAACCGACATAGCCCAAAGGATTAGTAAGCTCAAGTGGCAATGGGCCGGCCATAGCTCGAAGAACCGACAACCGATGGGGAAGAAAGGTTCTCGAGTGGCAGCCTCGTACCGGCAGGCGAAGTGTAGGGTGTCCCCCCACTAGATGGAGTGACGACCTGGTAAGACATGCAGGAAGTCAATGGATGCAGGTGGCTCGGGACCGTGCTTTGTGGCATTCCGTGGGGAGGCCTATGTTCAGCAGTGGACTTGTGAAGGGCTGTAATGATGATGATGAACTATAAAGATAAAGGTGTCTCCATAACTGAAAATTACTACGCTTTAATCCTAGAATAATTGAAGGAAGTCATAGAGGAGAAAAGAAGCGGAAAATTGACAAAGGAACTTTTCTGCACTGAAAACGCGCCTGTTCACAAGTGCCATGATTCAATGGCTGCCCTGCAGAATGTGGGCTTTGAAATTTTGCACACCCACCTTATAATCCTTAACTAGCCCCAGTGATTATTATCTATTTCCAAACTTTAAAAAGAACTTTTCGTGGAAAAAGTTTTTAAGTGATGAAAAGTGAAGGAAGCACTTTCGGCGTATTTTTAGACAAAGAAAAATCATTTTTTTTGGAGGGTGTACATAAGTTAATTTAAAGATACGAAAAATGTATTAGGGTAGCAGCTGAATATATTGAAAAGGAAAAATAAATTTGGATTTTATTTCCACTTCTTACCCCATCCGCGAACTTAAATTTTTTTACAATTGTTATTAATGGATGCAGTTCTTCCGGATGGGTAGTATCTATGGGTGTTCCTCAAGGTTCAGTTCTTGGTCCCTTTCTGTTCTAAGTTTATGTTAATGAATTACCTTACTTGATAGGGAATAACCATGATATAGTATTATTTGCTGATGATACTTCGTTAATTTTCCGACAAAAAGGCAATTATTGAAATACGACGAAGTGAATAGTGCTATATCAAAAGTAGTACACTGGTTTAACGTCAATAATTTGCTTTTGAACGGTTATAAAACGAAATGTATTAAATTTACTACACCTAATGTTAAAAGGTGAATACCATTGTGCTTTTAAGTGGGAAGGAGCTGGGTCTTGTTGAATCCACTTTTTCTCGGTATAACAGTTGACGCGAAGCTTCAATGGGGCCCTCTTATATCTAACTAGCTAGCAAACTTAGTTCTGCAGCATATGCTGTAAAAAGATTAGATGCCTTACATGTGTTGAAACAGCTAGATTAATTTATTTTAGTTATTTCCATAGCATAATTTCATATGGAACCCTATGGCGTAATGCCATAAGAGCAATTTATAACCTAGATCCGAAGGAAAATTTAAAGAAATAAATATATTAATTTTGGCCTCTCAATATATTTACGAGAACTCATTGTATGTACACAAAACAAAAATAGTTTTATTAAAATAGTGATGTACATTCTGTAAATACAAGGAACAAGCACAAGTTAGTTATACCAGTTACTCGACTCAAAGGGTCAGTAATTCCTTCATGAGGCAATGTATACGCATATATAACAAAGTCCCAGAAAATATGCAGACCTCTTCTATCAAAAGGTTTAAATTATTTATTAATCAAAAATTGTCTAGTAAGGGTTATTATACTACTAAAGAGTACATGACTGATAATAACTCCTGGGAATGAGGTGATCACTACCATGCTGTTTCTAAATCTTTCATAACAATTGTGTCTTCCAATGCAGCAGTGAAGTGTTTCGGGGATATAACGTCACCCCGTCTCACACCTCTCTGCAGTTGGATAGGTTTCGTACTCTGGTTCTGGACTGGGTAGCCATCGTAGCTCTACTGTACAAACACTTCAGCACTTCACTATACCGACAGTCAACTTGGCACCGCTGAAGGACTGTGCAGCACCGCCCAAATTTGGACGTTATCAAAGGCTCTCTAATAGTCCACATACGCAAGACATAGTGGCAAATTGTTCTCCTCGGTCTTCTATACAATTTGCCGAAGGGTATGTTTGTGATCTATGAGGCTAAAGCCTTTTCGAAACCGGCTTGTTCGAGGCTGGAAGTCGTCGAGTCTGCGTGCGAGACGATTCGTTATGACTCTCGAAAACAGCACGGGGAGACGCGGCTCTGAATGAAATCGGTCTGTAGTTTTCAAGAGAGCATTGTCGCCTTTCTTGAAGAAAAATACCACCACACTTCAGCTCTACGCCTCCGGAGTATTGCCACCATAGAGGACGGAATTAAAGAGCTTCTGAAGGACTTCAAGTACCGATTTTACACCCGCTTTAGAAGCTCCGCTGTAATTTCATCCTCGCCTGGGACTTGCCGTTTTAAGGTGCTGAAGAGCCATTCTAAGCTCGCTCAGACTGACGTCTGGAATACCATCGGAATAGTGTCGGATAATACTTGATTTCGGATCGTTACCCACACTTGCGTGTGGTTCCAACGATGATGTATACAGCTGCCCATAGAACCTGTCAATCTCACTCAAAATCTCAGGTGTCCTTCTGGCAGACAGATCTCTGGCAAAGACTTTGGAGCCCTGGTTCCGCTCGATTGCTTCTTCAATACGAGCAGTATTAAAGTTTCGTAAGTCCCACCGCATGGATTTGGAGATCTGTCTGTTCAGTTGCCCGTATGCTGTCAAATCTACTGAAGACTGCAGTTTTATTTCCGTCTAACAGCCATGAGATTAAGAGTGTGATCGGAGAGTTTTTGTTTTCTTCTGTGGTGGGTCTTGCAAAACTTAGCTCCAACCGCATGGACAGTTCCACGAGCTTGTCATTCATATCGTCCACTGCATTGTAATCTTCTAGGCACTGAAAACGGTTTTGTAACTCGAGCTGAAATGTTTCGGGACTTTGGATTAGAGCACGAGGGGACGGAGCGTTGACTTCATTAGGCGACACTCTCCATTTTAACGTTTAGGTTCAGTGTGCTCTAACCATTCGGTGATCGCTACCAGTTTTCACCCTCGTGATCACTGAGACATCACTGAACAGTTGCTGTCTAGTCGTCATAATGAAGTCAATCTCATTTTTGTCGAACCATCGGGGCTCGACCAGGTCCACTTCCTGGGGCCGCTTCTGAAGAAAGAGTTCATCATAAAGTGTCCATCTTTCTCCATGAATTCTGCTGCTGCTGCTCCAGCTGGCCCTTGGGTCCCGTTGCCCTATTACAAATTTCCCTACCCTCAGCTCGCCGTTCTCTCTTCTGCCTAGTTTTGCGTTGAAGTCTCCCATTAACACCTTATAGTGGGTTTTGAAGGAATGCATCGCTCTAGAGATATCCTCATACATTTCCTCCACCTCCTCATCGGGGTGTGCCGAGGTTGGTGCGTAAATCTGTATGACCTTCAACGAATACCGTTTTGTGATTCTGAGTTTAAGGTGCAACCCTCGGCACTCACAATCTTTACGTTGTTAAAGAGAGACTTGTGGACGATAAATCCGACACCTCCTTGGGACAGATGGTTGCCCTCGGTGATAGAACAAGTTGCCGGATTCGAGGATTACTGTGTCCTCCCCTCTTCGGACCTCGGATAGTCCTATTATATTGCAGCGTAACTTATCTATCTCTTCTTCCAGCTCAGGATCTTCTCGTCAGTCTTCAGGGTGTGTCCCTTATATGTTGCCAGGTCGAGTTGTCTTGGGTGGCAGCCGAACCTCCACCGGAGATTCTTAGAACCCCTGCCCAACCGTTACCATGGTCGCCACCAGCCAGGAATAGCGGGGCCGCCGGGGACTGGGGCCGTCTTTTATTACTTTTGTCATGGGGGTATATTGCCATAGTTGTCACGCTTGGCGAGCGGGTTCGCAACCACAGTTTTTATTATGTTGCTGTTATCAAAATATGCTGCTGCTCATCTTCTGTCTCAGTTTCCTCTGTCGCCTCATTCACGACACCACGGGAAGATATGGGGTAGTGGGTATTCTTACCCGCCACTAAACCGTTATTTATTTTGTATATTATGTATATATATTTGTATATATGTATAGATATAGATATTTTAATGGATTTACTTCAATTTAGATTGTTCACTCTTGTTGGTTTGGACTCGATAATTTAAAAATGCCTTCATCCCTGCCAAATTTAGCATATGTAATATGAACCTAACGGTCCATTTTATATTCTTGCTCTAGATGGACACATTGCGAACATGCAAACTACTAATTCAACGTCTCCCATATAGTTGCATTATCATAAACATTTTACCCGATCCTTACGAATTTGCTCGCTGTCGTCGCTTTCATCAGCTACTTGAAGATAAGGGTTGATGTTCAATATGTAATGGCGCTTCTTATTTACCTTCAGATAGGCCAAACGATTAATTAATGATTTTAAAGACGTATTTATCTAATACGCTGTTTGAAATGATCAAATAGAAGATAATATATAGACATGACTCGCATGAGAACTATGAAATGTATTAACTGAAACCGAATAACCTCAGATGAGGCCATTAAATTATATGGAATTTTGAAACATTTTTCCAATTATTATCAAAAATAAAGTTTTTAATATTAGTTTTATCTACACAACTGTTATAAATTAAAAATATATAATTATGATATATATATATATGTATATATATATATATATATAATATAATTTCACATATGATTATATTGTATTGCACTTACCCATTGCTGTGTCCTGACCGCAAGGGCAAGATTTCGTCGGCACACTGATCGCTGATAGGGTTTTACTGGATTTCATTATTTTTTTACCGATATGTTCCTGCTATTAGGCATACAATCAAGTGCTTAAAAGTTTAAATGAAAAAAATTGAAGAGTGTAGATTTTTTTGTTTCTAATGTACTAGCTCGAGTACTCCAGGACTCTAGAGACTAGTATTAGCGTAATCGCATTTTAAGCCAAACACCTTGAATAGCGTTTTGCAAGTTGGTTGATTTTTTTTTCCGCCGCATTCAAATTCAGCTACAAGTACGCCACTGTAGAATAAGAAGGAGCATTGCCTACCAAAGGAGACTGCAGCTCAAACACACTTTTGGTAGAAATAATTTTCAGGCAGAGATATTTAATAACCGCACAAAGTTTGAGCTTCTCCATTTTGCATCTGAATCAAATTCTCGCCAAATTTAAATAACAATTTAGTTTTAATTAAATAAAATTTAATAATTTTTTCGAATCTTAAATTCGTTAGTAGCCAAGGCCAGACTAACGAATTTAAGATTCGAAAAAAATGAAACGTATTTCTATTACTTATTGATGAGTGTCCTATTCCGAAACCTGATTGATCGACCTAGTAATTTTTTTTTATATTTTGGTTTATATCCCTCTGCCACCTCTTACGATACCCACGGGCCGATATGAGATTGTAAATATTCTTACTCCATCAGTACACGATTACATCATTTGAATAGAGGATCGTAAACAAAACGCACTCAATGATGTGTTTTCAATCGGTTTACTGTTATTTAAGTAATAACGCATCTACATTTTGATTCTTACTCGAGGATAGATGTAGGCTTTTTGACCACTTTTTCTAATTGACCGTCATCATTACAGCACTTTACAAGTTCACTGCTGAATATAACCTTTGCCATAGAATGCCACAAAATGTATCGTTTCTTAAGGGGATGTTTGCTATAATTGCCACGTTTGACAGGTGGGTTAGCAACTGTAGTCTTTATTATTTTCAGTTGTTATCAGGATGATGCTGTTGCCCATCTTCTGTCTTTGTGTTCCTCTTCTCTTGTGTCACGCTTACAACCTACATATAACATTATCGAGATTCATCATAAATTAATGCAATAGACGGGTGATTGCTTGTTATCAAATGCTAAATTTCTTACCATTGCCGCTGCATCACGTTGATTACGGCGCATGTGTCAATGACTTTCATGATCAAAGATAAGGTGTCTGAACGTAATATTATTTATTTATTGATTTATTCTTTATTGTACACCAAAATATAGAATAACGAGTAGAGTTAAATCTAAAGTATAATATATTATGTATTGGCAATGTGAAATAAAATGTACTCGTATATATTAATCAGTGTAAGTTCGCAAATACTAACCATACATAATAATATCTCTAAAAATCAATTGCTGCCCGTTAGTCTGGCAAAAACTTGAAAATTGCTGGATCGACTATGATGAAATTTTTTGTGTGTGTTTGAGTGGGTCGCTGAATAATCTAAACGATTCAATTGAGCCCGGTATGTGGCGCTGTTGTCCAGATCCAGAAAATCCGCGCAAAGTCAGGGCAGATCGCTAGTCAGCAATAAACTCGTACTTGAATATTTTCCAAACATTTTGTCGTTAATTTTACCTAGAAAGTGAAATGTGTTAATGACAAACTAGTCATCGTCATAAATCATTATAATTCCACTGCTGAAAATAGGCCTCCTCAAGGAATGCAACAAAACACGGTTCAAGTCACCTGCATCCTCACCTCGTCGACTCTTGCGTGTCTTAAGGTCGCAATTAATGTAGTTACAACATTAACTGCTGTTAGTTTTAGTAACTACTATTTAACTGAAAATAGCGGGATCGCGCACTGAGCGTTAAAATAAACGTGATGGTTCGTCCACAACGCTTAATTTAAATTTTGCTCTGCAATCTGTATCATCTTTACAATTTCAATTTTGGCTCTGCAGTACGTTGTGATAAACTTAAACTGTCTTATTACAAAGGACTGTGTTTAAAAGTAGTATGTAAATATGGCCGCAGTGGTTTAGCAATGAGTACTGAGGGCTGCGCGTTCGAATCTCTCATGGAACAAGTGACTATTTGGCCTATAAGTGATTGCTCCGGATCTGGATGTTAGTGCATTTATATTTGTAATCCGCCTCCACGATGCAGGAGAAAATTCTGGTATAACATTTAAAAAATATAATTAGTCTCATGTTTGAACAATGGTCCGTTTCAACGATGTAGTCCAGCGCAAATATGCGAATAAAAATATTTAAATTATTAAGGAATTTGATATGAAATAACCAAGGAGACATGAGTTGCACTGGATTTCTGGGCCCAATTTGTAATAAGTTGAAATATGGTTTAAAAAAAGTGTAATATTTTCTATTTCAAAATATAAAAAATTGCCCAGTTCATAATCTGGAAGACGAGAAATCTTAAAAATTAGCTTATGTAACGAATAAGATAGGAAATCGATAACTTTAATCGATAAATGTGAATGAGTTTTAATAATTAAACATAAAACAATTTACACCAGATGATCGATTCAATCAAAGTAAGTATGACATTACAATTAACATAGTTTCAACAGTTTAAAAAATAAAATATCAACATAATAAAAATAAATTCGATTCTCGTTTACAGTTCGATTTATTACTTGTGTTTGTCAACTGTATTTTTAATCTGTGCTGACAGTGACAGCTCCGCCTGACCTGACTCAATCTATGATCACTCGTCTCGTATCGTTTAGTACGTGTGCGTTTTGAGTGTGTTTCCCATTGTTTTATTGATTTATATAACTCGACCATTGCTTTCTTTCTACGAACTTTGATCTTACTTAACTTGTACGACCCTTGTTGTCATACCGGACACCGATAATCTCGTTTACTCGTTTGACTTTGGCTCGTTATTGTGGATTTTAGGCCTGGATTTTATCGATTGGATATTGACACAATGGATCGCTGTGTGAATTGTGGCATAGCGACTAGTCGCTGTAATTAGGAGTGGTCGTTACAAAACGTAACCAGTTATTGAAACTATTCATAAAATAGCGGGTAGTAGCGGTTATTGCAGTCCAACGAAACCTATTACAGTAGACGTTTTACTCGGTAACATGACTCACGTTTCCCGAACGAGCGATCAGAATGAATCGTTTATTCGGCTATTTTCACGTCGCATCCGCAACGGCTTCGGCTGTTAAAGTACTACGGCCATCGAATGTCGAGTGAGCGCGGGTGACACGTTTTGTCTCTTTCACACCCACCTACACATACATTGCTATTGCATTTGACCTATGACTCTATTACCTTCGGATAAAATATGTGATATTAGAAATGAGAAAGTATGTCTGCATGTTTTAAATAAAAATATTTTCGAATTGCTTGAATTTGCGTGGCCTAAACCCAGTCTAAATTCGTTTCGTGTTTGATGGATGATACGAGGCGTGATTGCTAATATAAGTAGATTTTGCTTTGTGCGACAATAATAATATTTCTAGTAAGATAAGAAGAGAACACTTGCATATATATTATATGTATTATTATTTTATTTTATATTTAAAAGTATTAATTGTTACTTAATTAACTCATCATCAGTCAGTCCTAAGCCTGGATAAAGCATGAAGGAAATTTCATTGCGATATAAATCTTCTTAACACTAAAATCTCGATAACAGTAATCTTACTGAAACAGGAACACCAAACAAGCTAATCGCTTTCGTTTCACGAAACGGCCATCGTTTCATTTTTCAATTAAACACGTCGCGAAACACTCTATTGAAGCCGCTATTAAAAAGAGTGTATCAAAAGCCGCTATTGATATTCGATAGATAGTTTCGTTTCGTTACTCAAAAAGCTGCTACAACCCACCGTTAGCTGTAATACGATGTATATGCACGACGTATATATGTAATATTGTATATACATTACGATGTATATATGTAATATATGTACGACGTACATACGATGTATATATGTAATATATGTCCCGTGTAGTGGCGTAAGAATACCCACTACCCCATATCTTCCCGTGGGTGTCGTAAGAGGCGACAAAGGAAACTGATACAGAAGATGGGCAGCAGCATCTTTCTGATAAAAGCCAAAAACAATAGAAAAATGCGGTTGCCAACCCGCTCGCCCAGCGTGGCAACTATGGCAATATACTCCCCATGAGCGACGACACAAATAAACGGCCCCAGTCCCGGTGGCCCGCTATTCCTGGCTACGTTGGCGACCATGGTAACGGCAGGGCAGGGTGCTAAGAATCTCCGACGGAGGTCTGGTTGCCACCCACGACGACTCGACCTGGCAACATATAACGCACGCACCCTGAGGACTGACGAGAAGATCCTGGAGCTGGAAGAATAGATAGATAAGTTACGCTGGAATATAATAGGACTATCCGAGGTCCGAAGAGCGGGGAGGACACGGTAATCCTCGAATCCGGCAACTTATTCTATCACCGGGAGGACGACCATCTGTCCAAGGAGGTGTCGGATTTATCGTCCACAAGTCTCTCGTTAACAACGTTGTAAAGATCAGAGTGTGTCGGCGAAGGTTGCACCTGTCTAGAATCACCAAACGGTATTCGCTGAAGGTCATACAGGTTTAGGCACCAACCTCGGCACCCCCTGATGAGGAGGTGGAGGAAATGTATGAGGATATCTCTAGAGCATGCATGCATTTCCAAAACCCACTATACGGTGTTAATGGGAGACTTCAACGCAAACTAAGCACAAGAGAGAACAGTGAGCTAGTAGGGAAATTCGGAATAGGGCAACGGAACCCAAGGGCCAGCAGCTGGCCAATTTACAGGAGAATGAGGACTCTTTATGATGAACTCTTTCCAAAAAGGAAAAGAAAGTGGACCTGGTCGAGCCCCGACGGTTCGACAAAAATGAGATTGACTTCATTATGACGACCAGACGACAACTGTTCAGTGATGTCTCAGTGATCGCGAGTGTGAAAACCGGCAGCGATCACTGAATGGTGAGGCACACTGAACCTAAACGTTAAGTTGGAGGTCACGTCTAATGAAGTCAACGCCCGTCCTCGTGCTCTAATCCAAAGTCCGAAAACTTTCAGCTCGAGTTACGAAATCGTTTTCAGTGCGAAGTTTGCAATGAAGTGGACGATATGAATGAAGCTTGAGGAAACTGTCCATGCGGTCGGAGCTAAATTCTGTAAGACCCGTCGCAGAAGAACACAAAAATCTCCGATCACACTCTTAATCTCATGGTTGTTAGACGGAGATGCTGCAGTCTTCAGCAGATTTGACAGCATACGGCAACTGAACAGACAGAACTCCAAATGCATGCGGCGGTACTTGCAACTTCAATACCTCGTATTGAAGAAGCGATCGAGCGGAACGAGGGCTCCAAAGTCTTGCCAGAGATCAGTCTGCCAGAAAAGCCAACTGTCGAAGCTGAAGACCGATTGTGGCAGCATCGTTTCAGGGACACCTGAGATTTTGAGTGAGATTGAGAGGTTCTATGGACAGCCTGCACGTCATCGTTGAGCCACGCGCGTGAGTAACAACAAGAGCAAGTCTCATCCGACACTATTCCGATGATATCCCGGACGTCAGTCTGAGCGAGATTGAATGGCCAGCACCTTAAAACGGTGCCCCAGGCGAGGATGGAATTAGCAGCGGAGCTTCGAAAGCGGTGGAAACCGGTACGAAGTCCTTCAGAAGCTCTTTAATTCCGTCCTCCATGGTGGAATACACCGGAGGCGTGGAGCAGAAGTGCGGTGGTCTTGTTCTTCAAGAAAGGCGACAACGCCTCTTGAAGAACTACAGACCGATTTCTGGAGCCGCGTCTATATGCTGTTTTCGAGAGTACATGAATCGTCTCGCATGCAGACTCGACGACTTCCAGCCTCCCGAACAAGCCGGTTTCCGAAAAGGCTAGCACCCAGACACATACATACCCTTCGGCAAATTGTACAGAAGACCGACGAGTACAATCTGCCACTTTGCCTTGCGTATGTGGACTATGAGCGTTTTGATTCCGTCGAAATTTGGCGGTGGTGCCAGTCAGTCCGCGGTGCCAAGTGGACTGTCGGTATATCGAGTGCTGAAGTGTTTGTACAGTAGAGCTACGATGGCTATCCAGTACAGAACCAGAGTACGAAACCTATCCAACTGCAGAGAGTGTAAGACAGGGTGACGTTATCCCCCGAAACTCTTCACCGCTGCATTGGAAGACGTTTTCGCTACTGGACTGGAAAGATACGGTATTAACATCAATGGCGAGTACATCACTCACCTTCTTTGTCGACGATATAGTCCTTATGGCAGAATCGCTGAGGACCTAAGCACTATGCTCAATGACCTCAATAGTGTCTCCCAACGGATAGGTCTCAAGATGAACATGGACAAAACAAAAATCATGTTTAATGTCCATGTCACACCTATGCCGGTAGTTGTTGGGAGCATGCTCGAAGTTTTGACGAATATGTTTACCTGGGACAAATAGTCCGACTAGGTAAGTCAACTTCGAGGAGGTCAGGCATACCTCAAAACCTCAAAACTAAATTGTACAACAGGTGCGTGTTGCCAGTGATGACATATGGAACTGAGACGTGGTCCTTCTGCTGGCCGTATGAGGCTCAAGGTCGCTCAGCGAGCTATGGAGAGCTATGCTCAGGGGTTCTCTGCGTGATAAACTTAGAAATGAGGATATGCAGTAGAGACCAGAGTAACCGACATAGCCCAAATTAGTAGCTAAAGTGGCAATGGGCCGCCATGCTCGAAGAACCGACAGCCGATGGGAAGAAAGGTTCTCGAGTGGCAGCCTCATACCGGCAGGCGAAGTGTGGGTGTCCCCCACTAGATGGGTGACGACCTGGTAAGACATGCAGGAAGTCAATGGATGCAGGTGGCTCGGGACCGTGCTGTGGCATTCCGTGGGGAGGCCTATGTTCAGCAGTGGACTTGTGAAGGCTGTAATGATGATGATGATGATGTACGACGATCCTTCAAAATACCAATCGCGCCAAATAATCAACTGTTTAGTATAGGTTGTTCCAACTTGTTGCATATCCTCACTTTTACTAAATTTTTATAACTCTGCTCTCAGATTGCCAAGTCCGCAGAATTTTCAGTGATAATTTGGTAATATATAAGCTATTAATGGACACCACTTTCATATTTTTACAATCTGGGCCCAAGAATGTATGAAAGCGTATCAGTCTCCTTTATGAAGACTATGGTGCCATAGCTAGACTTCTTTCGTGATAAAATTCATTTTCCTTTAAATCAATAAACCACGTATTTTTTAGTTAAAACTATTGCGAGATTTATTATTAAAACATCGGGATAAGATACCTTTTCTGATATCGTTCAGTGAGTTTTTACTCTCTTTACATAATCAATCGCTTACCAAATATATTTATACAGAGAAGGGATGAGGATAATCTCGTAAATAATGCCTCGGTCCCCTAATCTATACCTTCTGGCATAGTCCATAAGCTCAGTAAAGTCTACCAGGACAGATAGTTTTGCTGTATATTGATTCTTAAGCGAAAATGGTCATCAAAGGTCTTTCGTCGGTCGGTTCGAATCACCATTCGCCTACTGACGTGAACGACACCTAACACAAGCATTTTAAGCTTACCAGGGGTGGTTTAAGGGAATATTAGTAATTTTAATAGCATTGCTAGTATTTATAAAGTGAAAAAATAAATAAAAATATTTAAAAAATGGCTATGGGCCACAGCATCTACACCATCAGATGGACTGTTTGCTCATTTGTCAGCGATATTCTATAAAAAATTTTATGTAGAAAAAAAAGACCCAACAAATCGTTTCATGTTAACTTTACGGCATGTAGGATACGTTTTGAGATATATTTTATCGTCGCCAAATCGTTATACACATATAAAATACAAAGTATACGTTATATTAAAGCAAACATATTGACACAATAAATCAGGCTAAAAGCTTCCTAGAAGCCTCATATTCAACTAATAGATAAGTTATATACGCAATTTTATAAAAATATCAGAAGCATGAGTTATAAATGAAAACAAAACCAGAGTTATCTTAAGAGCTTAAGGTTTAAAATTAATTGATATCTTCCTGTCGTTTGTCAAATCATGTCTACAAATTTGCGCTGACTTCATCCCAAGTAGAGTTAATGTTCTTTTGCAAAATTGAAATCAAATTATAACAAATTTTCGTCATATTTGAGTTAAAGTTAAAAACAGTTAAATGTACAGACAATATACGTACCACTGCTGGCACACAAGCCTCTCATTTCTGAGAGGGTTTAGGGCAAAGAAATGTCTGACGCGCTACTCCAATGCGTTGGCAACTTCACATGTCTTGAAACATTTTTTTTTATTTCTCAGACATGCAGGTTTCCACGATGTTTTCCTTCATCGCCGAGCACATTGTAAATCAGCATTAAAATTTCAATTAATACTAATGGTGCCGGCGGCGATCGATCCTGGTTTGATTGCGTTCTGTGAAATTCACAGCTCCTGAGTTATCACGGTTTTGGAAAATATATGTTTATTTATTTTACTTTCAAATTTGTAAATAGGTTTTAGATGGTTCATCGAATTCCAATAGGAATATTTGTTTCAAATACATCATAGTTATAACAAGTTAGTTATTAAATTAAAAGGATTAGCTATCATCATCAATATAGCCGCCGCAAGTCCACTGTTGAACATAGGCCTCCCATAAGTAATGCCACAATGTAAGGTCCTGACCCACTGAATCCACTGACGTCCAGCATCTCTTAGTCTTCCTCGAAAACTTTATTTACAATGATTACACCTGCATATTGGTGATTACACCTGCATATGTAGCACTAAAACGAAATGTAGGAAATTTATGACTCAAATGTCAAACAATTAAATACTAATGTAATTTTAAATGGGGAGGAACTGAGTCATGCGATACCACCATTTTCTTGGAATAACACTAGACGCAGCTTCAATGGAGCCCCCATATATCAAAATTAGCAAGCAGACTTAGTTCTGCAGCATATGCTGTAAAAATTTATAAATCTTACCAGTGTGGAAACAGCTAGACTTGTTTATTTTAGCTATTTCCATAGCATGATGTCGTGGTATTTAGCTATGGGGACATGCGACGACACTGAAATTATATTTGTTTTACAGAAGACGAATAAAAGTAATTGTATTATTTAAAACCTAAAGTCTCTCCGACAAAATTTATGAAATTAATATATTAACTTTGGCCTCTCAATACATTTATGAAAATGTAATGTACATACACAAAAATAAAGTAGTTAAAATAAGTGATATTCATTCTGTAAATATTAGAAACAGACACAAGCTAGTAGTATCAGCTGACTGCACTGAGTCAGTAATTCATACTTGGGGCGATGTATACGCTTTACAACAAAATCCAGAAACTATACAAAATTAGACCTGCTCAAAGTTCAAAACTTTATTAAACAAAGTATGTATAAAAAGGGTTATTATAATATTAAGGAATTTATGGATGATATAGGTTTATATGTGGGTGTGTGTGCGTAGGTTAGCGTGCGGAGGCGGAATGAAACGACTGTTCTCTATTGAGTCATGAGCGCAACTCTTTATTGTAATATCAGCATGTCCCCTACAGTATACCCCCTTTTTTTTTAAAAAATTGACAAATTTTTAAAGTTGAAACATTCACAATGCATTGAATACAATAGCAATGGACATACAGTGTATTTGTAGCTTACAGACTATGTTTACATTACTCGGAAGTGTTTATCAGTTCAGCCGGAGCTGTAATTTGAAGCTGGTGACGCATTCCTGTTACAATTTACTAATACATTGTAATAACATCGAATATGTTATTACATATATAACTAACAGGACAGCCAAACCTACAAATCCAAGCCTCATACAAGGTTTTGCTACAACATCAGCTGTTATCCCTTTTAATGGAATGCCTCTGGCCAGCCAGTGCCCTATCTATAACTGTTAAACAATACCTATAATCTTCTGTAGTAATAGGCAGTGGTCCTATCAAGTCTATATGGATATGGTCAAATCTATCAACTTGAGAAAATTTACCGTAACTAGATATTGTGTGTCTATTTATCTTAGCTTTTGACAATTAATGCAAGTTTACTCCATAAGCCTATATCCCTGTTCATGTTTGTCGAAAAAATCTATCTTTAATCATTTGCCGTGACGTACGCCAACCTGGGTGACTAAGGTTATAGATAGCGTGAAAATCATCTTTTCTAAATTTTCTGTAAGATAGGGTCTTGCACCCTCCGTCGAAATTTCACAATAAATACCTTATGAATGTTTGGTATTAATATTTCTTTTAATTGGTTTTTAGAACTGTTTAATTACATTTTGAGCTCCTCATCAGAACTTTGATCTTCTGCTAATTTTTCAAAATTGATAACGCTTGAAGTGCATTCTATGGTATCCACTCGAGATAATGCGTCTGCGACAATGTTATCTTGCCCGCTTACATGTAGAATATCCGAGGTAAACTCGCTTATAAATAATAATTGTCTGACCCGCCTCCGGCTCTCTTTGTTATTATTTTCACACAATTTGGAAAAAGCGAATGTTAATGGCTTATGGTCTGTGAAAATGATCAATTCTTTACCTTCGAATAAGCATCTAAAATGTTCCATGGCCAAAAAAATTGCGAGTAACTCTCTATCGTACGTGCTATATCTAATGTGTCTCGTTCAATTTGCGAGAAAAATATTCTAGCGGATGCCATTGGCCGTCAACATATTTTTGCAAAACGGCTCCCACGCAACTATTCGACGTGTCAGCGAAGCGAGGGGCGTTATATGTCAATAGACGGGTATGACAACGTGACTGCCTCCATGAGTTTATTTTTGCACTCCGAGAATGCTTGATCGGCATCCGGTGTCCAACAAATTAATGTTTTGTCATTCTTTTTAGCGTTACAAGTGAAACTATCTAATATTTTTAAGTATTCGGCAGCTTTAGGTAAATGATTCCTATAAAAATTAACCATGCCTAAAAATTTTCGTAACTGACTTACATTTTGAGGTTTCGGATATTCTAAAATTGCTTTAACTTTGCTTTCTAATGGTCTAATACCTTTCACTGTGACTTCATAACCCAAAAATTCTATACTCGTTGCCTTGAATGTACATTTCTCTAAATTAATTGTTATACCGTATTCATCCAACCGTTTGAATATTTGTTCTAAGTGCTCATTGTGTGTTCTATCATTTGCTGACGCAATCAAAATATCGTCGCAGTAACAGTACACGAAGTCTAAACCTGATAACACTGAGTTAGTCATGAAACGTTGAAACGTTTGGGAAGCGTTTCTCAAACCATAGGTCATGCGTTCAAATTCATAAAGTGCGAATGGTGTCATGATGGATGTTTTGGGTATATCGTCCGGATTAATTAATATATTGTGGTACGCTTTTTATGTTCATTTTAGAAAATACTGTTTTTCCATTAAGTAAATATAAAATCTTGAACTCGGAATAGGATATTTATCAGGCTTAGTGATGGCATTCAAAGACCTATAGTCACCACAAGGGCGAATTTGACCATTTTTGGGAACTAAATGCAACGGACTGCCATGCCAACTTAGAGGGTTTACATACCTGCTTCTAACATATTTTCGAATTCTCTAGCTAATTTATAACGATTGGGTGGTAACGATATCGGTTTGCAAAATACAGTTGACCTGTAGTTTCTATATAGTGATAAACTGAATGCTTAGGTGCCTCTTTGAATGACATAGGTTTGAGCTCAATATGTCATATAACGGTGATCGCTTCGCAAGGTCGCAATAGCCAACTCAGAATTGTATACTATCATTCCATACACTGCAAAATTAGTTAATTTATCTAATAAACAACGGATATTAATATCAATGATTAACATATGACAGTTAGGAAAATCACCTAAAATAGGTTGTTTGACGTCATATTATGAAAGTCCATTTGAATGGTCTCCCAAATTTAGGTCGAGCGAGCGTCTTGGATCCGTAAGTTTTTATAAAGTTTGAGTTATGACATAGTTCCTGTTTATGTTTAATTACTGATGGGAAAACATACATGAGCACCTGAATCGATTAGAAATCTAATGAGAAATTCTGTCACTTAAAATTAGGCGGTAGTCCTTGATCGTTCAGCCTCCCGCCGTCACTGCACCTCATCTAGTTTCCCAATGACGTTGGTGGCGGCGTCTGCGATGGTGCTGTGAGATATAGGATAAAGAGCTATGCTGCAGCTATATTAGTAGTATAGTTGTAAAGAATGAGTCGGCTCGACTGGGAAGGACCACGCTCGTAAAATAGCAGCTTAACGCTACTGTGTTTCGTATGGTGAGTGTAGAGAACCGGATACCTTTTTACTGGAAAGGAGGCATTCCATCTTAATCCTCACGGGTGACAACGCATTTGCATTTTGATTCTTAATCGAGGATAGATGTGATGTCTGGGCCACAGTAACCACTTACCATCAGGTGGACTGTGTGCTCGTTTGTCAACCTTCTCCCATAAAAAGTTGCACGGCGGCACACACTTCGGCTCGCGCTCTGAATCTGTAATGGTACGAACACAACCAGTTCGGACTGTCAGGCGTTCTGCTGCTCCTAGCTGACCGAGAAAAACTGTTCCTGCTCCTGCTCCTACTCCTGTCTCTGCATATTTCCCTATCCTGATTCATTTCTGCCATTTTCAGGTTTATTTTTGATACCTCCGCCATGATTGCTGCTACATCGTATGCTGTCACAGGTTCTTGTCGACTCCGGGAAACCTCACTGATGCGTGCCGGCTGGTAAGTTTCCATAATTTTATCCGTTACCCTCGCTAAACTATCCAGGTCCTGGGACGATGTTACTGTGAAGATAGCTCTCAATGAGGGCGGTAAATGGCCATGCCAAAGTATATTCAGGTTATCGTCCTCTATTTTTCCTCTAGTCAATTCCTTCATTCTTCTTAATAGTTGACTAGGCTTTTGGTCTCCCAATTCTACTTTTGATATTAATTTCTGGATCTGTCTCGTCTCCGACACTTCGTATATTTGCAGTAGTTTATTTTTCAAAGTTTAGAATTTATTCTGCTCCGGTGGTTTTGACAATACACTTGGTGTATGGCCTCCTTGTTCAGTTTCGCCACGACCATAAAATATTTATTAATATCCGTTGTTTTGAGGTGTTAAGATGGCCTCCACTTGTACGAACCACAGACGGGTTTTCAGCCAGGAATTTGGAATCTTGCCTGCAACCGATACTGCAGAGACGTCAGGTACGTTTTCTGGTGGCTACTGAGCTGGTGTACCACGGCAGTGGCATCGTTGGGTCTAGATAGTTCGCCGCGTACATGTATCCGCAAGGCGTCTGAGCACAGCCGTGAGCAACGCGTATTCTATCGGAGTTACCACATATAGGTTTATATGTGGGTGTGTAATAGGTAAGCGTGCGGAGGCGGAATGAAACGACTGTTCTCTATTGAGTCATAGGCGCAACTGTTTATTGTAATATCAGCATGTCGCCTACAGATGATAATAACCTCTGGGAATGAGGTGATCGCTACCAAGCTATTTCTAATTTGATTTATCTGTTAATTGTGTAACATACATCATGATTGTAAGCTGTTATTAAAAAGTCCCGCTGGGTTTCTTGTTGGTTCTTCCCAGGACAGAAGTTTTGTTTGAACCAGTGGTTATTAAACAAAGAGTGACTTTCAATAAGTATTATTTATAATCTATATTGAATAAAAAAGTTTCTGTTTCTGTTTTTATTTCATCAGGTCGTTATTCCTTCCAGCTGGGCGTCTTTTTTTATAGAATGGGGGAGACAAACGAGCACATAGTTCTACCTGATGGTAGATGGATTCTGTGGCCCATAGACATCTCATCTATTCTCGATTAAGAATCAAAATGCAAATGCGTTGTCACCCCTGTAGACTAAGAAGGAATGCCTCGTTTCCGGTAAAAAAGGTCTCTGGATTTCTAAACTCTCCATACAAAACACAGCAGCATTGAGCTGCTACTTTACGGCAGATATTCTGGGAGAGCGCGTTTCTATCCCGGTCGAGCCGACTCATTCGTACTACAACCATAATATAGCTGCAGCGTGGCTCTACAACGTAAGAAGAGACTGCCACCATTCGCCCTATTGGTGGTCGGTTCCTCGAGCTATATGGCCGTAGTAAAGTTAGATAATAAATTATAATTAATAATGAATTAGCATGTAGTGGCAGTTAAATACCTAGACCAACAAGGGCGTTGGTGAGGGAGTAACGTCAAATTGTGAAAAGTCTAGTAATGCAATTGCCCAGCATTTGCCCAGCATTGAGATGAGTTCAAATCCTCCCTACAACAGAAAAGGTTCATGTCCGTCCGTGGACTATTCGGCCTGACGAAGAAGAAGAAAAAGATATTAATTTACTAACGATTAATAAACTAGTATACCGTGTAGTGGCGATGTTTGTATCCACTACCCCATATCATCCGGTGGGTATCATATCAAGCGTCAGACGGAAACAAATGCAACAGTGTCTTACTAATACGACGATTCCTAGACGACTAAAAATAAAAATAAAACTGCGGTTGCCAACACGCTTGCCAAGCGTGGCAACTATGGCAAATATCTCCCTTATGAGGCAATCTATGGGGGACGCTTATGTCCGGCAGTGCACTTTAATGGGCTATATCGGTAACGGTAATAATGAATAGGATAGTTAAAGTGAAAGTAAAATTGTACCATAATTTAAAAATCATGAACAAGTATCTTCACGAAAAGGAATAAAAGAGATTTTAGACGTTCTTTTGAAATAAAATTTTTAATAAATGTATTTAGTAAGCTTTATTCGGGTATTTCATATCTGAGTACTATTTTTGAGCGACTACGTGAGTTCGACCTTGAAAAAGCTGCTAAGACATTTACAAAAGCAGGTTCAACATGTACACTTTATCGGAATAGTAATTTATTGAAAGCGCTTTTCTCGATTGATAGGGAGCTAAAAGATACATAAAGGCTTTATATAAGGATTTTGTTCTTAGCAAAATCTCCAACGATTTTCACTAAAAGCTTTTATTCTACTGCTAAAGATTATTGAGATAGACTTGTATTGACTGAAATGTCAAAACTCATCTTTCAATTTGTTCGAGAAAATTTTGAGCAATTTACGCACGAGCGTTTTGTCTATATTGTTTTACTTTTATTGGACTACTTTCTGTTACAAGTCCTCTAGGTACCTCTTACAATTTTTGCCGCTAAGTAGCAGTGCTTGCACTGATGTGTTCCGATCTGAAGGTATTGACAATAGTATATATTATAGACCATTCCATGTGAGCCCTTAGTGGTAACAACGCATCTGTAGCTTTCTTTGTTCGAAGTTGGTTGCAGGTGTCCATGGACTGCAGTGGCTACTTGTAAGTTCGTTTGTCACTCGTTTTATAAAAAATCAATATGTCGTTATTTTTTTCATGAAAACACATGAAAGTTTCGTGCTCGTCTTTCCGTAACGTACCCATTAAAGAAATAAAGAAAAAAGAGAAAGAAACATTTATTGCCACACGCCAAAAACATCATTAGACACTTAAATTTTAACATTTCTATACAAATTACAAGATTACTATTACCAAGCAGCAGTGCGTGCTCTGTTTTGTTTCAGTCTGAAGAGTTACAACATTATCTTTAAAAAGAACCATTTTTTTTTGGTTGTTTCAAATTGCTTATTCTACACAGTTAATAGCCTGAATTTGACACGCAAAGAAACACCTGGTTTCCCTTTCACAATTAAATAATTTTCTAACAAAATGTAACTAGTATTCGACATTACAAATATGGGTAAAATAATAACTAATAAATATGAAGGGTTATTTCATAAAATTTATTACGAAACTGAAGCGTAGTATCGTCCTCGAAAAATAAATAAAGGTATCAATCAATGTCACAAATAACATTTTGTCAGAACAAGTGCTCGAGGCACTTTGGTATCAGATTGTTGGTCGATATTGTTAAGGAACAGTTGCTTGTAATTTTCATTTAATTTATACAATGATAATATAAAAGCTATACTATGGTTGAAGCAAGAATGGATTGATGATATGGTTGAAATGTCTACCGGGGAAGGACCATGCTCTCAGAGAATACAGCAGCACAATGCTGTTGTGTGTCGTATGATAAGTGTAGAGAATCGGACACCCTTTTACTGGAAACGAGACATTCCATCTTAGTCCCCAGGGTGGCAACGCTTATGCATTATGATTCTTAATCGAGGATAGATGTAGATGTCTATGGGTCATAGCATCCACTTACCATCAGGTGGACTGTTGCTCGTTTGTCACCCTTATTCTATAAAAAAAGAGATTAATTTAATTTATTTTTAACTGCACTGCATGACCTACGTCCGCCTTTTCCAAGAAGCGCACTTAGTCAGTCTCTGGCTTTACGTATCCAGTTCCCACCTACATTTAATGTCCCACACTGAGTTTGCTTAGTGTCCCACTCTGAGTTTGCTTAGGCGCGTTATTCACTCCATGACTTGTCTGCTCCATCGGTTGTAACTTCTGCAACAGACGCGACCAAGCCATTGTCATTTCAGTTTATAAACACGGAAGGCTATTTTAATAATTTTATTAGTTTAATAAAGTTATATAAAAATAGTAGTGCTATAAACTTTATGTTATGTTAGTACATAGAGGAGTGTGAGATTCGGCATAGTTAAAGTTTATATGGAAAAGGAGTGCAGAAAGCTGAAATTTATATATAAAACATTAAATAAAATAAAATAAAACATTAATTGTTTACATTCGTACTCCAAATGCCAATTGTCAAACACATAATAGTCCATGATCAAACATAGAGTAAAGATTGTCACCAAAGAACTTTAAAATGTTGCCAACAAAATAACTACTCACTTGACGTTTGAAAAACGAAAATTAAAGTTTTAAATTAATTTTAAAACTTTAATTTCTTATGTCGAAAAATAGAATTCCCTTTTATTTTATTTCATTTGTGATTTATTTTTTATATAAAAAAAACTTCGCCTTAATACACACCATCAATAATAATCATTACAAAGTGCGATATGAAAATAAACAAAAGCATTATTTATGAATTACAAAGCATTGATAACGTTTTGAGAACAGAATAAAAATTGCTTTTAATTTTGTTTACATACAGTTAATAATAAAAACGTGTTAGTTAAAGCTTGTTATAAGTAACGTACTTATAACTAGATCGTGCTTCGTGGCATTTCTTGGGGTAAATGCCTATGTTCAGTAGTGGACTTTTGAAGGGCTGTAATGATGATGATGATGATAAGTAACGTAGGCTTATATTGATATTCTCGTTTTTTATATTAAATGCTATACAGATATATAAAGGTACAACTAAACACCACACAGATTTTAAAATAAAATTACATAAATATTAATAATGTCCTCCAGATCGAATTTCGGTCACGGCGGCCAGTCTAAACGGAAACTAGCCATCTGCACAGGACAGGATAACATTGCCCGATTGTATGCGCAAGCACAGGGGCACTCACTATTCCTCACTCTCGAAGTCCGATGGTACGGTAATCCGACACGACCGGAGAGAGATCAGGAGCAGGATTAACGATACGTGCTATCCGAGGTCCGGGTATATTTAACACCGCCAATTTTCCCACTTTGGCGGCTACTAAGAATTTCATGACAGATAAACCCAACGGATTCGAACCTCTAACCTCACGTTGAGCAACCCCGTTTACGACCACTAACCCATCGAGGCAGTTACAAAAACTTTAGTGTTCGTTTATATATCTAAACTATATGTATTGAGGGCGAGTGAATTGAGTAAATATAAGTCTATGAGAGATGGCTATTTTTGTTCCATTTGCTGTAAAGTGGTCTGTATCCGCGGCTGGGCGTCACCGCTGGACACAACAGAGCTGGTTCTTACTTTCGAATTTGGGCTAAGTATAGCCATTCAACGAGGAAAAGTAGCCAGTTTTCTTGACTGGCTACTGTATAACTGTGCTGTACATAACTGTACTGCTGAATAACTTAATTTCTCGTTTCTATTACTGTAATAAATATTATTTATCTATTATGTTACGTAAATTAATACATAATCTATCAAAATAATAATAATGAAGATGATCTATACATAATAAAATTAAAAAACAAAACCTTTTGGTATGCAATTTTATACAAAACAAGGTTTTGAATCAAAATCGGATGTTTTTTTATCAAGACTATATTACAACAAATCAACGAGAGCTATGGCCATTTTTTCATCGCAAATAGTTTTCTAGATAACTTCAAAATAAATTGAGTTTGAAGTGGTTTTTCGACAATAGAACTTATAGAGTTCCCTTGAAAAGTTTATACAAATAAATTTATAAACTTTGGTCTTACTATATATTTATGAAAATATAATTTATGTACATAACAAAAAAAAAGAAAAATAAATATATTTGATGGAAACTAAGATATTCGTAGTTTAAATACTGGAAACGACTACGAGCTTGTAATGCCTGTTACTAAACTCAACAGAATTAGTAATTAATTATGGGTGCAACGTACTGAGAAAGGACAGACCAAAGCACATGCCGGTAGATTTTGAGTGATTGCAAACGTCAAATGAGGACATTTTATGATGAATGAGGGTAATTTGATACCTACCTACCTATAATTTTCTGTCATGTGATTATTTTGTTGGTAAAGTGAAATAATAAATATAGTTTACAAAATTAACACACACACAAACCACAATTAAGGTTAACCGCGTGCTTGTAGTGACCGCCTTTTGTTCCTATACATTGTGTAAGGTTCAATCTCTACATAGTATAAAACAAAGTCGCTTCCCGCCGTCTGTACGCTTAGATCTTTTAAATTGCGAAGGAAATTTTAATGCGGTTTTCATCATTAGACAAACTGACTTAATAGAAAAGTTTATATGTATCAAATATGCATATCATATATTATAAAATTCTTCTGTCCGTGTGTATGTGATTGCACTTCTAAACGGCTGGACAGATTTTGATGAAATTTTGTGTGTGTGATTAAGTTGCTTAGAGAATGGTTTAGATTCACAATTGCACCCGGTAGGTGGCGTCAAAATCCAGAAATAAACCGTGCGAAGCCGGGGCGGATCGCTTGTAAAGAATAAATAAATAAATTTCTCCTGTATTCCAGGGGATGTGTCGCTCGCGTCCGTAGGCTTCGACCACCTAATCCTAGGCCCACCCTACACGTGTACCCCGTGTGGTGCTAAACAAGCGACAAAGCCGAAAGAACAGACTTGGCTCCTCGCTGTGTGGTAGCGGCAAAAATAATACCAACTACTTTCGCACCATGAGGCATTAAAAAAATGGCCCCTGAGTTCCCGGCGCCCCTTAATGGGGCAGGGTGCGAAGAAACTCCGGGAGGAAAACCAGCGACGAGGTTGCCAACCTCCCTGTTCCGGAGGGCGAAAGTGGATTGAGGCCCGTCTGGCTACACTGAATGGAGCAATGAATGATAAGATGGATGAAGTATGCGATATGATGTATGATAGAGGAATAGATGTTATGTAAATAAGACGAAACGGAAGGGAAGGATGCCACTACACACATGGCATGTATACCGCGTACTGGTCTGGTGTAAACGAGACAGAGCGGGCATGCCAGGAGTCAGTATCATCCTTCAGAAAGACATGGGTCATTGTGTGAAAGAGTATGAATGTGTGCCTGAGACTGCTACGGATACGAATGACAAAAGGCTTAAAGAAGTTCTTTTGTTCTAGGGTCTACGCCCCAGACATGTCTAAGCCCACTTATATCCGAGAGCAGTTTTGGGACATGGTAAGTATGAAGCAATGAAATGCAAGGGTAATGAAATATTGTTATATTAGAGATTTTAATGAAGGGTTGGCGTAAGAGGCTTGGTTATGAAAGGATATTGGGAACGTTTGTGATGAAAGCATAAATGAGAATGGTGAAAGCCTCCTCACCATGTGTCGAAAAGAATATTTTTGTGACGAACACTTTTCGTCATAAGGAGATTCACATGTATATGGGAAAGAGGTGGTGATAGAAGCATGATAGATTTCATAATTGTGGATGAAGAAGTGAGAAGCACAGTAAATACAAGGGTTTACTGGGGGTCCAACATAGGGACGGATCATTTGGTCTTATGCAATTAATGGTCTATTCAGACGTTGGCGGCATCGGACATCTGTGTCTACCACTGCATTACAGAGAAGTTGGTAAGATGAAGGTGAAAGAGAAGTTCAAATGTAGACTGAGAGAAATATAAGTGGTGTGGATGAATTGTATAAATGATTTAGACTTGGAGACTGTGTGGTATATTGTCAAGAAACGTTTGGTGGATGCAGCTACCTGAAGTATGTGGTGTAACTAAGAGAACGAATGAAAGAAAATATAACACTTCATGGTGGGATGATGAGGTACAGATGGAAGTTGAAGCAAAGAAGAGAGCGTGGCTAGATTTAATGATATGAATGATGATATTGAAAGAAAAAGCCAGTCTTTAGACATCTAAATAAGAGTAAAAGAAGTAGTTGAAAGAAAAGCAAGAAAGAACGGGTAAGAATGATAAGAATATTAAATAACTTCCAGGCAAATATAAAAATATTCTGGAACTCGTAAGAACTGCCAGGACATTCAAAAGCCTAGAATGAATGCTATACGAGACCAGAATGGCTGTATTCTGAATGACGAAGTTTCTGAGTTTAAGGAAATGGAAGGATTACTTTGAAAATGTGTTTATGAGTGATGTGACGTTTGAATTAAATGAAATGGATATTCCGAAAGAAGAGGAAAGAGATAGAGAGATAGGTATAGATGAAATAATGAAAGCAATGAAAAGTATGAAAGCAGGTGAGGCAGCCGATATGATGGAGTATCACCAAATGCTAAGGGCTGGAGAGGGAGAGTTGGCACCTGCTGTACATCTTGTTTAATTTGTGTTGGGAACTTAAGGGTACCGAGACTGGTGCAGCCGTGATAGTCCCAATATATAATGGAAAAGGATCGCAGCAGAACTGTAAAACTGTGGTATCAATTTAGCATTGTGGGAAACTGTATGCTAAGGTGCTAATTGACAGAGTTATGAAACATACTGATGGAAAAATTTGGGATGCAAGGGATTTAAAAGGAAATGGATATACGGATCAGGTCTTTTCCATGCGCATGATCGCGAGAAGTTTTTAGCCAAAACCAAAACTACTGCTACAATACTCACTGCTACACCAACACTTAACTACTTACGGTACATACCGCAGGCACGCCACAATATCATCACACCACCGCACACCGAGAAATACCATGCCATACTGCACACTAACACTTAACTACCTACGAGTACATACTGCGCACGCATGTCGCAATATCATCACACCACCTCACACCGAGCGTACAATACTACTGCCTACATACTGCACACTAACACTTAACTACTTACGAGTACATACTGCAAACGCACACCACAATATCATCACACCACCTCACACCAAGCGAACGATACTACTGCTTACATACTGCACACAAACACTTAACTACTTACGAGTACATACTGCGCACGCACGATTTCTTGTGCAATCTTAACTAAATCGTTGGGTTGTAAAAAAAATTTGGAATCTTACACACCGATCCACTAGTTCACAATAAATATACTAATTACGAGAAAAGGGTGGTGTAATTAGAACGATAATGCACAAATCATACAGTTACAATTTCATTGACAAAAAATTGTAATTAATATGATCGTGAACTATTGTATCGAATTGTAGAAGATCGGTAGTGGCGGCAAAATTTGAATAGCCTACTGGGGGCAAATATGTAAATCCGCCACTACGACAGTGGGATTCATTTTAGCGGTAAACGCGCAAACTTGTGTCTTCTGGGGATTGAAATGAACTATATTTAGTGGCCCCCAATCCGAGACTTTGTTCAGAAAAGACTTGACTTCAGACACAAGTTTGTTCCGGTACTCTGCGACGTTTTCCCGAGAAATATTAGCACGGCCGGTGTATAAAGCATCACCAGTGCTGTCGTCCGCATAGCAATGAATATTACCAGTTTGCAACACATCATTGATATGCAAAAAAAGAAACAGAGCTGGTGATAGCACGCAGCCTTGTGGAACACCAGCGTTAGTAGGCTTGTGATGAGAGCATGCACCATCTACTACGACCTTGATACTCCGATTATCAAGGAAACTGGTGATCCAATTGCACAATTTCTCGGGAAGCCCATATAAAGTGAGCTTCGAAAGAAGCGCTTTGTGTCAGACCCAATCCGACCCTTCGCTATGTCCAAACTAACGGCCAATGCCTCAGATACCAATGAGTCAGATAGACCAGAAGATCACCAGCTGATCGACCCCAACGAAAACCGTATTGGCGGTCACTAATCAGCTAGTGATTCTCAAGGTACCTCTTTGTAATTCAGAAAACAAAGCACAGCTTATAGATTTATTGACACTGAAGCTACAGGCCAACCAAATTTTCGTACACCAAGTCGAAGCAGACGATACACTTATCGCTGAAATAGCGATTAGTTTATCTTCAAATAAGCCGACCGTTACTGTTGTCGCTACGGATACTGATACATATTTTAACAATATTAATAGCAAGATCCAATGATGGAAATGCTCCAAAACTAAAAATGATATATACTGTAATATTGCGGAAATGCATTAAAATATGGAGCCTTTGAAAGATGTATCTACTAGCTGTTACCCGCGGTTTCGCCCGCATGGTCACTGGAAATGAACAATCCATTGCTTTTGAATTGAAAGAAAACTGAGTTTTATAGATTTGTCAGAGATGCAGCCATTAAAAGGAAAACTGAGCAAAATTGATTCGTCAGCCTATTTAAATGTTTTGAAACGCAGCGTATAGGAAATCATGAAAATAGCCTGTTTATTCCAAATGGAAATGGGATATTTTTTAATTAAAGGAAACTGAGCATAATTATCCGTCAGGGATACAGACCTTGAAAAGAAACTGAGCTAAATTGATTCGTCAGAGAAGCAGTTTTCTGAATTGAAAGGAAACTGAGCCAAATAAAAGATCCGTTGAGTTGAAAGGAAACTGAGCTTAATAGGTCCGTCGGAGGTGCAGCATTTGGAATTTAAAGAAAATGAGCTAAATAGGAAATTTTGAATTGAAAGGGAAGATCTGTGGGAATTCTGATTAATTGATTGTGGGAATTTTGTAACAAAAACTAACTGAACACTATTTTAAGACGCTACTGTACACAATGTTATATGTTTTTCCATTCGGGAAAGAATGTGGAGATTCTGGGCATTTGACACACGCGAACATACATACAGCTGACCATGAGAGGAGCAAGGTTTTTCTAAGTTGACCCTCGCTACCTGTAACGTTTGCCCTTTGCGCTTTATTAATTGTCATTGCAAAACTGAGCTTAATAGGGAACTGCAACCTTGAATTGAAAAGAAGATCTGTGGGAATTATAGGGATCCGTGGTATAATAACATTTTCACCTTTTCCTACGCCTGTCAAAATTGTAGCACTGATTATGTTCCGTCCAAGATGTGTCACACGCAGCCTTGTCCCGTTACATAACCGAGGAGCATCTAAATTTTATTAGCATGACTGGGACACCTAATTTTAATCGAAGCTTATGTGAGGGCACACCTGACAACCCTAGAGAATTTAGAAACTCTACGGGATATGAAGTGCTCTGTCTGTGTCCATAACTGTGTCTACTGACAAATACTCTGTTATTTCTGCTACTTCGCTTAATATATCTGAATTTATTTTGTTAACGCTCTCATTTTTGGTGCAAGAATCGCCCTTCACATAACCATTTGTCTTCATGCATGTTAATCGTTAAATCTGAATAAACGCTCGCAATTAATTCGGAATGACTCTGTACTAAATTACAAAAATCTCTCGTCAATTTAACGCAGTCCTCATCCGTTTCCAACCGCCCATCGCCAATTTTTAATAGTGTGTCAGCATAGTTTCCAGCATTGATATCATTATACAAATGCACTCTTCATTCGTAGTTAAACTGTATTTTGTCAACTTGTTCCATAAAATAGACGACTTGATTTAATTTCATCTGCAGGTGTGCCCTTTGAATGACAGGTAAAGTTTGGCGAAAGTCACCAGCCAGTAAAACCACCATTCCTCCCATTACATCGGTATTAAGCGCAAATCCTGGAGCGTTCGATTTAGTGCTTCTACAGCTTTTTATGCGACATTGTACTTTCGTCCCACACTAAAAGTTTGCATTGTCGTAGCATTATACCGTGCACTATTTTTGCTAAGATGCAGATCGGCGATTCTTCCTGGCTAGATTTAGAGGAGTTTTGAAACAGAATGTGCAGGGCAAGCCCTGCTTAGCAGCGTGGCGGCTATACTGGAGGAAGCTACGGCCACAGCAATGTTTTTATCTTTCCGTACTTGCGCTAATAAAATTTAACAAAAATGTCTTCCCAGTTTCCAGGGGCATCAAAAGAAAAGTGCACCATTTCCAGATTCAATTTGTCCTAATGATTTCTTATATTTACGCGAACACTACACATTGAATAAAACTATTTTTACGGATTTTATCGCGTTTAATTTTACTAATTTTTGATTCTGATGTTTCGGGTGTTTTACAGCACCCATGGTCACGGGGACTGAGGTGTTTGACGTCCCAATGTCATAGTTAGCCTGGCTACCTTCAGTTTTTGAATATTAATTTTGGTCCGATCTACGCAGAATGAGCTTACAGTATCTTGAAGTTCGGCAGTGGTATGCTTGGTGGATTTAATCCCAAGCAGATGGCAGCACCCATTTATCTTCTTCTATTGAAATTAGGATGTTTTTAATTTCAATAGCCTCGCGTATCATCCTTGGTAGGAATCGGTGTTCTTTGCGAGGATTTGTGGTCTATCAAATCTGATGTAATGGCGGGACGATCTGAACATGTTACAGACTGCAGACTTCCCAGAGCGTCGGTGCCTCACGTCAGCTATATATTTTTCACGCGGGTTTTAATGGATCGTTTTGTTTGTCCCATGTAAGAGAGACCACATTCACAATCAAGCTTGTACACTTCTGCATCTTGTAGAGGAATATTACACTTGACGGATGGTAAAATTGACTAATCTTCTTCGGCGGCTTGAAGTATGTTTTAATGAAGCTCGCTTCAAAATGTAGCCAACTTTGTCTGTGACCTCTGACATAGGGTAGTACAGCAGGCACGCTCGACTGGCCGGCTTCACTGGTCACTGTGACGTGGCGCGGGACCCGAAGCTTGTTGTTGTTGCAATACTTGCTCGACGTGCTGAAGCTCGGCGGCCAGATGTTTTCTGTCACAGATCCCTCGTGCTCTCTGAAACAAAGATTTTCCCACGGTAGCTAACTGTGATGGATGATGGTGCGATTCACCATTTAAATATCGGTTGGTATGGGTCTTTTTTCATACACAGTGTGACCAATAGTGTTATCAGGATTTCGGATGACTAAAACATCTAGGAAAGCTAAAGAATTGTTTGCTCTAACTCCATTGTGAATTGTATTTTAGAATTTATGGAATTAAGGTGGTTTAAAAATGCAGTTACTTTGTCAGATGGTAAAATTGTGAAAGTGTCGTCTACGTACCATTTGTAGAATCTTGATATACAGGAGCAGTAAGAAGGGCTTTTCTCAAAGTCCTCCATGAATATCTCGGCGACTATGGGAGATAAGGGTGAGCCCATTGCTACGCCATCTACTTGCTTGTAGAACTCCTCCTTCCACAATAGATAGCCAGATGTAAGGCAGTGTTTCAGTACTACTGCATATTCTAGGCATGTTGTATTCTTCTAGCTTCCTAGTTACAATTGAGATGCAGTCTTCAATAGGTAAGCATGTAAATAGTGACTGAACATCAAACTGACTATAGTTTCATTGTCAGCGAGATGTAGGTCTTTATCTCACTAACAAAATGGTACGAATCCGTGTGTGCTCTGGTTTGTCCTCCTCTCAGCGGTGACAGAACTTTGCCAAGTGTTGAGCCAATTTATAAGTTGGGAGTCGATCTGCTCACTATAGAACGTAGTGAGCGTTGGTTTGTGTATTTTTGATAACCCATACAACCTCGGTGGTTTTGTACATGGTGGTATTATCGAATTTACGTCGAGATCTAATTTTTCGGAGTAATTTTACAGATCGCTTGTTGTTTTGCACATTGGTTGTAGGGTCTGTTTTGATTGTACGTACTTTCGTCCGATAAAAGTTGTTGTATTTTAGAATTATAATCTGACGTATCCATTACTAATGTAGCATTTTATATACGGAGAATCGTGAGTTCTGGTCTGTTGTGTGTTGTACAACGCTTTATCTGTCTTTGTAGATTTAGTTTGCACTGAACTCGACGTAACAAGGACGAAATGTCTTGACGTATGGCCTCTAAATCTTCCTTTCCCACATTGTTTTTAAACAGACAATCCAAATTAAAGATAATTTCATACGATTTTTTGTGGTGTTATTAGGAAATTCAGGCCCTTCGATAATACTTTCTTTATTGTAGGTTCGTCCAGTGTTTGTTTTGACAGATTGTTTTAAACCACCTTAATTCACATAAATTCTAAAAACAATTCACAATGGAGCTAGAGGCAACAATTCTTTAGCTTTCTAGATGTTTTAGTCATCCGAAACTTGATAACACTATTGGCACACTGTATAGGAAAAAGACCCATACCAACCGATATTTAAATGGTGAATCGCACCATCATCCATCATGTTAGCTACTGTATGAAAATCTTTGTTTCAGAGAGCACGAGGGATCTGTGACAGAAAACATCTGGCCGCCGAGCTTCAGCACGTCGAGCAAGTATTGCAAGACAACAAGCTGGACTTGCGCCTACGTCACAGTGACTGAGTGAAGGGTCATAGTCGAGCGTAAAAGGCCTGCTGTACTACCCTATGTCAGAGGAGTCACAGACAAGATTATTATATTTTAAGCGAGTTTATTAAAACATACTCGCCGCCGAAGAAGATTAGTCATTTTACCATCCGTCAAGTAACATCCCTCTACAAGATGCAGGAGTGTACAAGCTTGATTGTGAATGTGGTCTCTCTTACAGGGACAAACAAAAAGATCCATTAAAACCCGCGTGAAAGAACATATAGCTGACGTGAGGCAACTGACGCTCTGGGAAGTCTGCAGTTGTGAACATGTTCAAGATCATCCTCGCCATTACATCAGATTTGATAGACCACAAACTCGCAAAAACACCAATTCTACCAAGGATGATACATGAGGATATTGAAATTAAAACATCCTAATTTCAATAGAGAAGATGGATGGTGCTGCCATCCTTTGGGATCCTATAATTAACAAAATTAATCCAAACCCAAGCATACCACTGCAAGACTTCAAGATACTGTAAGCTCATTCATGTATCTGACAAAATTAATATTCAAAAACTGAAGGTAGCTGGGCTAACTATGACATTGGGACGTCAAACACCCAGTCCCCCTGTGACCATAAGGGTGCTGTAAAAGCGCCCGGTCGGGAATCAAAATTAGTAAAATTAAACGCGATAAAATCCGTAAAAATAGTTTTATTCAATTTGTCCTAATACTTTGTCAAAAACTCGTTTTTGTTCTTGGGAAGCAAGCGGGGTACAAAACTGTTAGTTGCAAAGTGGTATATCGTAGTTCGTTTGACGTATAATTTCATCACTTAGTTCAATTTTCAGTTGTCTGAGGGCTTATCATTCCAAAGTCGCTTAATCTTTGGGTCACTAATTGTTCAAATACTTTATCTCTTCAATTTTTCCAAGTGCTTCATTATAAATGTTCAATTGTATGTCATGTTCGCAGTCTGTAAAATCCTTCGTAAAATATCTTCCGCCATGTAATTTTATATTTGTCCCACAATTTATGTGCATAAGATAGCCTGCAAGATGATAGGAGAGTTGCATAAAGATCCCTAATTTGGCTGGTGACTGGCACTGCACAGCTTCTCCATGGTTTCATCCCAGTGATTATCGTTTTCTAAAAGATGCAGCCACATGCTTCTCTATAAGTTGCGCATTCCTGACCGTTGACAGTTTTAAGGTCTTTATATCCTGTAGACCCTTGAACATGGTAGAAGCAATCGTAAAACAGAAACATTCAAAATTAGTAAATATGGACGGTATACACGACCAAGGGCATCTGATGACTTTACACCGGGCCAATTTGTAACAGGTGCGCTCTTGAATACGGCGTTTCTACTCCTTCCTAGATGTGTTCCAAGTATAATAGCGGGAGATTTGCATTATAAATAACGTTTTTAAAAGGGTCGGTTTGACAAAAGCCAAGAAGGCTGTTAGTGTAGTTTTGGCGGTGATGCACTTTTCTGGAAATTTCTTTCGGTGAAATATACCTCTATTTTCAAGTGCACAGCAAGGTGAGTAACTGTTGAGTGCTCGTGTAAAAGGGAAGCCAAGGAGACGCCACGCTGCCTCGTTACTGCTGACATAACGCCCTGTTTGAAAGGTCTGTACTTCAATAACGGGAATGGCCTCACCTTCACATCTGAGATTAAATATTGCTTGGTCGCTTCCTTTATTTATGTACTTACAGATATACTTTGATTGCGCGGACAGAGCTATGCAGCTTCTACATTAATGTAAGCATTAAACATTTTACATAGAATGGGCGAACATGGGACAATCGGCCCCATCGGAAGGAGAGAAAGCGTAAGGCCAAGCTCTGCGTTGCGGTGGTTGTGGCTGCTAAATTTGCGGCAGTATTGGAAGCTCCAGCCTTCGAAGAAGAAGAGGCTGCCAGGCATGGAAACAGAGGAGGATCTTTTGACCTTCCGTAACGCCTACGAACAAAGGAGAAGGCCAGGCCTGCCTGAATTAAGAGGAGCGAATAGTTTGAAAACAATAATACCATCAACGCGCCAGAGGACCGGTGGTTCACCAGCGCCTGGCAGCGCGTTTCTGGATAGGGTGATCCGACCTCCATTGGCGCGAGCCCGCAACGGCTAATCACCACTTTGCAATCGGCTCCATCATCGCAGCCACAGAAGACGAAAAGGCAAAGGTCGAAGAGGAAAAGAAGTTCGCCTACCCACCGCTGGTCGATCTTCCCCTGTGGCGGCGACGGTATCGAATAATCCGGTACCGGCCTGCCAGTTCATGTGCAGAAGTGGCAAAAAGCCCAAAAATCAAGGGCCACTGAAAAGCGGATCGCCACGATGGCATCACCCGGTACCCTGAAAGAGAGGCGAAAAACAAAAGTATTGCGTGCCCCAACATCTGCGGCCGTAACAGTTACGGTGTCGGAAAGCTCCATTGTTACTTATGCCAAAGTAATGGAGGAGGCAAAGGCCAAAATACACTTGGCAGATTTGGCGTCGAAACAGTCCGCCAGAAGCGGGCGGTAACCGGAGGACCCTGCTGGAAATTGGGGTCCAGATTGCGGCGCGAAGGCGGACAAGCTGGCGGCCAAAACGTGAGGTCTCTCTCAGACCTAAACGTGCGAATCAATCGGCCAGTTAAAACAAGCGACGTTCGACTGAGGACTTTGACGACGCCGTCAGCACTTTGGAGGTTGCGGCGGCTATAGCTGAGGCAGGAGATTGTTCGTGAATGACAAAAGTCGGGAAATTCGCCGAAATCCCACTAGCATGGGGACATGCTGGGTGCGGTGCCCAGTCACGGCAGTCCGCAAGATTGCGGCTGTTGGGCGAGTGCGCGTGGGTTGGGGTCTGCTCGAGTTGAATTACTGGAGCATAGGCCCATGCATTGTTTTCGGTGCTAGAAAGGGGCATGCTGCCAGCAGGTGCTACAGTGAAACAAATAGAGGCGCACGTTGTTATGCTTGGAGAGCAAGGACACAGGGCGAAGTGCACTGCGTCGGCACTAAAATGTCCCCTGTGTTCCGATCTCGGCATTCTGCTGGCCACAGATTAGGGAAGAAGTGCGTCCCACCTCCAAAAAAAGGAAGGAAGAATGGTGAGATATCTGCACCCACCAGCAAGGCGGCCCAACGACTTCTGTCGCTGCACCGAGTATTAGCTTCGGCTATGGAGGTGGCTGAGTTATAAATTCGCGCCCTGTAAGTCCTCCAGGGCAATCTGAACCACTGCCGCAATGCAGCATCTGCTTATGCAAACCATTGTGGAGTAGCGGGTTGCCCTTCAGTAGCGGAGCCCTATGTCCTCGACCATCTTCGCTGGTTCGGTGACGAATCGGCCCGTCGCCCTACTGGGTGAGAGGATGCCCCACCCTGCACTCTATTGAGAAGAGGGCAGGGCTTTGTTGCAGTGCAATGGGGCCCCCTGGCCATAGTGGGCTGCTATGTCTGCTATGTCTCTCCTTGCCGACTACGAGGCGTACCTAGACGAGGTGGCGAATTGTGTTTGCGAATATCAAACTCGTCCGTTGATCGCTCTGGGAGATTTTAACGCCCACACAAGGGCTTGGGGCAACTCCAGAGATGATCCCAAGGGAGAGACAGTGATGGTATGGGCGGCTGGGCTGGACCTCGGATTAATTAATCAGGGGTCCGTAAGCACATGTGTACAGTAGCAGGGGGAGTCCATCGTGGATCTTACGTGACAACTCCTCCTGTATGCTGTCGGGCTGGCGAGTGGCGGAGGAGGCGGTCACTTTGTCTAACCACCGCCACATCGTATTCGATGTCGCACTTCGACAGCCCGACAGTAACCCCAGTCGCCGAGAGAGCAGCCCACCGCGGCGTTGGTGTCTTCAGCGGCTCGACCGAGACAAGCTCGAAGCCGCCGCCATCGTCGCGTCCTGGCCAGAAAACGCCGAAGAGGTTCTGTCCAATCCTGAAGTGGAAGCGAACTAGTTTCGGGGTACGATGGCGCAAATTTGCGACTTGTCGATGCCCAAAACCAGTCGCCCCAAGAGCAAAACAGTGTACTGGTGGTCAACAGAAATCGCACGGCTCCGTGCACTCTGCTTGCGGTGTCGGCGCCAGTACACTAGAGCCCGAAGGAGAAGACGGCGAACTCCGTCTGAGGAGATAGCCAGACTCTACGGGCATACCGAGGCTACAAGGCGTTGCAAACGCCATTACCAACGCCAGGTCTCGGTCCTGGAAAGAGCTTCTGGAGGGACTCAACAAAGATCCCTGGGGGCGTCCATACAGGATGGTGCTGGGTAAGCTCCGGCCCTGGTCGCCCCCTTTGACGGGGACTCTTGATCCGGATCTTCTGGGAAGGGTCATCAGCACGCTCTACCCAGAGGACCGGTCAGGTCCCTGAAGGTCACCTGCCGTCTTCATGGGAGTGAGATGAGATGGGGGTGACCGTCGAGGAGTTGGACCGAGCCGTTAGCCGCTTAAAGGTCCGGAACACAGCACCGGGGCCCGACGGAATCCCGGGCCGGGCCCTAGTGCTGAGTCTGGCTGCCCTGGGAGTAGGCTCAGACAGCTGTTTACCAGCTGTCTGCGGTGTGCAAGTTCCCACAGCCTGGAAAGAGGCAAGGCTGGTCCTCTTAGTAGGAGGCAGGGCCGCTGATTCTCCTCTGCGTACCGCCCCATATGCCTGTTGGACGAGATATGCAATTTTTGAGAGGATAGTTGCCACTTGGCTCAGCGGGCATCTGTTGCGCGTCGGTCCCGATTTGGCTGACAGCCAGTTTGGGTTCCGGCGGGAGCGTTCCACTGTAGATGCGATTATGCGCGTCCGCCCCTGTCGGAACAAACAGTATCACAGGGTGGCGTGGCGTTGGCGATAAGTCTTGATATCGTCAACACCTTTAACTTCATTCTGGACGCAATCAGGAGGGCACTGATACATCATCAGTGCCCCCCAGCCTGCAAGGTATTATTGGGGACTACTTGCGCGACAGGTACATTCTGTACATGGGGAAAGATGGTAGAAAGATCCGGAGGGAGATCAAACGTGGGTTCCACAGGGCTCGGTGCTGAGCACACTACTGTGGAACCCGCGCATGATGCGGTTCTGTGAGTCGACCTTCGCTGGCGTAAAATCATATGTGCGCCGACGACAC
>JAGSMP010000535.1:0-166570 GCA_029286625.1 Parnassius orleans | reverse complement strand
GGGGTGACCGTCGAGGAGTTGGACCGAGCCGTTAGCCGCTTAAAGCCGGAACACAGCACCGGGGCCTGACGGAATCCCGGGCCGGGCCCTAGTGCTGAGTCTGGCTGCCCTGGGAGTAGGCTCAGACAGCTGTTTACCAGCTGTCTGCGGTGTGCAAGTTCCCACAGCCTGGAAAGAGGCAAGGCTGGTCCTCTTAGTAGGAGGCAGGGCCGCTGATTCTCCTCTGCGTACCGCCCCATATGCCTGTTGGACGAGATATGCAATTTTTGAGAGGATAGTTGCCACTTGGCTCAGCGGGCATCTGTTGCGCGTCGGTCCCGATTTGGCTGACAGCCAGTTTGGGTTCCGGCGGGAGCGTTCCACTGTAGATGCGATTATGCGCGTCCGCCCCTGTCGGAACAAACAGTATCACAGGGTGGCGTGGCGTTGGCGATAAGTCTTGATATCGTCAACACCTTTAACTTCATTCTGGACGCAATCAGGAGGGCACTGATACATCATCAGTGCCCCCCAGCCTGCAAGGTATTATTGGGGACTACTTGCGCGACAGGTACATTCTGTACATGGGGAAAGATGGTAGAAAGATCCGGAGGGAGATCAAACGTGGGTTCCACAGGGCTCGGTGCTGAGCACACTACTGTGGAACCCGCGCATGATGCGGTTCTGTGAGTCGACCTTCGCTGGCGTAAAATCATATGTGCGCCGACGACACCTTGGTGATCGCCATCGGACTACTTGTCCTAGGTAAACATACCCGTCTACTACTTCGAGCTAAATGTGACATGGACGTTACACATGACTTTTGTTTTGTCCATGTTCATCTTAAGACCTATCCGTTGGAAAACACTTTCGAGTTCATTGTGCATAGTGCTTTGGTCCTCTAGCGATTCTGCCATAAGGACTATATCGTCAGCAAATCGAAGGTGAGTGATGTAATTGTCATTGATGTTAATACCGTATCCTTTCCAGTCAAGTAACTTGAAAACGTCTCCCAATGCAGCGGTGAAGAGTTTCGGGGATACAACGTCACCCTGTCTTATACCTCGATGCAGTTGGATAGGTTTCGTATTTTAGTTCTGTACTCGGGTTGTCATCGTAGCCCTACTGTACAAACAGTTCAGCACTTCGATATACCAACAGTCAACTTGGCACCCCTGAAGGACTGCAGGGCCGCCCAAATTTCGACGGAATAAAAGGCTTTCTCATAGTCCACATACGATAGACAAAGTGGCAGATTGTACTCTTTGGTCTCCTGTACAATTTACCGAAGGGTATGTATGTGGACTATGGTCCTAAAGCCCTTTCGGGAACCGGCTTGTTCGGGAGGCTGGAAGTCGTCGAATCTGCGTGCGAGACGATTCTTAATGACTCTCGAAAACAGCAATTAGACGCGCCTCAGAAGGGAAATCGGTCTGTAGTTCTTCAAGAGAGCTTTGTCGCCTTTCTTGAAGAACAAGTAGATCGCACTTCTGCTTTACGCCTCCGGAGTAGTGCTACCATGGAGGACGCTATTAAAAGCTTCTGAAGGACTTCAAGTACCGGTTTTCCACCCGTTTTTAGAAACTCCGCTGTAATTCCATCCTCACCTGGGGACTTGCTATTTTAAGGTACTGGAGAGCCATTCTAATCTTACTCAGACTGATGTCCGGAATATAATCGGATTAGTGTCGGATATGACTTGCTCTAGGATCGTTACTCACAGTTGCGTGTCGCTCCTACGATGACGTGTTTAGCTGCCAATAGAACCTCTCAATCTCACTCAAAATTTTGTTGTCCCGGAAATGATGCTACCACATTCGGTCTTCAGCTTCGACGAGCTGTCATTCATATCGTCCACTGTATTGCAGTTTTCTAGGCACTGAAAACGAGTTTTTATTCGAGCTGAAAGTTTTCTGGGCTTTGGAGCACGAGGGGGACGGAGCGTTGACTTTATTAGACGTAACCTCTCAAACTTAACGTTAAGGTTCAGTGTGCCTCTCACCATTCGGTGATTGCTGCCATTTTTTACCCTCGCGATCACTGAGTCACTAAACAGTTGCCGTCTGGTCAACATAATGAAGTCAATCTCATTTTTTGTTACATCGTCGGGGCTCGACATAGTCCACTTTCTGTGAGGTCCCTTCTGGAAGAAAGAGTTCACTATAAAGAGTTCTTCTTTATCTATGAAGTTGGCCAGCTGCTGGCCCTTGGATTCCGTTGCCCTATCCCAAATTTCCCTACCTTGTGCCTAGTTTTGCGTTTAAGTCTCCCATTAACACTTTATAGAGGGTTTTGGAGGATTGCATGGCTCTAGATATCCTCATATATTTCCTCAACCTCCTCATCGAGATGTGCCTTGGTAGGTGCGTAAACCTGTATGACCTTCAGCGAATACCGTTTGGTAATTTTGAGTATACGGTACGCAACCCTCATCGACACACTCGCAAACAACGTTTTTAACGAGAGACTTGTGGACGATAAATCCGACACCTCCTTGGGTCAGATGGTCGCCCTCCCGGTGATAGAACAAGTTGGCGGATTCGAGGATTACCATGTCCTCCCTCTCTCTTCGGACCTCAGATAATCGTATAACATCCTAGCGCAACTTTTGTATCTCTTCTTCCAGCTCCAGGATCTCCTTGTCAGTCCTCAGCGTGTGTGCGTTATATCGTGTCAGGTCGAGTCGTCTTAGGTGGCAACCGAACCTCCACCGGAGATTCTTAGCACCTCCCGCCCCACCGTCACCTTGATCATCAACGTAGCCACGAATAGCGGAGCCGCCGGGGACTGGAGGCCGTATCGTTTTATCTTTCACCATGGGGGATATATTGCCATAGTAGCCACGCTTGGCAAGCGGTTTGGCAACCGCAGTTTTTAATTTGTTTTTTGCTATTATCAGAAAGATGCTTGTGCCCATCTCCTGCTCCAGTTTCCCTCTGTCGCCTCTTACGACACCCACGGGAAGATATGGGGTAGTGGATATTCTTAACTGCCACTACACGGTTATAACCATAAGTTCCCTTAAAATGCGATTAGAAAATTTATTAAATTGACATTGCTGACGTTTTTAACATTGCCTATGTTATCGTTGGAAATTTCTGGCTAGAAATAATATTTTCTTAAATTACTTATCATTCTGTTTACCCCCGCATGGCCTCTAGTGGGAAACAAATGAAAATCATCTGGTATAATTATTTTATCTTTATATCAACTAATTTTTATAACATCTTTCGTAATTATAAATTTTGATAACTTTTGATGCAATTTTTTCATATTACATGTGAAAGATTCATTATAAAAAATAGACAACATGCAACAATTATTAAAATACTTGCAATATTTTAATATTTGTTGCATGTCGTCTATTTTTTATAATGAATATTTCATTTTTTTTTTTCTCTTTCTTTCAATTCTCCCTCAAGATATTTACTATCCATCATTCTTTCATTAATTACAGCCTATCAAAAGTCCACTGCTGAACATAGGTCTTTTCCATAGATTGCCTCATAGGGGGAATATTTGGTATGGGGTCTTATAGCTTCTGAGTTATACTATATATTCTTTGGTTTTTTCGTTCTAGAGTCATGCTTCATCTATATGAGTGGTATGATTGTAGCACTGATGGTTCACCCGGGGAACGACCGGAGAAGGACCAAGCTCTAACAGAATACCAGCGTAAAATAGCATCTTAACGCTGTTTCGAATCGTGGGTATAGAGAACGGAGACCCTTTTACTGGAAATGAGGCATTCCATCTTAGTCCTCACGGGTGACAACGCATCTGCACTTTGATTCGTAATTGAGGATAGATATAGATGTCTATAGGCCACAACGAATTACCATCAGGTGGACTGTGTGCTCGTTTGTCACCTTTGTCCTATAAAAGAAATATGTACATTTGGAGGTTCCCTCTATGCATACCTACATATGTATGTTATTTATCATTCAGCTTCAATTATTGTATTATTATTCCTAATTAAACAATATAACTCTTCAAAATTTAAAACGATATTTCGACAATTGTTTCTTCAGCGGTAGCAATGCGCCGGGTACTAGCTAGTTTTAAATAAATTTTAGCTTTATCCACCAATTCTCTACATAAACTTTAACTATACCATATCCCACACTCACCCAACGTGGACCAGGCTAGCGGCAGACAGAACCTCATGGAAAAGGATGGAGGAGGCCTTCACCCGGAAATGGGTATCCCAATAATACTAATAATTAATATAATAAATTATTAAATTATGTCACTATTGTATGTATGTAGTTAAATTCAGTTGATTAATATTAACTTAAATTTTATTATTTTTAATTATATATTATGTGACGAAAATCAACTATAAGAAAAAAATTGACAATTACTTAAATATAGAATGGTTATTTACTGAAACATTATTTATAATCAAAAGTTAATCTTGTAAATTAAATCTGAACTTTTATTTAAAATTAACACTGATATTGACATGACACTTAAAGAAAAAACAAATGGCATGAATCATAATAATATTGTAAATTGTAAATGATTTGACTAATATTGACTTTTGTATGAAAATTGGGAATTAAATGTCTATTATTATTATTATATATTATATCCCACACTCTTTCGTGCTCACAATATTCTTAAAAAGGGGTACAAAATTTTGCTCCTTACGTATTTTATAGATATCTTATAAATATCTTCTAAAAATAATTTGATAATGTTCACTGGGATGAACATATACAAAGAGATTGTGTTTTTTTCCTATCACAACTTAAATAGCTTTTCTTTTGGTAGAAAACGATAAGTAACGCATACTAAGGCGTGTTATAGTTAAGGAATATTATAAACTTATTTCATTCATATCAAAAGTCCACTGCTGAACATAGGCCTTCCCATGCCTCATTAGAATATTTGCCATAGTTGCCACTTTTAGCGGTGGGTTCACAATAAAAGTTTTTTTTTATTATTATTTTAACTTTTTATCAAGAAACTGCTAATGCCCATCTTCAATTTGTCTTTGTTATCTCTTACGATGCCTTTGGGATGATATGGGGTAGTGGATTCTCTTTCAGCGCGAAACTAGCAATAAAATTATTAAAAGTTAATGCCTTTCTTAATGCCTTACTTAAAATCTAACAAAAAGATATTTCCATGTATTACATTAATAAACAATGTATGTATATATAACCGAGCGGGCAAAGGTCTTAAATGGAATAATTTCGTCATAAAAGTTAAAAAAAGTAAAGTTACAGCCTATATACGTCCCACTGCTGGGCACAGGCCTCCTCTCCTCTTTCTGAGAGGATTTGTGTTATGAACTGCATGTCTTCGAAATTTTTTTTTCATTTCTCAGACATGCAGGTTTTCTCACGATGTTTTCTTCACCGCCGAGTACGTGGTAAATCAGAAACTTACAGCGAGCGCTAACCATCTGAGCTACCACGGCTCTTGTCGTCGACGATTTCGTCATAAAAGGTATTAATTGTGTATGTATTGCAGCCTATCACCACAAGGCCTTTGCTGATCATAGACCCCAAAGTCTACCACAAAGAACGGTCCCGAGTCATCTATATTCGTTAACTCCGTGAGTGGGTCGCTCTTTAACTCCAGCTCTGGCTCTACACTGCGCTTACTGATACGACGCTGCATTCATTTATCATTCATTCATTTCTTCCCGGCAAATGTCCACTGCCGAATATAGACCTACTCCACAGATTGCGGGGGTATATTTGCCATTGTTGCCTCGCTTGGCAGGCGAGTTGGCAACCGCAGCTTTTTATGAAGACATAATGTTTGTATGAACCATAAATAAAATTTTGTGAAGTGCATCGAATAGAATTATTTAAAGACACCCAAGACTTTTAAATGAGTATTATTACCTTAAATTTCTATTAATATGTTGTAAGTAGATTCATGGACAGAGAGAAAAAAGGTTTAATTTATCCTATTGTAATTTTCGTGCGTACTGACCACAAACGTAATTAATGTTATTAAAAAAATTACGTTTGCGTAATATTACGTTCTTTCATACTGCGAATAATTTTGCCAACTTCTGAATTTGAGCTTAAATTTAGGTTTTGTTTAAATGTTTGCCTTGACTGCTTTGCTTATCATATTAAATGCGAGTTGTTACTGCAAATAAACTGAGGATGCCATATAGAAACGGCACTCAAGTTGCTGGGGCTATTACTTTAATTGAAACTAGGCATACCTACAACCATATGGCAGAAATATTACGAGTATCAAAATCTGTGATACACCGAGTTGTTAAGAGATATCGGCAGACCGGACGTGTACGAGACTCGCAGGATAAGGACGTAAACGGAAAATGCACATGCCATCGAGTAGCTCGTGTTAATTTTGCTCGCAATCACAAAAATTGGAATTAAGAAAAGAATTCCTATCCCCACTAATTTGATCGATCTTAAGAACGCAATCTCTCAAAATTTTACTGATAACTTGATTAGGATTATGCCAAGGAGACCGAAAATAGTTCGAAGAGGTAGAGGGGGCAACACTAAGTACTGATTATAGTCCACGATATAACCTTTCCTAAGCATTTATGAAAAAAATGAATAAAATGTTAAGTACAAAAATGTTTCATTCCTGTTACATTTTTTTTTCTTAATTTGGTTAATTTTCGTCATTTGATCGTTTGTTTTTTCGACGGTCGCAATTTTAATATTTTGTTATAGGATATGGGTGACAAACGATCACACAGTCCACCTGAGAGCAAGTAGTTTCTGTGGCCCATAGACATCTACATCTATCATCGACTATGAAACAAAATGCAGATGCGTTGTCATCTGTGAGGACTAAGATGGAATGCATCGTTTCCAGTAAAAGGGGTCTCCGGTTCTCTACACTCACCATACGAAACACAGCAGCGTTAAGCTTCTATTTTACGCTGGTATTCTGTGAGAGCGTGGTCCACCCCGGTCGAGCCAACCCATTCGTGATACAACTATACTACTAATATAGCTGCAGCACGACTCTACCACGCATAAATTAACAAATAAAAAGTAAAATTAAAATAAGTAAACATTATTGTCACAAATATCCATGAAACTTTGTTTTATACACACTTTTTTGCGTTCTTCTAAATTTTTTCCATGAGTATATTATATATTGCAGCATATCACCAGCCCTTTGCTAATCATAGGCCCCTCAAAAGTCTGCCACAAAGAACGGTCCCGAGTTATCTGTATTCGTTAACTCCGTGGGTGAGTCGCTCTAGGTGTACACCAGACCTATACAGCTCTACACTTCGCTTACCGAGACGACACTGCATTCATATATGATTCATTCATAACTGCCTGTCAAAAATCTACTGCCAAATATAGGCCTACTCCACAGATTTCGAGGGGATATTTACCATTGTTGCCACTCTTGGCAGGCGAGTTGGAAACCGCATCTTTTTATAAAGAAATAATGTTTATATGAACCATCAACTAAATTCTGTGAAGCGCATCTAATAAAAAAATATTTTAAGATATCTAAGTCCTTTAAATGAGTATTATTGCCTTAAATATAAAATAACTTTTAAACCTTAGAACGACGTGGAACGTCGAACAATGACGTGGGACGTTGCCGTTGGATTATAATTATTTGGTACAGGTAGAATTAAAAATAAAATTTTATTTAGTACTTGCATTTTATTTTTATAAATTGTTAGCGTTGATGAGTTGTGATATTAAGGAATTTTAGTTAAAAGTGAATCTCATCTTGAAACCGAAATCGGTCAAAATAAGTACATAAGTGCCAGCAAAGCCCATTATCTAAAATAAAATCAAATTCATGTTAAAACTTTTTAATAGTACTTTTTAATGAGGTTTTTGTGCTCTAAAGAAAGCTTTTGTTCTTGCACCTGATCTCTTTCTAGTTGTGTCGGATTGCCGTCCCATCATACTACAAGAGTAAGGGATTGTGCACTTGTGCTTGCGTACACACTCTTGGACTATAATCCGGTCCTGTGCAGACGGCTAGTCTCCATTGAGATTCTCTCTGAAGGACATCTTTATTAATAGTCTATGTCGAAAAAAAATCTATTCTAATACATTGACATGGCCACGGGAACGCTTTCGCATACATCCGCGACCCTATCAGCGCTGGCTGCCACATGGCAGCCCCTTCTTGGGAAAGCAATACTCCTCCCTCTTCTCCTTCAAGCAAGGCGCACCAAAACAACCCAACACAAGGTACGCCTTCCTCCGCGGCCTCCAACTTCACCCGAGCGACGGACATCCCCTTGTCTGATATGCGGAGGCCATGTGGCCAGGAAAAACGGGCACTTGGAAGCACTAGTCTTCTATGGCTCCGCCGGCAACCAAGATTCGGTCGTGGAGGGTAGAAAGAGCAGTGCTTCGCAATACCGTCACTCCTCTCACCCCGCGGCCCTACCACAACTGCATCAACGTCGCGGAGGATAGAACGAGACTCGCCATACCAACACTCTTCTTTCTCCTCGACTCAACCTCGGTTACGACCATAGGGGGAGAGGATACCCCTCACGCCGCAGGTCCGCCACTTGTAGTGACCTACTCAGGCCGGCCTTTTAACTCGGGTCAGCCATCTGGGGTCCTGTTAGTTCATCTATGTTGACCAAGCTACGACTACTAAGTCCCCCGCCACGACAAGACGGACACCGGTGGAATGTAAGTTCGTTTGTGATTTAAATTCTGTGAGAGCGTGGTCCACCCTGTCGAGCCAATCCATTCGTGATACAACTATACTACTAATATAGCTGCAGCACGACTCTACCACATAAATTAACAAATAAAAAGTAAAATTAAAATTAGTAAACATTATTGTCACAAATATCCATGAAACTTTGTTTTATACACACTTTTTACGTTTTTCTAAATTTTTCCATGAGTATATTATATATTGCAGCATATCACCAGCCCTTTGCTAATCATAGGCCTCAAAAGTCTGCCAAAGAACGATCCTGAGTTATCTGTATTGGTTAACTCTGTGGGTGAGTCGCTCTAGGTGTACATCAGACCTATACAGCTCTACACTTCGCTTACCGAGACGACACTGCATTCATATGATTGATTCATAACTGCCTGTCAAAAATCTACTGCCAAATATAGGCCTACTCTACAGATTTCGAGGGGATATTTACCATTGTTGCCACTCTTGGCAGGCGAGTTGGAAACCGCATCTTTTTATAAAGAAATAATGTTTATATGAACCATCAACTAATTTCTGTGAAGCGCATCTAATAAAAAAAATATTTTAAGATATCTAAGTCCTTTAAATGAGTATTATTGCATTAAATATAAAATAACTTTTAAACTTTAGAACGACGTGGAACGTCGAACAATGACGTGGGACGTTGATGTTGGATTATAATTATTTGGTACAGGTAGAATTAAAAATAAAGTTTTATTTAGTACTTGCATTTTATTTTTATAAATTGTTAGAGTTGATGAGTTGTGATATTAAAGAATTTTAGTTAAAAGTGAATCTCATCTTGAAACCGAAATCGGTCAAAATAAGTACATAAGTGCCAGCAAAGCCCATTATCTAAAATAAAATCAAAGTCATGTTAAAACTTTTTAATATTACTTTTTAATGAGGTTTCTGTGCTCTAAGGAAAGCTTTTGTTCTTGCACCTGATCTCTTTCTAGTTGTGTCGGATTGCTGTCCCATCATACTACAAGAGTAAGGGATTGTGCACTTGTGCTTGCGCACACACTCTTGGACTATAATCCGGTCCTGCGCAGACGGTTAGTCTCCATTGAGATTCTCTCTGAAGGACATCTTTATTAATAATCTATGTTGAAAAAAAAATTCTAATACATTGACATGGCCACGGGAACGCTTTCGCATACTTCCGCGACCCCATCAGCGCTGGCTGCCACATGGCAGCCCCTTCTTGGGAAAGCAATACTCCTCCCTCTTCTCCTTCAGGCAAGGCGCACCAAAACAATCCAACACAAGGTACGCCTTCCTCCGCGGCCTTCAACTTCACCCGAGCGACGGACATCCCCTTGTCTGATATGCGGAGGCCATGGGGCCAGGAAAAACGGGCACTTCGAAGCACTAGTCTTCTATGGCTCCGCCGGCAACCAAGATTCGGCCGTGGAGGGTAGAAAGAGCGGTGGTTCGCAATACCGTCACTCCTCACACCCCGCGGCCCTACCACAACTGCATCAACGTCGCGGAGGATAGAGCGAGACTCGCCATACCAACACTCTTCTTTCTCCTCGACTCAACCTCGGCTACGACCATAGGGGGAGAGGATACCCCTCACGCCGCAGGTCCGCCACTTGTAGTGACCTACTCAGGCCGGCCCTTTAACTCGGGTCAGCCATCTGGGGTCCTCTTAGTTCATCTATGTTGACCAAGCTACGACTACTAAGTCCCCCGCCACGACAAGACGGACACCGGTGGAATGTAAGTTCGTTTGTGATTTAAATTCTATAAAAAAGCTCGTCAGGCGGATTGATTATCGCAGCACCCGATGTTTTTCACAACGTGAATGGTACTTTAAGTGACTAAACTGACACAGCAGGGAGCCGACAAGCGCTCTAGTCTGTTCCATCTGAAAAAAAACTTATATTTTTACAACCACTAAAGTAAAAAAGTAAAGTTACAGCCTATATACGTCCCACTGCTGGGCACAGGCCTCCTCTCATTTCTGAGAGGGTTTTAGGGCAAGTAAATGTCCACTACGCTGCCCCAATGCGTGTTGGCGAACTTCACATTTTTTTTTAATAGGAGAGGGGGCAAATGAGCATGCGGCTCACCTGATGGTAAGTGACTACCGCCGCCCATGAACAACTGCTACACCAGGGGAACCAGAGGAATTACAGATGCGTTGCCGGCCTTTTAAAAAGCAGTAGGCTCTTTTCTTGAAGGTCCCTAAGTCGTATCGGTCCGGAAAAATCACTGGTGGTAAACTATTCCACGAGGAAGTTGTGCGAGGAAGAAAACATCTTCTAAATTGCACAGTGGTGGACCGCCAATCATCCAGATGGTGTCGATGGTATCGGGAGTTCTGCCGCGATGTGCGTTCGTGAAATTTGGCGGCTGGGATTTATCAGAACAATTCCCGTGGTAAATGCGAAAGAAAATGCAAAGAGATGCAACATCTCTTCGCAGCGCCAATGAATCGAGCCGATCGGAAAGGACTCGGTCGCCGATCGGAAAGGATGCGGTCAAGTGGAAGGAGCTGGCACTGGGTGCCCCAGCCCAGAGATGGGAACAGTATTCCATGTGAGGCCGAACCTGCGCCTTGTAAAGTTGCAGGCGTTGTGCCGGCATGAAATACTGTCCCGCTCTGCTGAGCACGCCAAGCTTTGGCCAATTTGGCCTTCTCTTCCAAGTGACCACGAAACTGCACGTTACTCGATATGTCGACGCCGAGGATTCCGATACTGGCTGAGGCAACAAAGGTAGTGCCTTGCAACTGAGGAGATACGACAAAAGGGTTCTTTTTAGCGGTAAACGCGCAAACTTGTGTCTTCTGAGGAATTAATTGGACTAGAGTTAGTCGCCCCCATTCCGAGACTTTGTTCAGCAAAGACTCGACTTCAGACACAAGTTTGTTCCAGTACTTGGTGACGTTTTCCCGAGAAATATTGGCACGGCCGGTGTGTAGAGCATCACCAGTGCTGTCGTCCGCATAGCAATGAATGCTACCGGTTTGCAACATATCATTATATGCAGAAAAAACAGCGTTGGTGATAGCACGCACCCTTGTGGAACACCCAGCGTTAATAGGCTTGTAGTCGGAGCATGCACCGTCTACAACGACCTTAGTGCTCCGATCTACAAGAAAGCTGATGATCCAATTGCACAATTTCTCGGGAAGCCCATAAGAAGGGAGCTTCGAAAGGAGCTCTTTGTGCCAAACACGATCGAAAGCCTTCGCAATGTCCAAACTAACGGCCAATGCCTCCCCCTTGGATTCTACTGCCTCCGCCCATCTATGAGTCAGGATTAGAAGATCACCAGCTGATCGACCCCGACGAAAATCGTATTGGCGGTTACTAATCAGCTGGTGATCCTCAAGGTATCGCATGAGCTGGCAGTTTATAACGGACTCCATTATTTTGGAGAACAAGGGGGTGATGGCGATAGGCCTGTAGTTGGACGGGTCTGAGCGGTCGCCTTTTTGGGATCGGTTGGACAAAGCTGTCTTCCATGATTTCGGGACTACGCCTAGGGTAGGAGTACCGAAAAGACGCATTAGAACCGGTGCCAACTCCGGAGCACACGTCCTCAGCACAATTGGGGATTCTGTCTGGCCCACTCGACTTGTGGATGTCCAGGAGAGGAGTGCTTCGCGAACCGAGCGCTGTGAGAACCGCATCCGGCATGGGCACTCACACCGCGGGATGGTCGGCGGTGTTCCCCGTCATCAAGAGTCGAGTTGGACGTTGGACGCAAAGGGAGCCTAAAGGTCGGCTTACTCTTTTGCGGCGTGGGCCAGTGAGTCATCATCCTGTGCAGAGATGGTAGTGATGGCTTGAAATTCCTTGGACAGCCTTGGCGAGAGACCAGAATGCACGGGTTCCCGAAGGAAGGCGAACTAGTTTCTCGCCAATTCTGCCTATGTGCTCTGACTTTGCCTTGTAATAACTCTTTTGAAGGACCTGTAGGCGAAGTTATACTTCTTTTTAAGCATGCAGGTGTTTACATACCGAGCCGCCGAAGCCTCAGCCCAGGCCTGATAGCACTCCTGCTTACGCGTAATGCAGTCTTGGAGCGCCCAAACCAAGGCTGAGATCTGCCTCCGAAGGGTACCACAGATGATGGAATAAATAGTTCCATTCCTGTAGCACCACATCAGTGACAGAGTCAGCAACAGCGCTGAGATCATCCGAAAAGCAAACCCGCCCCATGGGTAGGATGCAAAGAAAGACCGCATTCCGTCCCAATCCGTCGACCTGTAATGCCAAACACGGCGGCCTGCAGAACGCAGCACATTTTAATACGTTTTCGAGACACGATACATATATATTTTGGCAAAACGTAAAATAGTAACATAACTCTGCTCCGATTCGTATGGTTAATGGCGAGAACCGGTCACCTTATCTAGTAATGATGCATTTCATCTTAACACTAGAGTGCACGCGTTCTACTATGGTAGATCGAACATGCATTTTTGTGTCGTTCTCTTTTGTTTGTTTCTCTCTCGTTTCTTGACCTTTACCCCGCGCCCCTAGATAAGCCCCGAAAACAAAATTACATAACGGGTTAGTGTGGCGCCAAGCAACAACGTGGCGCGTTCTTCCACAATTTCCTGCCAAAATCTCCATTCTACTATAGTAGTACGTGCGAGTATCGGCGTAACCAAAAGTAATGAAGGTAAATACTTCTTTATTTTAAAATATTTACGAATAATGATAATAATATTGTTCCTTATATAATATTAATTTTGAAAGTGATGAATATGAGTTTTTAGTGATTTCTTGACAAAATATGGATCCACGCATGGAAATTCAAGTCTTGAGGTGGCTAGAAGAAGAGAATGATGACGATGAGGTTCTACCGAGTGACTCTGATGATGATACCGAGGACAGGAATACGGCTCCTGTGCCAATACCTATGGAACAAGATGAATCTGACTTTGCACGCGAAGAGGTGGTGGAAAATTTTTCATCTGATGACGACGTACCTCTCTCTGAACTGTCATCAAATAATGCAAGTGGAGAAGTTTATGTGTCTAAAAATGGAACACGATGGAGTAAAGCATGTCCTCCATAAAAGCGGGTGAGATCTCAAAATATTAGATTTTGACTTCCGGGTCCAAAGGGTAACGCAAGAAATGCAGAAACACCATTGTCTTGCTTCGAGTTATTTTTTGACCAAAAGCTTTTAGAAATTGTTATTTCTAGTACAAATATTTATATTGATAAAATTCAAGACCGTTTCCAAAAGAGATAGAGATGCAAAAAAAACTGATTTGGTTGAAATCAGAGTTCTGATTGGATTGTTGCTGGCGATAGGGATGTCATTCTGGTCGTCGCAATCTAAATGACTTTTGGGATAATTCAAAGGAACTGGCTTGCCACATGTTTATTGCACATTGTCAATAAATCGATTTAGATTTCTTTTACGTTCTCTCCAATTTGATAACGTGAATGATCGAGAAGAACGACGTACTGTTGACAAATTAACCCCTGTTCGAGAAATCACAGAGATAATGGTGAATAAATGCAAAAAAAAATTATACGCCTAGTGATTACTTCACGTTGGATGAACATCTAGTTGAATTTAGAGGACGTTGGGGATTTATCGTTTATATTCCCAATAAACCAGATAAATTTGGTATAAAATTATACATGGTTGTTGAAACAAAATTTTCTTACGTATACAATTTTGAAGTTTATGCCGGAGTACAGTCAGAAGGACCATTTCAACAGTCCAATAAAGTAAACGATCTAGTTCTTCGTCTCCTCGATCTATTTTCTGGCTTGGGATGCAATGTGACAATGGATAATTACTTCACAAGTCTTCCTACAAGCTTAGAGCTACTGAAGAAAAAAAGTCACTGTTGTAGGCGCTCTGAAAGCAAATAGGCCTGAAATACCAAAGGAATTCCACAAATCTAAAAACAGACCTCTTAAGAGCAGTATTTTTGGGTTTCAACCAAATTGCACACTAGTATCTTACGTGCCTAAACAAAATAAATCAGTTGCTTTGCTCTCAACTATGCACTACGACAATGCCATAGATCCAGAAACAGGAGATGATCGAAAGCCGAAAATAATTACATGTTATAATCGCACTAAATGTGGAGTCCATATTTTGGACAAAATGTGCAAACAGTACAGTGTTTTGCGGAATTCACGACGGTGGCCGCTTACCCTTTTTTTAAATTATTTGAATATAGCTGGTATAAATGCTTTGATTATCCATCAACTAAACAATGGTCAGCAAAATATTGTGATTTCCTGCTTGATATCTCATTTGACCTTGCTAACCCCCTTATAACAAGACGATTGACATGCGAAAACCTTCCTCGGGAACTAAAAAGTAAGACAAAATGGCTTTTGGGCTACACTGATGAGCCATCACAATAAAAATGTTTTTGTACAAATATAGTACTAATAAAAAATAATTATCTGAATGGAGTTGGCACTGAATAGTCTCTAAAATCAACGATGTCAATTTTCCTAGAAGTGTAAAAAGGAACGACAAAGCAAAAATTAAATGAACACTCATGTCAAAGAAAGGCCATAAACCGGAAGCATTCCTAGAAAAAAAAACTATCATAATTGCTATTACTTTTTATTAAATATTACAGTAATAATTTAGTACATATATTGCATAAACTGTACAGTAAAAACTTTGAATCTAGCGTTATAGCGCCATATTTATATTTTACTGGTTCTTACATTTTTGCAAATTACCTCAGTTGTAATCCGATAGCAGGCTTCAATAATTGGGATTACATTGAAGAAAGTATACGTCACCCAGGTAAAGTGACATACCAAAAAATATTTCCAGTCATAACCTAGTCCAGCTGTGAAATAGAAAATATTAATAAATTGTATTAATGTAACACTTTTTAATTGTGTTGCATACATAATATTATAATTATAATATTATAATATAGGTTATAAAAATAGTGTTACATACATAAGATTTAATCGATTTCGAACCCCGCCAGCAACCATCAAATTATAATATATGTATCTATAGCTATATATCTATAAAATAAAAAATGTACAGCGGACATGTAAAGCCAACACTAATTAGAGCAGAGGCGGAAATGTCTTTGATCAACCCTTTCGAAAATCAGAGCAAGGCGTTAGGTTTAATATAGGTTGTCTCTTTAATTTACCTTTTTCAATTTGTCACTGACCAATAAATCCCAATATTGCCAAATAGCCTTGATCAAAAATCTTATATGCATCTATTTGAGCGGATTCATTCGTGGTGATATAAAATAATATAGATTATTTTATTTTGATAATTAATATCGTCGTGGACTTTAGAGGAAATAAAAAAAGGTGTATAAGTACTAAACAAATCATCATGGATATTTGTGACAACTATGTTTCTTTATTTGGATTTTGCTTATTATTCGTTAATTTAAAATGCAACCTTCGAAAAACAAACAAGCAAATGACAAAAATTAACCAAATTAAGAGAAAAGGAAAATATTACAGGAAATAAACATTTTTATCCTTAACATTTTATTCATTTTGTTTTTCATTATTGCTTAGGAAAGGTTATACCGTGGGCTATAATCAGTACTTAGTGTTGCCCCCTCTACCTCTTCAAACTGCTTTCAGTCTTATTGGCATGCTCCTAATCAAGTTATCAGTAAAATTTTGAGAGATGGCGTTCTTAAGATCGATCAAATTAGTGGGGGTAGGAATTCTTTTCTTAATTTGTTTTCCAAGTATATTCCATATATGCTCTATGGGGTTTAAGTCTGGCAAGCGCGCTGGCCACCCCGTAACATTTATTTCAACGTCTCCAAGGTATTCGACAATTACAATCGTAGTATGGGGGCGTGCATTATCATGCATAAAAATATATCTATTTCCTATAAAAAGGACAAATGGCACTACAATTTCTTCCAAAATCTCAGTTATATATCGTGCCGATGTAAAAGACCCATTCTCAATGACGTGGATTTCCGTACGTGACCCCATACAAATATCTCCCCATACCATAACTGATCCACCATAAGCCTCTTTTCCAATGATGTTGCACTGAGCGGACCTACCTCCTGAGCATTTCCACACTTTATTCAATCCATCATATGGCTTAAGGCAAAATCTGGACTCATCTGTGAACGTGAAACTTGACTCCAAGCTTCGTCATTCCAATGTTTGTGAAAACAGGGGTCTTTGGCAGACAAGTGTGAATTTATTTTGGCCGATTTTAATCTTTTTCTCACAGTTTTTGTACTTACTGTAACCCAGTGAACTTTTTGAAATATCGTTCTTACCTCAGAAAAAGGTAAGGTCCGGTTTCTAAGCATGCTGGTAACGATGAACCGATTATCTTTGGCCACATAATAGGTCTGGGAAAAAGTTTCTTCGTATTTTATATACAAGTTCAAGACATTGTGTTTTCAAAGTTTAATTACATTTAATTTTAAATATGTGCCATTTTGTTTGACAGCTTGTTGCCATCTTGTAGGTAGTGACATAATCCCGTTGTTGTAGAAATCTTGGGATTTTTGATAAAAAAATACGACAAGTAGTTTTGACAGTCCTCTCTTACCACTATCCAAAGAATTCTGTAGAGACCAAAACAGGTGAAAATCTGAGGGTGCAAGGTCAGGACTATATGATGGATGCATTAACACTTCCCAACCAAGCTCTCTCAATTTTTGCTGAGTGGCCAAATATGTGTGTGGTCTGGCGTAATCATGATGAAAGACCACTCCTTTTCTGTTCAATTCCGGCCGTTTTTCCTCAATATCTTGCTTGAGTCTCATTAGTTGTTGGCAGTAGAGATCTGAATCGATGGATTTGCCCAGCGGTACAAGCTCATAATAAACGACGCCGTTCTAATCCCACCATACACACAGTTAATCCGGGTTTCACTACAGTCTGTGGAGCTTGACTTCCCTGACGACCATGATCTTCTTCGCACATTCTTATCGTATGTGATCCACTTTTCATCACTAGTGATCAATCCTGTAGAAAAAGGTTGGTTTCATTACGTTTCAATAGAGAATCGCAAATGAGTACACAATTCATTAGGTTTCTTTCAGTGAGCTCGTGTGGTACCCAAATATCGAGCTTTTTTGTATAGCCAGCCTTTTTCAAATTGGTCAAAACTGTTTTGTGGTCAATCCTCAATTCTTCAACTATGTCAAAAATACTAATATGCCGAACTTGCTCCACTTTTTCAAAAATGCCATCGACTTTATCCGTATGAGGGCGACCAGAGCGAGCTGCATCTTTGACATCGAAATTCCCGGACTGAAAACGCTTGAACCAACTTATTGCTACTCTTACTGACACTGCATTAGGTCCATAAACGTCATAAATTTTTTTCGCAGCTTGAGTTGCATTTTTCCCTTTTTTGTCACAAAACATCAGAATGTATCGAATTTCTTCGTAAGATTCATTCATTTTTGCGGACAGAAAAACAAATGAAGAATGGTGGGAAAATGTTTTTCCTTTTTATTTTTATTTTTTTTAATGTCCTAGATGTATGCTTATTAAAGCCAGCCAGTACAAAAAAAAAAACGGTACAACCCGAGAGATTTTTCTTCAATTTTATACAAACAAAATAAGAAGAAACTTTTTCACCGACTGGTGTACCACAGATTTTGATACTCGTAATATTTGGGCCACATGGTTGTGGGTGTGCCCAGTTTCAATTAAAGTAACAGCCCTAGCAACTCGAGTGGCGTTTAGTTTTGGCATTCTCAGTTTATTTGCAGTAACAATTCACACTTAATACAATAAACAAAGCAGTTAAGGCAAAAATATAAACTAAACTCAAATATAAACTTAAATTCAAAAATGTGCACAATTTTCCGCAGAATGAAAGAACGCAATATTACGCAATAATTAATATATAAAAACAAATAAAATACAAGAAAAACGTTCAAAAGCTTTTTTTAAAAGCATTTACTAATAGGGCCAGTACGCACGATAATTACAACAGGAAAAATTGAAACTTTTTTTTTGCATTCTTCTAAATATGTCCATAAGTGTATGGTTATTTAAATAAATAATTTAACTAATATTTTTTTACTTTTAATTTGTTATTATAAAAATAACACGCAAAAAATAAATTTACCTGAGAGCATTATTGTTGTTACTAATTCGTAAGTTGAGTTCACGAAGTAAAATATCAAGGACATCAAAATTATCAACATCAGTGTTCCTTCAGACTTGTTTATCATAGCTACAGTATCACAGATACGAATATACTGATTCAGCAATTGATGTAGCTTAATTTCATTCTCCATTGAAAGAGCAGATACTATAGTGATGTAATAAAAATACTTATATTAAGATAGTATTATAAATTCCTTACTTATATAACCCTTAAAGTTTTTACAATTATTTGTGACTTATTAAATTAGATCAGGTAAGTGGTCGAGGGGTAAAAGTTGTTTAATATTAGAGGTATAATTTTAATAAAGTCATTTTCTAGAGTGGACTTGTACAAAAAACCATGTAGGTTTTCGCACCCCTTTCTGGTTGATTTACACTAGTACAAACTAATGATTTTTATACAATAGAAACAGCCTTTAAATGATTATTAATTAAAAATGGATATGTGCTTATCCTACAGACTGGTGATGAAGAGCAAGAAGCATTATCTTAGCGAGCGCGGAGTAAATTCTTACAATTTTTGCGATCCAAAAAGCAAAATATTATATTTGAATATAATATCTCAACAATGTAGAAGAACTTGCTCAAACCGAGAAGGCACCACGACCACACAGAATACCAGTGTGAAGTTGCAGCTTTACTGCTTCGCTTCGTCAGGTAAGTGCAGGTGGCCGGAGGCCCAATTCCCCCCCCCCCTGTGGTCATTTGGAAGAGAAGGCTTCCCTTCCTTCTAAAATGCTTGGTGCTCAGCAAAGCGGGACAGTATTTCATGTCGGCACACCGCTTGCATCTATACATGGCAGAAGTTGGGCGTAACATGGAATATCATCTTCATCTCTCATCTCTGAGCCGGAGCACCTCAGTGCCAGGTCTTTCCACTTGACCGCCATCCAGCGCAGAGCGTATCGTCGACGACCAAGTTATTTCTGATCGGTTTGACATACTGGTGCTGTAAAAGGATGTTGCAAGAAATTGTACGGATTAATTTCAGCCGCCAAATTTCACGAATGCACATCTCGACAAAACTCAAGATACCATTCACACCATCTGGATGCTTGGTGGTCAACAACTGTGTGTTTTACTAGGAGTTTTCTTCCACGTACGACCTCTCTTTGGAATCATTTAACACCGGCGATTTTTCCGATCAGATACGACTACCAGAAAGCCCTACAAGAAAAGAGCTTACTCTTTTCTAAAAGGCTTGCAACGCACCTGCAATTGCCTTGGTCCTGCAGTTGTTCATGGCCGGCGGTAGTCACTTACCATCAGGTGAGTCGCATGTTCGTTTGCCCCCTTTTCTATATAAAAAAATTGCTTTAAAAGTAACCTAATGTTACCAATGGATTATAAATCATCGACACCTATATAATAAATTATATACATACATGAATACTAGGTGTACATATACTTCAGATTTAGTAAAACAAAGTAATTAAGCAAGAAAGATGAAAATAATAAGATTTTTGGTTAATCGTACCAGCGTTGTATACTGTAAAATGAACTGCTATATTTTAATGATATCTTATATTTACGCAAACACCACACACTAAATGAAATTAATTTAACCGAATTTAAAAGGGGAGGTTCTCAAAACGACTTTATTTTTTATGTGTGTTACCTCAGAACTTTTTTCGATGTGAAACGATTTTGATGTTTTTTTTTTTTTCATTTGAAAGCTCGTGCTTCTCATGTAGAGACATAAATTTGATCAAGATCTGACCAGTGGTTTTTGAGTTATCCTTAACAGTGCGTATTTAATTGATTTCGACGACATTGATGATGTTCTCATTTTATTTATATTAAAGTCGATTGTACAACATTTATGTATCTTGAAGTCTTACAGTAATATGCTTGAACTTAAAATCAATTTTATTAATTATAGGACCCCAAGCAGATGGTACCACCCATCCATCTTCTCTATTGAAATTAGGATGTTTATCAATTTCATAAGCATCACGTATAATGCTTGGTAGGAATCGGTGTTCTTTTGCGAGGCTTTGTGGTCTATGAAATCTAATGTAATGGTGGGGACGATCTTGAATATGTTCACAGACTGCAGCCTTCCCGGAACGTCGATGTTGCACGTCAGCCATATGTTTTTTTCAACGGGCTTTTATAGATCTTTTTGTTTTTCCTATGTACGAGAGACCACATTCATAACCAAACTTGTACACTCTTGCATCTTGTAGAGGGATATTACACTTGACGGATGGTAAAAATTGACTAATCGTCTTCGGCGGCTTGTAGTAGCTTTTAATGGAAGCTCGCTTCTAGATGTATGTGACTCCACACGCTCAACCGTGGCTGGCTTCACTAGGTCACTGTGACGTAGGCACGGGGTCCGAAGCTTGTTATCTTGCAAGACTTGCTGCTGAAGATCGACGGCCAGGTGTTTTCTGTCACAGATCACCTTGTACTAACTAAAAAAGATTTTCCGCGGTAATTTTAAAATATAACAACTTTTATCGGACAAAAGTAAGGCTCCGGAAGCTTCTCACCAAGCTTCCGCATGATCTTTTTGTAACCTGTATAAAATAAAATTTTTTATCTCCAAATGCTGGACTAAACATAGATCCATGTACATCTGCACCTGATGGAACCAGACATCGTTTAACTAGTCCGAATAATATCAACAAAATTGATTGCCAGAGAAGCCCGAAACCAGTATCGAAGACTGCGGCTGGTCCAAGCAAAAGCCGTTGTGAAGAAATGTTAAGTGTACAGAAATTGTCATGCCTAGATATTGCCAATCTTTTTCTTAATATTGTAAAATTACAATTAATAGCTTTTTGGATTTATTTATTTTTGTATTTGTTGTAAGCTTAGTGCAATTTTTTTTACCACTGAATGTACAGATAATAAGCATAATCATTATTCTTCCCTCTTTCCATTTATTATACAAAAAAAAAAATTGTTTACTTAATAGTTGACAGTATCAATAAAATGCACAGATGTTATTAGTTATTGTTCTGAATTTTCTTTTACTAAGATTTTTGGCTTGGATGCTTGTCTTTTAATCCATGTCTTCATTTTATTCGGGATCTTCGTTTTTATAGATTTTGAGTATCAAGTGATAATAATCCTTTATAATACACTGCTTCACAATATGTTTACGCGTCATATTGCGTAGTTTTTGGGAGATTTTGACAGCAACTTGAGCCAGCAGACAGTTGAATATAGTATCTCAAGGCACCTAAGCAGACAGACACCTTATCTTGAGATTCACATCACTATCGGAGCACTCGTTTCACTATTTCCACTAATAGTTCACATGCGCAGTCATTTAATACACAAAATTGCACCACTTCTATACAAATACAAATAAATAAAATTGAAGTGACTATTTGTAATGTTAAAATAACTGCTTTTTACTTAATGCATATGAAAGTATATACGGTACTTATAACAAAAAAACAATTTGTAAAATTTTTGTCTGTCTGTCTGTTTGTTCCGGCTAATCTCCGAAACGGCTGAACCGATTTTGACGAGATTTTCACTGACAGATAGCTGATGTTATAAGGAGTAACTTAGGCTACTTTAATTTCAGAAGAAGAATTAGGGTTCCGCGCAAAATAATAAAACCCATGAAATCCGATTGTAATAAATTACGCGCGGGCGAAGTCGCGGGGAACAGCTAGTTTAAACAATAATACAGGAGCAGCAATCCGCCGCTGGTCAAGTTCCCGCCAAAACTCCTTATTATTGTGAATACTACGTTATGCCACAGATAATGTTAACACAAATACTACAATTTTAAGCTTAGGTAGCGCTATATCGTACTGCTAAATAACGCATTGTCCTTTGCGTTTCCTTTAACGGTTTTTGTTTTATGCGTAGTTATTGATTTTTTTTTCTTTTACTTATATTATATATTATTTAACGTCTTTTTTATTTCCATTCAGTGTTAAAGTGTTGTTCAGATAATTTACTTAAACTATATAGAAACACTCAACTGGCATGTGGACACAAAAATTTCTTCATTTGTTTTTTTTTTGTTTTTGGTTTTACGAAATTTACTAACTCAAATATGTTTTATAGTTTGCGTTTATTTCACGTTATATTTCTATTTAAGTTACTTTATATTTTTGTCTATTTTACATACATATTTATTTATATTTTACTATGTCTTATTAGGACATTTTTTGATATTTTTTTAGTTAATTTTTCTTCAACATTTGCCTATATTACTTTTCCTGAACCTTCTCAGCAAATTTTCCGGTTATTGCTAAATAACTATGTATATTGCCACTCCTGTCCAAAGTTCTTGAGAGCCTGGTATATAATCAGCTCTGTACTTTCCTTCGTGACTCTTCCTTCTAAATCCTTTACAATTTGGTTTTCGTCCCGGGCATAGTACTGTCACAGCCTTAGTCAATATTACGGAAGATATTCGCCACCATCTCCACCATGCTGGTTCTATTGAAATTCATTTAAAAATTATACAAGCAAAATAATTTTAAAGTGAATTATATTTAAAAAAGTCTCACTGGGTTTTTTGTTGGTTCTTTCCAGGACAAAGGTATTTTTCAAACCAATGTTAAATAATCAAATAAATATTGGTAAATCCAATTGGGCATGCCCTAAGCGCATTAAAAAAATTACGTATAACATGATTATACGGATTTTTTAAAAGTAGTTTAAATACACACAAGTTTTCACTAATAATCTTAGCATACTTCCAATTTTCCGATAATTTTATGTCAAACTTCAATTTAAAAAAAGTTTGGGAAATCCAAAAGTGCACGACTCATAATGCTCATATAATATATAATCACTCAGGTCACTGCATAAAGTCCAAGACGTATTTAAGTATAAATATTACATCTTACTTACTTTAAGCACGTACTACTATTATTTATTCTGTGCTTTTAAAATTATGTAATAAAAACCTCTGATTATTATTATAATCAAATATTTAAGAAATTTGGTTTTTCGAATATTGTGTATTTGTACAGCGATCTTTTTGAGCCGCTGCAAACAACTGATACAGTGTCCACTCACGACGGCGATTGACGCCGAACTAACTGATTTAGTGAAGCATTCTCTATTTAGTAAAAAATAAATTCATACAAGGCTGCTACACCAAATATTTAGACATTTCGCAGCCGAAAAAAATTAATTATAACTAAACTAAACAAAATTAAACTGCCATTTACATTCAATGGCTTCCCACATGACAGATGAAGAGTTTTAAAAATAGATTGAGCTTAACAATTGATATTTTCAAAAGTTATCGTGTTTACAAAACCATGCGGTCTTGAAAAATCCACACCATAAGCCACTAAAACACCTTTTTATGTAAAAATAGCAATTAATCGATTTAAAAAAATATATTAATAAGTTCAGCAATCATTTATCTTTCTGACAATGTGCTTTTTATATCACTTATATGTACAATATGATTGCTAGATACGATTTCATGTGACAAAACGTTGGAATCTTAATTTTTAGGCCCTAGTAGAACATACCTGCGCGCTGAGCGCTTACGGCATGCAAAAAAAACTGACTTTCAATAAGTCAATATTAATTATGTAATATATGTATTATGTATGTAATATTGCGCGTGTTAGATTATTGTAGACAACAATATGGGTAGCTAATTTAATAATTAGTTTGTAAGGTAGTTAATATATATTATTTTGCTATCTACCCACAAAACGAGACTGTTAGTACTTATGATTTAAGTTTGTATCATGTTATCTACTTCCGATTCTTGGTTCCCTAGCTTTTCGAAAAATTAAGTGCTGACTAACTACTTAAATAATTACTGTCATTTATTGGATTTATAAGATAATTTAATAATAAAAAATAAATGACAATTAAATAATTACAACTGACGCCGTAAGCTTGTTAGCTTCCGGCGGACCTAACATTGACTTTATAAAATGTACAATTATTATCAGTTATTACTTGCTAAAATATTGATTAACAGTTAGTTTATGATTTATGATGCCATATTTATATTATTTAGAATAATAATTTTCAATCTTGATTTAAAACTTAAAATCAATGATGATGAATGATGCTGTGAGGAATATATCAGTAAGTTGTTTCATAACCACCAACCAGTGAACAAGTGAAAATGGTAACTCTGCTAGTCTACAGTAAGGAGCCGAAAGGTTCTTAAGCTAAGTACATAACCTATTCTATTGGACTGAAATACTTAACCTAAGTAACTTATGTATTTTGCTATTATATTATAATACTTTTAAATTTTAATGAATTTGTGACCTGTGTATTTAATAATTATGTATTGTTGGTTTGTTAATACTAATCGTATAAAATACATTGTAAGTTAATTCTATTCAAAAGAACAGGTCCGCTGGGCTTCTTGCTGGTTCTGTCCTGGAAGGAACCACTTAAACTTATCCGAATCAGTGGTGGAAATACCATATTGAATAAAAATGAATCTATTCTATTCTAAAGACTTTTCCTGTAACCCTTTATTTAATTATAAATAATATATATTTTTTTAATTCTTGTGACTCTATATTTTAATAAATCTAACATGCGCGTGCGCTCATGGAATTTTCGTTCGTAAAGATTAACATACTATGCCTAATTATCACGCTCATAAATCACTTTTTAATTTTCAATTTTTTTTGTTACAAAATACCTTACTGCGTCTTATGCTCGAGAAATATGCATATGTTTCTAGAACATTGTATTTACGTAACCAATGCGCCAGCGGACGCAGATAAAGCAGTTCGGAGGTGCTTTTTCTTCCGACTTGCTTAACAAAAATCCCTATGTAGCTAGATAGATAGATATGCAAAACTAATTTTTTTATAGGAATGTTAGTTCCAGAGATTAGCGTGTTTAAACTAACAAAAAAATAGTCTTCCGCTTTATTATATTACTATATATTCTAATATAAGATTTTGACAGTTCGTCATTCATTCTTAAAAAATCCACATCGTAGTCTTGCTTATGCTGATTCTGCGTCGGCGCTGTCACTACGCCAAGCATTGACGGATATAGCTGACCACGCCGAAATTCAAGTCACATATTCATTGAGAAAACGTTTAAAACAGACAGACAGACAAAGTAACAAGTGCTCCATTTTGCTAGTTTTAGCATAAAACACTTACTATGTCGATAAAGCGATGTTAACGCTAGCAAATACTAGCGAAAAACTAGTTTATTATTTAATTAAAATATTTGTACTAACCAGGTCGCTTTTCCTCCAGTTCTCCAAGGTGATCAATAACTTTATTAATTGATTTCAAGGGTATTTTGTGAGATATGGCGTTACTTTCATTTTCTCTTGAAAACTCAACTTTCTCTTTAAAATAAAAATCGAATATAGATCTTTCATTTCTATAATATAATAATAAATAAATAACGTGGTAGAGCTAAGCTAGCGATAGGGATATTATAGTTGTAGCACGAATAGGTCGGCCCGACCGGGGAAGGACCACTCCCTCACAGAATACCAGCGCAAAATAGCAGTTTGATGGTGCTGTTCTTATGGTTAGTGTAGAGAACCGAGACCCTTTTTACAAGAAACGAGGCATTCTATGTTAGTCCTCGCGAGGTGACACCACATCTGCATTTTGCTTCTTTATCGAGGAGAGATGTAGATGTCTATGGGCAACAGTATCCACCTTTTTACTTATTTTAAGCCAGTGCTTGATTACAATCCTACCTGATGGTAAGTGGTGATGAAGATCTATATAGCAAATCGTACTGTCTAAGCGTAACAAAAGCCTATTCACTCTTGCTTTTTTTTTTTGAAGACGCCCAGATTGTATTCGGATGGAAAGACAGACTCCGGCAAATTATTTCACTCCTTCGTTGTACGCATTAAGAAAGACGAAGAAAACCGTTTGGTTCTAATACATGGAATATCGACAACAAAGGGGTGAAGACCCGTCGACCGCCTGGTTGTCCAATGGTGTAAAGGAGAGGGAGGTATTAAAGCATGAATTTCCTGCACACTCTCCGAAACGCATCCTATAGAATACCGAGAGGCTGGCTAGTCTGCGCCTGTGCTCGAGGCTGACAAGGTTTCTTAGAATGTCTCTCCTTTAAATCCAACTCTGCTAGATGGCATTTTGCAGCACTAGCCCAAAAGTGAAAGCAGTATTCCATGCACGACTGGACCTGCGCTTTATATAAGGAATGAAGCTGCTCCGGCGTGAAGTACCGCCGCACCCTTGCTAGGACACCTGGTTTCCGTGCGGCTGCTTTGGCTCTGGACTCAATGAACTGCCCAAAGTTGAGATTCGGAGAAATCTTATCCCATAACAACTGAAAGTGTTAAGTGTACATTCCAGAAAATAGGAGCCAGGGTGGGCTCCTTTTAACGATGAAGAGACACGCTTGAGTTTTGTAGGCGTTCAACCTCACGAGAATGGGATCGTCCCATTTGGAGACCGCCTGCAGTGAGACTGGGTTTGATTCCGACTGGATACATCACCACTTACCATCAGGTGGGATTGTAGATAAGCGCTGGCTTATTAGAATACAAAAAAAGTATTCGGGTGGTACCTCTCTACTACTGTGCAGTCGTCTTCATACTCATAGTTACCGGGCATAAGCAGATCATCACTCTCTATTATCAGGTGGACTATGTGCTCATTTGTCGCAGTCATTCTATATAAGGTAACATAAAAACGACACAGGAGATAGCAATCCACTTGATAGTAAGAGGCAATCGCTGCCCATGGTTATAACTTTCAAACAAACATGACTTCAGATGTGTTGACAGTTTCGAGTACTAACATGGCATGTCTTATAACTTGTAATTATAGGTGTTGGTAGACTGTGTTACCAGAAAGTATAGAGTTTAAAAAACTTACCATGCTCCAAATCTGTAATAATATTTTTCAAGTCACAGTTTACTGCATACAGTGCTGAATTTACTAAGCGCACGATAAAAAAAAGAAGCATTCCTAATGTACACATTATAAAGTAACCAGGGTATATTGCTGAGTAAAGGAGCAATATTATCACTGCAAAATTTGAACTGTGTTAAAAAGAAATATTTGCTTTATGTTACATTTTCAATTAATGTTAAATAAAAATGGACATAACAATAATAACTTTCAGATCGTATTTCGGTCATGGTGGCCAGTCTCTACGGAGGTTAGCCATATGCGCAAGACATGATAATAGCGCTGGAGTGTATACGATAATTACAATCCCTGGTGTTGCATCATTATTATTATCATTACAACCAATCACAAGTCCACTGTTGAACAAAGGCCTCTCCCATATATTGCCTCATAGGAGGAATATTTGCAATAGCTGCCTAGGTTGGCAGGCATGTTGGCAGCCAAACGCAGTTTTTATTATTTTGAGTTGTTTTCAGAAAGATGCTGCTGCCCATCTCGTGCTTCATTTCCTTCGTCGCCTCTTACGACACCCACGGAATAATATAGTGTAGTGGATTCTCTTACGACGGGGATCCCGCACAGAAGTATTATTTGCATAGCTTACAAATAATTAAACCAGGACTGGATGCTTGTCTATGCTTGTTAATGTATGTGAAATGTCTATTATATACAGAAGGAATTCTTACACTTCTAAAAAGCAAAGTAAACAAAAAGGAATAGGTATATTTCTTACTATGAGTAAGATGATCCAATTCATGGCTTAGAAAAATATGAAAATACATACAAGAACCACAAAACAGTACCGTCAAATTAAACACGACAAGAGCGCTTTGAATTATTGTATGTTTCTGTTTAATTTTATTGTCTTCGCTTAATTGTAGATTTATCTGAAAATAAAAAAAAAGCTTTTAAAATTATTAAAAAAAGAAAGAGTAAAAAAATTGGTTTATTCATAGCCTTATGCTTATGCCGTATGCTTTAAGCTCAGACCAACAAAGAAAGTAGGACGCTAGGAGTACATTACAAGTGATACCTAATCATGCTCAACTTCTTGACACGCACTCACGCTTTCATTTTTCTCGTTTCTTTCAAACTCACACTCTATATATATATATATGTATATATATATATATATATATATATATATAGAGTGTGATATATATACACATACATAAATACATATATATATGAGTATATATATATATAATATGAAATACGAGTATACTCGGCGATTAGTTTTTCCATCTTGGTATGAGGGTGCAAGAGAAAAATTAATATGACACATTTATTTTAAATCTATAAGGGTTACTCGAGTTATTCAGCTACGAAAATGTATCCGACTCGGCATAATGCTTTAGCAGAGATATCACAACTAAAGAGCTGTTGTTCTGTCATTCCCTCTGTTTCACGGGCAGTTGAGGTTTATAACAGAGAAAAAATAACACGAAAACATTAAATATTGGACAAATTGTCCGACTAGGTCCGAGGGGTCAATTGACGGATTCTACTCAGAGGGGCAGCGTTCGGAAGATTAGGTAAGACACATCTTCCTGTCACGTATTACTTAAAATTTGAAAATAAATGTGTACAACCAGTGCGTGTTGCCAGTAATGACATATCTGTAACGTGGCATTTCACCGCTGGCCGCATGAGGAAGCTTCAGGTCGCTCAGCGAGCTGTAGAGAGGGTTTTGCTCAAAGTTTCTATTCGTGGTAGAAATAAAAACCAACAACCGATAGGAAAGAAAGGTTTTCCTATGACAGTCTTGTAAGCGAAGTGCAGGGCGACCCTCCACTGATGGGTGACGACCTTATGTAACATGCAGGTGGCTCGGAACCGTACTTTGTGGCAATCCATGGGCAAAGCCTATGTTCAGCAGTGGACTTGTGATAGGAAACTCGTATGCGATACTTAACTACTTTATGTGTGCGTAAGCAGCGTGACGATACGTAGTTTGATACACAAAACATACAACTACACACTGGAGAGCTAATCATAAAATTTTTTAGGCGTATCAGGTATAAAGCTATTAATTTTTATATGATTCTTAACGGGTACATGACAACAGAGTAAGCCTATATGGTTTATATCAAAAAGTTAATCTTAGAAAATGAATTTTCCCGTCTTTATTATATTAATTCTGTTAATAATCCAATAGAAAGTTATGAAATTTTCTTGGTTAAATAAAGCGTGCAGTATTATGGGTGCAATTTTTATTTTAAATTTTCTTAACGATGTACATGTTTTTAACCTTTTTAATGTGATTCAAGTAACATATAACACGCTGCATCCGCTTCAAGGCACCGAAGGCCCCTAAGGAAGATATAATTGTCGTAAATCCAAGATCCAATAACCACAAAGCAGCATAAGATGGTGTATTGACGCGGAGTGCCCCTTCTGAGTCTTTTATACAAATGTCCCAAACCAGACCAACACCTGCAAGTGTACCTGGAATTAAAAATCACTTATAAGGAATATAATATTTTAAGCTTTAAACAGTTATCATATCTTTAATCAGGATAAACCCTAATATATATCACAATATAAAAGGGGATTTTAATCATGTTTTATGTTTATCGAATTGCCGTCCCATCGGACTATGAGAGTGAGGGAATTGAGAGTACACCTGTCCTTGCACTCGTGTATTATAATCCTGTTATGTGCAGAATGCTAGTTTCCATTGAGCCTGGTCGCTGTGAGCGATATTTGAACTGGAGGACATTATTATCGCTTAAATAATAGAATTAAATAATCCACCTATTCTCCTGTCCGGCGAGCAGTCTGGTGAATGGCTTTGGGGGAGAGTGCAAGTCGTGGTGGTCCCCAGGACAAGTCTGAGAAGTTCTTCCTCCACGTGGGTGCCGCTTGTTATTTGGGTCTATTTCAATAGGAAACAGAGAGAACGGAAATACTCAGGCGAACCTCTCTTCTCCTCTCATCCCCTTCACTCCAATCTCAATACAAGGTATCAAACATGCCGTGCTGATGGATACGTGACTGGAGGTAAGTCCCTCAGCGTAAGGTGAGCTGCATGCTCTTTTGCCCCCTCTTATTAAAAAATCAGGTCGTTTGTAAAAATTTTTTGTTACTTAATTTTTTTTAATGTAAAGACTTTTTGATAGATGGCATAAAATTATCAGGCTGGTAACGAGGATCAGCGTCAAAGATCTGAAACGTCTGTTAATCAGTTCACCGATCCACCTAACCAAGTATGGTAACTATTGCAAATCATCCTTACAACAAGAGAGGTCCATGCTCAGCAGTAGACATTTAAGGGCTGATGATGAGAAAAATGCCGCTATCTGGATAGATTGAGTTCTAAAAGAGTTACAACGTAGATAAATCTAATATTTAATATATTAGATTAACTGCATTTTGGACAGAGTGATTTTAGACGGGTTGCTGCGTGGCATACACCCAAAATGAGTATGAGGAAGCATAAGGTCACTCAGCGAGCTATTGAAAGGTTATCAAAGTAACATAGCCCATTGAATCAGTTAGCTGAAGTGATAATGGTCCAGCCTTATAGTTAGAGGAAAAAATCACAACAGATGCATTTCGTCGTACAGACAAGCGAAGTGTAAAGCGGCTTCCACTAGATGGATTGACGACCTGATAATACATGTAACAAGTCGATAGATACTGACTGAAGACCATTTTTTGGCATTTCTCGGGACTATGATTAGTAGTGGACTTGTGAAGGCCTGTATTGGAATAATAAAAATTCATCCAAAAAAAAAATAATTATTTTAACTTACATAATACTGCCACTATTGACGGTCCGACGAACTTACTCGTAAACAAGCTTGACACTCTGATGTAATAAATAGAACCATGTTTTTGAATGTGCACAGGAGCAATGCCCAACGCCCGCATTATTCGAATCAAAAACAACAGCGTTCCATTCACTTCAGCTTCATCACATTCGTTAAAATCCATCTTCACCAACTTTATTACAATTTCAAAATATTATGAAGCCTAGAAGTTGAAAAAATATTTTTTATAATAAATTTAAAATATAGTTATAAATTATCGTTTCTATTGTAAGACCCTCGTCACCCGTTACTGGCTGACTTTTATCCATCGGGGAAAAATTGAGTGTATTATTATGTGAACGAAGCAGACGCCTCAGAGGCAAAAGCCTATAGCTAGATATTTTACAAATGTGGTTCAAATGTATTGTTTTTATTGACATTTTATCAAAATGATCTATCAATAACTACCACAACCAAGTAATTTTTTGATCTAGAAATTATCCAGAAGCCGGTATAAATACCACGGGTGTTACAAATTCACTGATACTTATCAAAAGTAAATTACGGTGCACTGCGCATGATATGAATTTAGTTTTAATTTAATCGCTTTTTTATTTTTTTAAACTAAAATGCTTAGTTTTATAAAAATAAATTTGAAAATTATTAACGAAATAGGCTTCTGCTTCTATTTAGCTCACTTTAAACACTTCTTTTACGGTATGGTAAAAAAAGTCAGCTAGTATGATATTAAATGGATACGAGTTACCGAAACGAGTCAAATGGCTACAAAATCGATGTGTTTTCTTTTCTAATAGATTACAAAAAAGCCCATCATCTCCTTTATCTTTGTCATTTTACTGTACTCGCACTTATATGTTATAAGTAACTGACAATAAGCCGGGTGGTGACGGCGTATGAGAAACCATTACTAAATAGCCATAAGAGGCGAAAATGGGTAATTCCAAAAAGCTCTTATGGTTTCCCATAGATAGCGATACCATTTCGCTTACTTCAGCCATTACTTTACTGCCATACCTGAACCGGCGACGGGCAGCAGCGTCACAGGTGTGACACGTCTGGATTTGCGATCGCTCATCCACCAAGCATCACCACCAATGAAAATCCTCCCAATTTCAGTAACTTATGCCTAGCAGCAAACTTCAACGGGCTGATGAAGAAGAAGATAATAAAATTGCCGATCTGTTTTCGGAGATAACAAGTTAGTTAGAAGCACGTTTTTCATTCTTTTATGTTTATGTCATTTATCAAAAGCCAAATAACTTTTGCCTTAAATACACTCGCTTGATAATTGCATGGAAAGACAGGTGCTGGCAAATTATTCTACTTACAGATACGTTCGCAACTTGTTGCTCGCATATTGTTTAATATGTACGACGTACAAACAGACTTCCGTACAATGGTGGTGATTTTTCTCATAAGTGCATTTCTGGGGTAGTCAAAGAGCAAGATGTCAATGATCAAGTGGACATCTGATATTCGTGTCTTTTAAAAAGAATAAGTGTCACTTAACAGCCAGATATTTGTGGAGTGAACTTTTATGGAGAGTAATTTATGTCTGAATTGATTTTAAGATAAAGGCACCTATTTCTGCAGTGTTTTTAATAAAACTCTTGTTTTTGTTTCCAAATTCTAAGTGGCCGAGTTGCAAATGATGGTTACATTCATGAACAGGTCATTAAAAGAAAGGGGAATGAAAGTGAACGCAAGTACGACGAAAGTTATGGTTTTGAAAGAGACGAAAGTAAAACGATATGTGAAATAAGAATAGAAGGGGAATGGGTCGAGCAAGTAGATGAGTTTGTGTATTTGGGATGTGTATTTAGCAGGGATGGTAGATATGATAAGGATATAGAACGACGAGTGAACGCTGGAAACAGAGTAAATGGGGCTCTACACTCTATTGCGGAAAGTCAGAATGTGTCCAAAAAGGCACGTATGGCAATTCACAATGCTGTGTTAGTCCCTACTTTAACGTATGGTAGTGAAAGTTGGGTGTAGCAGAAGAAGCACGAAAGTAGAATAAATGCTGTAGAAATGCGGTCATTAAGGAGTATATTAGGGCTTGTGTGATAAGAGAAGAGTGTTGTTTGCAAAATGATGTTGTGACCAGGATTAATAAAGGAATGCTTCGGTGGTTTAATCATGTAGAAAGAATTAATGAGGAAAGAGTGACAAAGAAAATTTATGTAGCAAAGGTGAACGGGAGAGTCTGGAAGGGACGCCCTAGGCGAAAGTTTATCGACCAAATTGGCGATATATTGAAAATGGGCCAAATTAAGAGTACCCTTAACCGACGAGCATGTATGCGTAGGTATATGCATGTGGAGGAGGCGAGAGAGGTGTGTCAGGATCATGCCAAATGGGAAGTCCATAGTCTCTGCCTACCCCCTCTGGGTGACAGGCGTGAGTGTTTATGTTATGTTTATGTTATTCTAAGTGTACAATATGCAAAGGAAAACGGTAGGAACAATGGAATATGGTGTTCATTATCCTTAAAACCGAAATTATTATAATTTAAAAAATATGAATAATTATCCCCGTGTATACAGACTTGACAAGTTTATTATATTTTTATTAAAAAATGCAAAACTTTTGCATAATTTATATTTAATAACAAAATATTCGTAAATATAATATGATACTTGCTAAAAATTACATCGTGTGTGTATGATCCTAAGTTTTCTTTCGTAGCTTTCCCATACAATGAATTAACAAAATCACCTTTGACATGCACTAATTAATGAATGAAAGGCAAAATATACCTCAGAAATCGATTTTAATATTCATTGTCTTTTTAAGATGTGGAACATAATGAAACTAAAGAAGGGCCTAATCATCAAAACAACCCTGAAAATTGAAAAAGAAATCCAGTATCTGAAATCGGAATAAGGAAAAAAGAGCTTGTAAATCGCTCGTAAACGCAGTTTTATCAAATACCTCGGAATATGCTGCAAATTTTAGAACCCCTCGGAATATAGTGCATTTACTTTATGTCAAATAAATAAACATTGTTACCGGGAAGGGCAAAACAACTTCTGCCGGGCTAGATAGCTATAAGTTATTGTACGTGGTAGAGCCATGCTGCAGCTATATTATTAATATAGTTGTAGCACAAATGGGTTGGCTCGACCGGGAAAAGACCACGCTCTTGCAGAATACCAGCGTAAAATAGCAGCTTAACACTGCTGTGTTTCGTATGGCGAGTGTAGAGAACCGGAGACCCTTTTAACTGGAAAAGAGGTATTCTATTTTAGTCCTCACGGGTGACAACGCATCTGCATTTTATTCGTAATCAAGGATAGATGTAGATGTCTATGGGTCACAGCAACCACTTACCATCAGGTGGACTGTGTAATCGTTTGTCAGCATATCCTATAAAAAAAAAGTTATATTATATGATTAGGTAATGAAGAAACGGAATTGCTATTTACAAATTGATAAAGATAAAGTCGGAAGGAAGAAATAAAACTATTTACGGATTTTATCGCGTTAACTATTTTATATTCCCACGTTTCGAGTACTTTACAGCACCCATGGTCACGGGGGGGACTGATTAAAAATTAATCTAATTAAAAAATTTAATCTGGAGGTAACCGTGGTTAACTATGACATTGGGACGTCAAATACCTCAATCCCCCCCGTAACCATGGGTGCTGTAAAGTACTCGAAAAGTCGGGAATATAAAATAAGTTAATATACGCGATAAAATCCGTAAAACTAGTTTTATTTAAATGTGTAGTGTTCGCGTAAATATAAGATATCATTCGGTGAATAGTTATCTACGATACGATGAAAATGACAAATATGATGTATATATTATAGACATAAAAGTGAGTTTAAGTGAAATTTACTGACTTATTGAAAAGGAACAAGAAGTAAAATTAAAATTTTGTACAACCGACTTCAATAGGTATAAATAAAATGAGAACATCATCAATGTAGTCGAAGTCAATTAAATACGCATGATTTAGGATAACTCAAAAACTACTAGTCAGATCTTGATCAAATTTATATGGCACCACATGAGAAGCACCAGCTTTCATAAAAGAATCAATCGATTAACCTAGAAAAAAGTTCACAGGTAACATAAAAAAAAAGTAAAAGTTTTTGAAGTTCAAAGCTTATCAAGTGTTTTGCAGTTTACTCCCAGATATTTTACAACTCTTTTAAGTAAAAAAAAAAACATAATATTAAAGTAGTTTATATAATCAAACAAAAATACAAAAGTTCAACAATAAAATATAAAAATAACGTTACTCTATCACTAATACTGCAGCCTATCTATCATAGGTCAACTGCTGAACATAGCCCGATCCTGTGTCACCTGAATTCATCGAGTACATGCGTGTTTCATCAGGTCGTCACTCCATCTAGATTCTAGAGGGATCATCTGGAGGGTCGCTCAACACTGCGCTTGCTAGTACGATACTACCACTCAAGAGCCTACTGTGCTACTTTTACCCCTGAGCTATTCATTTTATAATTTTGGTGGGTGTTTGTATCAAAAAGTCAGCTTTAACATATCCAACTTTTCTACCTTATAGGTGATGTGATCCTCCTAAAAACCTAATCTTCAAATTTCTTGCAGCTCGAAATACTCTTAATACCAAATGTTTCATACATCTTACAAATAAATAATTTTTAACCTATTCTAGGGTTTCAAGACTTTTCAATTCTTAAGCACCTCTTTAAATGTTACGTTAACTTGTTTTACTTCTGATTAATCTCTATCTCTATATACAGAATGGGTCTGGGTATATGCAATAAATAAAACCACATACTTGTTATCGCCTTTGCTGACGATATACAAAAAATGAACGTAATCGGTCCAGTTATTAAGTCAAAAAGTAGAGTTTTAATTTTAAGTAAATTTGAACTTTCTGTATAATTGGGTCACTAGTTCAATGATTCAATGAACTTGAATCCTTGAACATTAAAAAGCGACGTTGCCACGCAGTGCAAACTATCACGACATGAGACTATGTACGTCGACAGCGGTGTCTTTTGGCGGCGTCCATAAACAAGCGGCACGAGGCACGTGGCATTCTTCAAAGGCGACGGCGTAAGTGCGCGCCTTTGAAGAATGTAGAATGCCACCTGTTTGTTATCGACCATTATCTTCTTTCAAAGGGAGTAATGATCGGTAACCAAAAAAAATATATTTAGCTTTAAATACTTAGGGCATAGTGTTTTTAGAATTATCGTATTGTTATAATAATTCTAAAAACACTATGCTTTTAAAGCTTTTTTGTTTAAGTGTGTTCTTGTAGAATTAGAGATAATAAATTATTTTGACATGATAAAAAACCCATAAAAACAACCAATTAAAAAGTCATACCTACTTATCCGTTTCCTAGGAAGTCACAAAACGGTAGTTTCGTAAGTTCCATTGTACAAAAATAAACTTTTTTTTAACAATCAATAACTTGTCAATTGTTAAAAATCGAAATTACTTCTATTCAAATGTCTTGTAGTAGGTAAGTAAGTATGAAAAAAAAGTATCGATAAACGATAATTGCACCTTGTGTCCGCCCTATTTATTACTTTTATTATTTCCGCCATTTTGGAATTTGGAAGTTTCGCCAGGCCTCTGTCACTCTTGCTGCCTGCGTGAAATGATTACCTACAATCGCGAGGCGCCCCCGGGATAGAATGCAGTCTTGGCTAGCGCGTTCTAGGTGATTGAATGTTAAGGTTTTTTAACGCTGTTTACGTTAATAGGTTTTTGTAAATACTTGTTGAAATACTCGTCGAAATAGTTTTTGTTTTGTGTTTAATATGCTTAATTGTAGGATAAAATACAAAATTAGTTGAAAAAGTTTTAATGTAATTTAAGAATAATATGTATGTATATTACCTATCTATTTTTCAAATTATAATGCTACTATAATTGTTGCAAGGATAGATGCTTAGTGAGCAAACAAAAGGATTCAGATGTATCATTTTTTTAAGTTGCCGAAGGATAATGAAAGAAGAATATGTTTCTTTTTTGTTAGATAGGTAGTTATAGCGAAAAAGGATTAAGTAATAATTTAACTACAGAAGTAATACCTTAGTACTTTATTACAAAAGTTAGTTGCAATTTACTTCACTATCCAAATACTTACTAACATACCTGTACTTGTCTCTTGCAATTAAAATATTTTAAGATATAATAACACAAAATACTGAAATTAAAACATTGTTTAGAAGATTTTAAATAACATAAAAACATAAACAGTCACGCCTGTCACCCAGAGAGGTAGGCAGAGACTACGGACTTCCACTTGCCACGATCCTGGCACACCTCTTTCGCCTCCTTTACATCCATATATCTACGCATACACGCTCGTCGGTTAAGGGTACTCCTAATCTGGCCCATTTTCGATATATCGCCAATTTGGTCGATAAACCTTCGTCTAGGGCGTCCCTTTCCGACTCTGCCGTTCACTTCTGCAGCATAAATTTGCTTTGTCACTCTTTCTTCGTTCATTCTTTCTACGCTGACCAAACCACCGAAGCATTCCTTTCTTAATCCTGGTCACAACGTCATCTTGCAAACCACACTTCTCTATCACTATTTCTCACCCTGTCATTCAGATTCAGCCCTAGCATACTCCTTAATGACCGCATTTCACAGCATTTATTCTACTCTCATGCTTCTTCTGCCAGACAACTTTCACTACCATACATTAAAGTAGGGACTAACACAGCATTGTGAATTGCCAAACGTGCCTTTTTGACACATTCTGACTCTTCACAATAGCGTGTGAGGCCCCATTCACTCTATTTCCTGCGTTCACTCGTCGTTCTATATCCTTATCATATCTACCATCCCTACTAAATAAACATCCCAAATATACAAACTCATCCACTTGCTCAATCAACTCCCTTCTATTCTTATTTCACATAACGTTTTACTTTCTTCTCTTTCAAAACCATCACTTTCGTCTTACGCGTTCTTTCATACCTCTTTCTTTTAATGATCGGTTCATTAAAGTAACCATCATTGCAACTCGGCCGCCGACGAAGCAAATATGACTTGATCATCGGCGTACAAAAGGCATTTAACGGTTAACTCACCCATTCTCAACCCACATTCTTCAACTTTCAAAGTTTGCAAACAACTGTCCATGAATAGGTTAAACAGCCACAGGAAGCTACACAGCCCTGTCTGACACCTTTTGGATGCCAAACCAGTCCGAGTAGACCCCGTTGATCCTGACACAAGCACTAGAGTCCTATAAAGAGACTTCAATGCCTGTATCAAACCAGCGCTCAAACCAAATGAGTTAAGTGTTTGCCATAACTCATTCTGTCCACTCTATCATAAGCCTTTTCCAAGTCCATGAAAGCACAAAAACTTTCTGGTTTTGGCCAAAACTTCTCCAATCATGCGCATGGAAAATACTTGATCCATACCATTCCCTTTCTAAATCCAGCTTGCATCCCAAATTTTCCATCAGTTTCTTCCATAACTCTTTCAATTAACACCTTAGCATACAGTTTACCCACAATGCTAAGCAAGCTGATCTACAGTAGTTTTACAGTCCTGCTGTGACCCTTTTCCTTTATATATTGGGACTATAACGGCTTTGCACCAGTCTTCCGGTACCCTTCAGTTCCCAACATAAATTAAACAAGGTGTACAGCAGGCCTCCCACCTCCTCTCAGCCCTTAGCATTTCGAGTGATACTTTATCATATCCGGCTGCCTTACCTGCTTTCATGCCTTTCATTGCTTTTATTATTTCATCTACTTATCTCCTACCTCTCTCCACTTCTTTCGGAATTTCTTTTCACTTAATTCAGACGACCCTTCACTCATAAACACGCTTTCTAAGTATTCCTTCCATCTCTTTAAATTCAAACTTCATCATTCAGCATACAGCCATTCTCGTCTCGTATAGCATTCATTCTAGGCTGTTTTGAATTTCCCTAACAGTTCTTACGAGTTTCCAGAACATTTAATATTTGCCTGGAAGTTATCAGATATCCTTCTATCATTCTTATCCGTTCTTTCTTGCTTTTCCTTTCAACAACTTCTTTTACTCTCTTATTTATAAGTCTAAAGTCTGCCTTTTTCTTTCAATCTCATCATTCATACTGCCAGAATTACCAGCTTTGGTTGCCATAAATCTAGCCATGCTCTCTTCTTTGCTTCAACTTCCATCCGAATCTCATCATCCCACCACCACGTATTATTTTTCCTTTCATTCGTTCTCTTACTTACACCACATACTTCGGTGGCTGCATCCACCAAAACTTTCTTAACATTATTCCATACAGTCTTCAGGTCTAAATCATTCATACATATTTCATTCAAACCATTTATATTCTCTCTCAGTCTACATTTATACTTCTCTTTCACACCTTCATCTTGTAACCTCTCTGTTCTTATACGCTATAACGCAGTGGTAGGCACAGATGTCCGATGCCAACGCCTGAATAGACCATTAATTCGGCATAAGACCAAGTAATGATCCGTCCCTACGTTGGATCCCCGGTAAACTCTTGTATCTACCACTGCGCTCCGCATTCTTTCGTCTACAATGTAAATCTATCATGCTTCTATCGTTACCTCTTTCCCATGTATACATGTGATCCTCTTATAGCGAAAGAAAGTATTCGTCACAAAAGATTCTTTTCCTCACATACGGCGAGGAGGTCTTCACCATTCTCATTTACACTTTCATCGCCAAACATTCCTAATATCCTTTCATAACCAGACCTCTTCACCCAACCCCATTAAAATCTCCTAACATAATGATATTTTCATTTCCACATTTTCATCAACACCATCCTACATGTCCCAAAATGCTCTCGGATATAAGTGGGCTTAGGCATGTCTGGGGCGTACACCCTAGCACAAACAACTTCTTTAAGCCCACTTTCATTCGTATCCACAACAGCCTTGGGCACACATTATACTCTTTCACACATTGACATTCTTTCTGAAAGGATGACACCGACTCCTGGCATGCCCGCTCGGTCTCGTCTACACCAGACCAGTAAGCGGTATACATGCCATGTGCAGTAACATCCCGCTCATTCGTCTCATTTACATAACATCATTCCTCTATCATTCATCATTTCGCATATTTCATCCATCTTATCATTCATTGCTCCACATACATTCAGCGTAGCCAGACGGGCCTCACCAAATCCCACCCCCTCCGGGGAACAGAACGTGACGGGTGGCGACCTCGTCGCCAGTTTTACCGGAGATTCTTCACCCTGCCCCATTAAGGGGCGCCGGAACTCAGGCCATTTCTTTTGCTGTGTTGGCTCATGGTGCGATCTAAGGTGGTGGTACCGCCGCTACCATACGGCGAGGCCGAGTCTATCCTTTCGGCTTTGTCGCTCGTTTAGCACCACCCGGGGACGTGTAGGGTGGGCCTAGGGTTAGGTGGTCGAAGCCTACGGACGCGAGCGATTCATCCTCAGCGATTTTTAACTAAGTAGAATACGATTACGTTTCTGTTGTGAAATCGTATTTCAGGGTTATTGTTGTTTACAATATCTATGTATTTCTTCCGGCAAACTTCGCGATTCTCGACGAATGGCTTTGCAAGTTGCATGCGTTGGGCATCACAGAACTCACATTGTAGCGGAAATATGGTCGATCATAATCAGAATAAGTTTACCTAAGTAACTTACTTACCATTTCACAATGTTTTTTTTTACTCTTTATTAATAGCCCTTACTAACCACGGAAAGTCCGTCTTGACGCAGGAAGGAGAAAAGATGCAAAGTAATACGGCCACTCGCGCGCAGCGATAAAGTTTTATTTGGCTTGCGTGCGCGATTGATCTGATTAATAATAATTATGTAGGCTATTAAAACGTCGGCAAACAATCAACATCAAAGGAGTGCAACTTCTGCACGTGGTAATATTATTTATTCTGTGGTTTCGCTTTCAGTTCACCGCGAATCTTCCGGGACAGTGTGTATGCGTTTCGCTGCTTGCGCGTATTGCTTCAAGTGATTTTTTTTTCGTTAGATAAATACAATTAGTTAAAAAAAATTTACGGTGAAATGGACACTTATTAGCTAATTGACTTTGTGTGTGTGTAAATAGTGTTTTTGAGTTTATTTTTATTATTTTTCCACTGTGATATTGACACTACTTGACTTTTGTGTGTACGCGTGTGTTTTTTGAACAAAATGCCAAGATAACAGCATTTTTACAGTGCAGCAGAGTAATACAGACAAGGTTTTAATGTATGGCAAATACCGCCAAAATTCAGCGTTAACTCTGCGTACTTACTGTGAGAGATACTGGCAACTCGCGTCTGCCTTACTAGCGTCCGGATAATCCTGGAAGCGGTCCAAAGAATCAATGAAAATCAGCACATAGTGCCCAACACTCATGAAGGAGTTGCTCCGCGTCACTTTCCATCCTCTTTCGAACAACAGGTCTTGACCATTTCGATCGAATTCAACCTGCAGCCTTAGACAAGCTGGGCGTGTGTTTAGAGTGAGGCATAGAACAATACATCGAGTGCTGAAAAGAGCAAACTACGACTTATAAATATGCAAATGTGCAGGCGCTGCTACCCCGTGATAATCCAATTAGAGAGTCTTACTGCCACTGGGTACTGGAAAAAATGTCTCAATACCAACGTTTCCTATCAAATGTGTTTTGGACAGATGAAAGCACGTTTACTCGAAACTGCATATGGAACCGACAAACCATGCGTCACTGGAGTCATACAAATTCCCATTTATTTAGGGAATCGGCTCATCAGTACCGATTTTTCATTAATGTTTGGGCAGGCATTCACGGAGATCAAATAATGGGCCCTGTTTTTATTGACTGAAACCTGAATGCACAGAAATTTCTTAATATTCTGAACGGCCCAATAACAGAATATTTAGAAGGATTATCTATGGTAGCTTACCAGCGGGCATGGTTCTAGTTAGATGGGGCTCCTCCACACTCCGTACTCCTCGCGAGAGAGCGGCTTAATAATCCGAATAGTTATGAAAACATTGCTACTGTTGATACTGGCAAAAATATTACAATTTTGTCCGATGAAATTACCCGTAGTGTTCAAGTTGATCTCAGTAATGCAAGCAAAATTTACGGATGTGAAAGTAGATCCTCACAAACAACCCTTCATCTATCAGCAAATATCCCGAGAAAGAGAAAATTAATTTCAAATCTTAGAGAAGCGGAAAAAGCGAAAAACTTTGACTTGAATAGTGTCACAAAAGAATTTTTTTTTAAATTGTGTGATAAGTTTTTGTGTAAAAACATGAGTCAAAAAATAAAATGGCAAATTTAATTAAGAATGGGATAAAGTGGTAACCAATACAATCCTGTCTTTAAGTTCTTTGCACTCAATTTATATTATTCAGTTCCAGTTGCCTACAAATTTCTTACAAGCACATTGTGTTTACCTTCGTCGAAAACGTTAAAAAAAGGTTATGCCCATAGGTACAAAAACAGAAAATAAAAGTAATCTATTTAATGTTTTAAAAATTAAAATAAGTAAGATGAGCCCAGAAGAAAAAATAAGCAGTGCTTGTATCGACTGTATGTCTCTAAAGGCAAATCTGTTATTGGATTTCATGATGTACGAGGTACATTAAAAGCAAAACTGGCTAAGTACGTAATCATAATAATGGCACGTGGTATAATACACAACTGGAAGCAGCCCATTGCCTGTTCCTTTCTTGCGAAAATTATCCAGAGGTTAATGATTGGATTGACGAAATTATATCGGCCTTATTGGACATTGGTCTTGACATCCGGGTATTTGTCTCAGACCAGGGGCTCAGATTTTTGAGCGCTTCAAAGTGTCGTTCCATAAATAGAGACTAAACTTATTTTGAAGTAAATGGACACAATTTTGTTACATAAAATTCGACGTTCCCCAACTTATAAAATGTGTACGGAATAACCTAAAAACGTGAAATTATGTGTACAAAGATAGCAACAGAGTGGCAAGAATCTCTTATATTATAAATATGTATAAGCAAAACAAAAAGCAAGCACTGTGATTGGCACTAAAACTATCAGATATCCATATTAACATAATTCAATAAGACATATTGCCTTTACCGGGCGATAAGCTTAGTTTCACGAATCTCTATCAACAAGGTATTAATTTGAAAACTAATAGCAGTACTGTTTATGTGAAACCATACAGGCTACTTAATAGTTTAAAGTCAGAAGTAAATGCACATATGAAACAACTATTAAACGACGACATTATTGAGGAAACACAAAGCGAATGGTCAAGTCCAATTTTGTTAGTTCCCAAAAAATCGGATCAACCAGACACAAAAAAGTGGAGATTAGTTATTGACTACCGAAAATTAAATGATTGTATACAGAATGATCGTTTTCCTCTACCTAACATAACTGACATCTTAGATTCGCTTTCTGGTTCCATTTACTTCTCACATTTAGACCTTAGTCAATCATTTTACCAATTGACCTTGACCCCTGATAGCCATAAGGTCACTGCCTTCACAACTAGCACGGGAAAATACCAAATGAAGCATTTACCGATGGGTTTGAAGATAAGTCCAAGTGCGTTTTCCCGGGTAGTGACTGTTGTCATGTCAGGCTTATCACCAGATAGATGCTTCATTTATTTAGATGACCTTGTAGTTTTTGGACGAAATATGAAAATTCATAATAAAAATTTGATTGATGTATTTGAAAGACTGAGAAAGGAACATTTAAAACTAAACCCAAATAGATGTCAATTTTAAAAAAAAATATTATACTTGGGACATACAGTATCTACAAATGGAATTTCACCCAACCCGGTAAAAATAAAAGTAGTTGAGAAATACCCAACACCCTCCAATTCTGACGAAGTCAGACGCTTCATCGCATTTTGTAATTATTATAGGAAATTTATACATAATTTTGCCAAAATAACTCTACCTTTGAATCAACTTTGCCGTAAAGGTGTAACCTTCGAATGGTCACAAAATTGCGAAGATTCTTTTAAAATTTTAAAACAAGCTCTAACATCAGCACCTATTTTACAATACCCGGACTTTTCGGACATCAACGAATTCATTTTGAAAACAGACGCCTCAGGTTTCGCAGTTGAGCCGGTTTTATGCAATAAAGATTTAAGACCAATAAAACAAGGCGGAAAAAACATGATAGTAGACCATAAAACAAGGCGGAAAAAACTATCCTACAATTCGAAAAGAATTGGTCGCTGTCGTTTGGGCTATTAAATATTTTAAACCTTATCTGTTTGGTTATATATTTTCGGGATGGAATGGTTTGATATATATTTTCGGGATGGAAGACCCTTCCAGTAGCTTATTGAAATTTCGCTTAAAATTAGAACAATATGATTTTAATATCGTATATGTTAAGGGAAAAGATAATGTGATAGCTGATGCTTTATCAAGAATTAACATAACATCTGATGAATTAAAAGCAATGAATGAGAGTAGTACGGTGGCAGTCATGACTAGAAACCAGAGGACACAAATGGAATATAACAATAAGACAAATAATAGAGAAAATAATATTCCTAATAAACCCACAGAAAATCGGCCTGATCAACCGAGAGTCGTGGAGTTATTACGAATACCAAATAATTCTTGCGAGATGAAATTAGTAAAAGCAAATATAGTAAATTACTTAAAAAATAAAAATGAGATTGACTTAGAGTCAAAATGCTTTAGCTATGCACAAAGGAGACAAATAATTTACATTAACTGTGATTTTCGCTTATATTTTACGCGAGCCAAATTTGTAGCTAAAATGAGCGACTTCTGTAAAAAAATTAATGGTAAAGAAATATGCATAATAAAAACGGAAGATAACGCGTTATTTTTGGCAAGCCTAATAAAAGAAGTAAAGAAAAGTAAGGATAAGGCCGGCCCACGAAAATGTATTTTGAGAGATATTAAAAGAATATCTATTCGAAACCGAGAAATCATTTATTATAAATGATTTCCATTTATTGCCCACTAGTGGACATGCTGGTATTAAAAGAACTATAAATAATATAAGGCGACTTTATTATTGGCCAGGGATAGAGAAAGATGTAAAGGAATTTATTGGTAAGTGTGAAGTGTCAAAAAATGAAACACTCACGGCATGTCATAGAGCCTTTGGTGATATCAACTACGACTCATTTAGCTTTCGAAAAAGTGTTCCTAGATGTAGTAGGACCATAAGGTCGTCATATAGACGATAACAAATACATTTTAACCATTCAGTGCGAATTATCTAAAGCATATCTACTCAAAAATAAAGAAACTGTCACTATTGCTAGAACATTTGTTAATAATTTTATTTTAAGATTTGGTGTACCTGAAACAATAGCGACGGATAGGGGTAGTGAATTCATATTCTCAACTATGACTGAAATATGTAAGTTATTGCAAATTTGAAAAATAAACTCTACAGCATATCATCACGAGTCTATTGATGCCCTTGAAAATTCTCACAAGCATTTAGGATCATTTTTGCGAATTATTTGAGATAAATGTCCTGACACATGGAGTTACTGGATTTCATATTGGTGTTTTAGCTATAATAATACGGTGCATTCTTCAATGAAATATACGCCTTACGAACTTGTCTTTGGTAAACCAAATGAACTTCCTTGTAGAATAAGTAGTAATATAGAACCATTGTATAATCCTGATGACTATAACTTGGAATTAAAGTATCGATTTCAAGTTGCACAAAATGATGCACGTGAAAACTTGTTAAATACTAAAGAACTCAGAAAACATGTGTATGACAAAAAAGTGAACTCAGTGAATTAACAAAACTGTGAATCAATACTTATTAAAAACGAAAATTGTAGTAAGTTAGATAAGTTATACGACGGTCCATTTGAAGTATTAGAGGATAAGGAACCTAATGTAGTAGTATTAAGAAACTGTAAACCAGACATGGTGCATAAGAATAGGACAAAACGTTTTGTACCATCAAACTAATTTTAATTATTAAAATGTCTGTATTTTAATAACTAATATATTTTTAATTAATAAAATTAATTACACTTCAATGTAATTGCTAGATTACTAATAGACCAATGTTAAGTAATTGGTGTATATTTTTCGTTTTATAATGAAATCTAATTTAATGAGTGGTCCATAGACATGCACATCTATTCTCGATTACGAATGAAAACGCAGATGCGCTGTCACACGTGAGGACCAAGATGGAAAGCCTCGTTTCCAGTAAAGTTTCCGTTCTACTCACCATAGCGAACACAGCAGCGTTAAGCTGCTGTTTTACGCTAGTATTCTGTGAGAGCGTGGTCCTTCCCCGTTCGAGCCGACCCATTCGAAATTGAGTTCGAAAATGCTGAGTCCCACTGCGAATGCGATCGGAGAAATTTTGAAGATCTGCGAGACTCACGCTGCCTCGCATGGTCTTGTATACAACATTAAAAAAAAAGTAAATACATGGTTTTTAGGGTCGCCGGCAAATGTCCCGAATATATCCCTGCAATAACCTTAAATAGATCGGAACTAAAGCGGGTTTATCAATTTAAATACCTAGGGCATATTCTTACCGACGACCTCAAAGATACTCTAGACATAAATAGGGAGCGTAGGGCTTTGGCGATACGCGGCAATATTCTGGCTCGTAGATTTGCCCGCTGTTCGGACCAGGTCAAAATAACATTATTTAAAGCGTATTTCCAGGGTCTGTACACGGGTGGTCTGTGGATTAGGTATGCCAAAAATCGTTTAAACACCCTGCGAGTTCACTACAATAACGTTTTCAGGACAATGTTGGCACTTTCCTGCTTCTATAGTACCTCTGGCATGTTTGCACAGACCCGAACTGACGGTTTTCATGCCATAGTTCGGAAAAAAAGTAGCGTCGCTGGTGGGAAGGATACGGAGAAGTGACAACAGCATCCTGAGAACGGTGGCAGATGATTCGCATGCACCTATTGTGAGGCATTTCGTGCGAATGATGACACATACAGTAGATGGTAATTCTTCTAGGTGTCAACCGCACGGAGTGCCTATTAGGTACATGACAAATTAAAATTTAATTTAGTGTAATTTTATTTTGATTTGATTTGAATTAATTTGATTTAATATGATTTAGTTTGATTTAATTTAATTTTAATATAATATAATATAGTTTAATTTTTTTTTCAAAATACTAACACTTAGTTTTTAAGCGTTAATGTAATACTAACCCATGGATCTTTGTTGTCTGAAAATAAATGAATTTGAATTTGAATTTGAAATTACATTACTAATTTTGATATAGCATTATTCACTTCGTCACATTTAAATGATTTACGTTTAAGTTTAAAAATCAAGGAAGTATCATCAGCAAATAACTACACAATACTATCAGTAATATCATAATCTATCAGTAGTATCATAAGCAAACAACTTCACAATAATATAAAATAACTACTATATCAATATTATCTTCTACAAAGAATAGTAAGCCAATAATATACACTAAAATAAGAATGGGCCAAGAATCGAGCCTTGAGGGACACCAATTTGTACGGGCGACCCGGAAAAACTTTTACCATTGATAATAATTTTCTGCATTCTATTACTTTAATATGAAATAATAAGTTTAAGCGCTGTGTTCTTGACACCATAGTACTGTAGCTTCCTGATTAATGTCTCATGGTGAGCACAATCGAAGGCCTTCGAAAGGTCCCAAAATACACCCAAAGCATCCTCAGAATTCTCCCATGCACAAAAAAATATGTTTTATAAGCTCAAGTCCGGCGTCGGTAGTCGCCCGACCACTTGTAAAACCAAATTGACTTGTATGAATCAATTAATAGAAATGTTGTTACATTAATATAATTTATAATTAATACACATGTTGTTTAATACTATATAATATTTTTATTTTTTCCTTAAATTTTTCACATGCATTAGATGACAACCCTATCAGAATAGGTATACATTTTTGACGGTGTTAGGAAACTTCCCCTTTAGTCCTTACTCTTTACTCTGTGGCAGTAGGCCCATATTGTAGCGACTATTAAGACTGTAATGATGATCGATTAACAGGAATCTTGTTGTGTACGTACGTCTTAGGGCTGATCCTGTGACCGTTACGTATTCACGTCATTGCTGTCAAGTTTTTATTTCTTCTAGGACAACTTTTTATAGCACATTGTTAATTACATTACTCAGCTTGTATCCACCAATTAAAATACATGATTTGTTACACTGTTACTTAATTGTGTAACAGTGTAACAAATTATGTATAAATTATTTTAAACTGGCATATAAAACAAGTGTGAAAATTTTAATTCTATTTATGCATGCTTATTTGTATTTCTTTTAATAAAGAAATTATAATTTAAATAATTTACATATATAGTTTTTAAGAAACTAGCTGTGTCCGGCTAGAGTTACAATGTCTTTTTTATTAGACTATTTTGCGAGCAAGCTCACATCAACTAACCAAAGTTTGAAAACAAACAAACAAACAAAGGGATATAAATTTTTTGTCACTATCACATTTCATGGCTTTCGTTTGTGTTCATCATGAGTAATTAATTAGGAAGTTGTTTATAGTGCAAAGTGTGCTTAAACTTGTTATTTCAAATTTAATTAATAGATCGCAGAAAATTACTATCAACGGTAAAAGCTCTTTCTTTCTTTCTACTTCGCGAGCATTATTGGGCATTTCTTGAGGGCTTAATTTTCGGCTCGTTCTTGCTCTTAGTCTTGTGTGGAAGTGGAACTTAGGTTACAGTGGTCTGGGTTGAATTTTCACCATCAATTGGGCACTAGAGCCTCGTCCAGTAATCATTGAGGTGCACAGCGTGGAAGTGACGTTGGCATTCGGAGACTAATACTGTTCCCCATCACCAGTCGTTTTGATATAGATTTTTTAACATATTGTATGTTCTGAATTCAATAACTATATATTGTAATTAAAATTAGAAATCCTATTTTAATGAATGTACATTATTACTCATTTAAATAAAAAATATTAAAAAGGATCACTCTAATATTAAGGAACATTTAGATATTACAAGTATCTTTCATGTACACTAAAGCATTACAAGGACACGCATTCAAATTGGATACTGGCATATTATGTCCAATATTATATGGGTTTATTTGCATAACTTTGCAAATAAATACTATGGGTATATTTGCATAAAAAGGATTACTCTAAAATTAAGGAACATTTAGATATTAAATGTATCTTTCATGTACGCCAAAGCATTTCCGGAACACGAATTTAAATTGGATACTGGCATATTATGTCCAATATTATATGGGTTTCATTCATTGGGGGAATATATTGCCATAGTTGCCACGCTTGGCGAGCGGGTTGGCAACCTCAGTTTTTTTATTATGATATTGCTGTTATCAGGAAGATGCTGCTGCCCATCTCCTCCCTGTTTTCCACTGTCGCCTCTTACGACACCCACGGGAAGATATGGGGTAGTGGATATTCTTAACCGCCACTACACGGCAATCCGAGTATCAATGGCTATCCGAGTACAGAATCAGAGTACGAAACCTATCCAACTGCAAAAAGGTGTAAGACAGGATGACGTAATATCCCCGAAACTCTTCACCGCTGCATTGGAAGACCACTGCATTCGATTTGCCGACGATATAGTCCTTATTGCAGAATCGCTGGAGGACCTAAGCACTATGGTCAATGACCTCAATAGTGTCTCCCAACGGATAGGTCTTAAGATGAACATGGACAAAACAAATATTATGTTTAATGCCCATGTCACACCTATGCCGGTAGTTGTTGGGAGCACTAAGTTCAAAGTTGTTGACGAGTATGTTTACGTGGGACAAATAGTCCGAATAGGTAAGTCCAACTTCGATCGAGAGGTCAATCGATGGATTCAACTCGGTTGGGCAGCGTTCGGGAAATTACGCCACATCTTCTCGTCAGGTATACCTCAAAACTTGAAAACGAGACTGTACAACCAGTGCGTGTTGCCAGTGAGATCATCTGGACATTGGAACTGAGACGTGGTCCTTCACTGCTGGCCGGATGAGGAAGCTCAAGGTCGCTCAGCGAGCTATGGAGAGGGCTATGCTCGGAGTTTCTTTGCGTGATAAACTTAGAAATGAGGATATCCGCAGTAGAACCAGAGTGACCGACATAGCCCAACAGATTAGTAAGCTGAAGTGGCAATGGGCCGGCCATATAGCTCGAAGAACCGACAACCGATGGGGAAAAAAGGTTCTCGAGTGGCGGCCTCTTACCGGCGGACGAAGTCTAGGGCGTCCCCCCACTAGATGGAGTGACGACCTGGTAAGACATGCAGGAAGTCGATGGATGCAGGTGGCTCAGGACCGTGCTTTGTGGCATTCCTTGGGGGAGGCCTATGTTCAGCAGTGAACTTGTGAAGGGCTGTAATGATGATTATATGGGTTTATTTGCATAATACTTTTATAAAAAAAATAAGTGTCCGGCGAAGAAATGGAAGAAAATTCAAAGGTATCCTTCTTTCATAATTTTTAAAGACCAATGGTACAAAATACTATTCAAAAGTAAAAAAAAAACCGACCCATAGGTAACTAAGGGCATGTTCTATATTAAAATGAAACACCAAATAATGTGCTTAATTAATAGTAATAAATTTACCGAGCTGACCTGTTCTCGCAAGTTACACCTGACCACAAGTATGATGCATGTGCGCCCATCGCCTTCCTCGTTTATATTGAAGGGAAGTGGACGACACGTCACCCGACGCCGCCGCAAGCAACTAACTTTTAACCCTTATATGGTCGCGCCTAAAAAGATACGTAAACGGTCATGTGGGGTTGTGTTGTGTAAAAAGTACATGCAACGCCATCATCCAGCCAAGCGTTACGATCAAGGGAAACTCTCTCTACAACTGGATAGAACCATTATTTTTTGGGGCTGATAAATAAGAAGCTTTATCATAAAAATAGGTCTTTCAAAATATGTGCAAATTTTTATTTATTCTTTATTGCTTTCCATAAAGCAAAATAATACAAAGGGCAGACTTAATGCCTTGAGGCATTCTCTACCAGTCAGCCAATGGAGTTGGGAGAACTTGACGTAGGTGTAGCGATTAAGAATAAAAACAAAGCAAAAATGCCTATGCGATATGAAATACTGTTGCTGACTGTTGACTTACTCGTTGACTCTTGTTGTTGACTTCCTCGTTGATCTAGCGGTCGTAAGCGCAAATGCTAACCATATGATACTGGGTTCAAATCTCGGGTCGGGCAGAACGTATTTAAGAAAAACTTTACAAAAATAAAACGTTTTAGGTTCTCCCTTTTATGCTAAAAACAGATTGATTCACGAGCTGTTAAGTGTTGAGTACGTTATTTTTTTTTACAATGTGGCGTTTAATTATATACGGAAGTCCTTTAAAGATAGAATCAGACATATTCGTGAGTAGTTATTACATAGGTTACAATATAATTACGCATTGTTTGTTGGAAAAGCCAGAGACAGATAAATATACGTTTCAAGAACAAATAAATAAAAACAACGGCGCTATCTAAAAAAGCTATCTAATTTTAATGTTTTGCTTTTTGTATTTAAATAAATAATTAAAAATCATTTATTTCGAAACTAGTCCATATCACAATTCATAGATACACATCGAAATTAAAATATATTTTTTTATTTCAATTACGTAAAAAATATTTCATTTAAATTAAATTATTACAATTATTTAAATTCGCATAAAACACACAAACACAACAAAACAGATACACAGCTCTAACGTGATCTAAGCTTAGATTTGGATCCGGAGTGCTCAACATGCAGCATGGTCCAGTGTCACATTATAGGGCAATGCAGATCCATCCGCCAGGCAAACAGTTGCAGTTAGCTGTTGGAGCCACCCCGTTTGCGGCGCATCAGAGATATCACTCGACAACTTTTGCCACAAACTTTCATATGCAACTCAGTCAAATGCTTTAGATAGATCTAAGAAGCAGGCATGTTGTAACGGCATGTTGTGACGGTATTCTTGAGATTCAATATAGCCATTTCGGTTGATAAACCGGGGCGAAATCAAAACTGCGCTTCATGGAACTGAAGATGTTGTCTTAATTGAATATCAAAGAAACCGTCCAGAACCCTAGCAATGACTGTTGCGAGTGAAATAGGCCTATAATTACTTAATTTGGACGCGTCTCCCATATTGTTCTTCATTATAGGAACAACTACCGTTTTCATCATAGCTTCAGGCAGGTAAGAATGGCTCATGCAGAAAGTGAATAACATGGCGAGCACCCTCGACATATGGACACTTGCATTCTGCAAGTTTTCTATGCTGAGTGAGTCGTGGCCAGGGGGTTTTCCTCGCTTCATGTCCCTCCCTACCTGAGCAACCTGTTTCGCAGTGATTTGAACAACCTGTTTCGCCAAATAAATTCTCTTACCTCTGTCCTCCTACCCCTATCGCGGTCTTCATAGGCCCCAATTTAGAATGCACCCCGAAATACTCCCTGAATAAATTGGCAACTTGTTCGGCATCAATAAACCCCTCTACACTCACTGGAACACTGGGCTTCAGATTCAATTTATTAGTCTCCTTCCAAAATTTACTAAAGTTTTTATCATGCTGTGATGCAAGAATGTCCATTTTTATATGGGTTTCATTATTCTTACACCACTTGAGCCGACTTTTAAACAAACTTCGCAAGTGTCGCATTCGTTCATAGACTTGACCAGACGTTGTTTTACCTTGGGCGACCCACTCATAGAACCGAAGCCTAGCCTCCTCATGTGCATTTCTGCAATGTTTATTCCAGCCTATCACATGCCTTCTCTTCTTTTTTATGCTTATACACACATTCTATCTGCGCAGTCTTGAAACTCGCAAGGAAAATCGACATCACGCAACTTAGTTGAGCAGATCTATCCTATCTACCTACTCTTTATCTCTTTTACCCCAGGTAGCCCTATCCGGCATTGAGCCTCTTAATTGTACTTTAGGTATCAAAATATTAATATCACGTAACAAGTCGACTGCGAAATGATCGGAACATGATGCCTCATATCGTATTCTTGCGCCCAGAATAGTATCTTTTGCGACTTCAGTAGTGATGACATGGTCCAATCATGACGTAGTTCCATAAGCGTTACTAAGGAATGTATATGTACCTGAATCTAGCCCCAAACCACTTTTGTTCTGTACAGAACTTCAAAAGCTCATGGCCAAACAAAGCGCCTGGATCAGCGTTGAAATCGCCTAGTATGTACCACTGTATCTATACTACACGTCTCTATGATAGCACTAATCTCACCGAGGCAATTTACAAATGTTTAAAAATTGTCAAGTCTATTCGTTGGCATATTTTTTTTATAGCATAGGGTGACAAACGAGCACACAGTCCACCTGATGGTAAGTGGGTACTGTGGCCCATAGACATCTACATTTATCCTCAATTAAGAATCAAAATGCAGATGAGTTGTCACCCCTGAGGACTAAGATGGAATGCCTCGTATCCAGTAAAACCGGAGACCCTCTCCGGTTCTCTACACTCACCATACGAAACACAGCAGCATTAAGCTGCTATTTTACGCTGGTATTCTGTGAGAGCGTGGTCCTACCCCGGTCGAGCCGACCCAATCGTGCTACAACTATAATATAGTTGCAGCGTGGCTCTACTACGTAAATATACACAGACATTACCAATAATTCGCTATCATCAAACATTACCTCCACAGCCACTATATGCTTACTATCACGGTCTATGACCGAAACCGATGGGAAAACACTTTTACGCCAAAAAATCACGCCGCCATATGGTCTGCCTTTCAGCATACCCGACGTAGTATCCACTGAAGATTTCCCAGTGTACGCAAAATTCTGATCTATTTCCCCTCGATTTGGGATGTCGTCCGGTAGTAGCCATGTCTCTTGTAAGGCCAAAAAGTCTGCCGATCGACACAATATTCGAACGTACTTGACGGAGCTCTTAAATGAATTGCAGTAAAAACTAACAAACTTAGTTTGGTTTATTTTCTTGTATATTTTGCAATCCATTTTCTTTCATCTTAAATACAAAAAAAAATTCTAACTGTTATACCCTCAGGCCATAAAATATCTTCCAGAGACAGTGAGAGCTTTGCACTAGGTACTAGTATCTTATAAGAACTGTACTGCCTCTGAACCTTCGCTTTAATCTTTTGCAAAGTGACACGTGAGTCTTTTCTAATATGTAATCAACAATGTCCCTCTCTGATGTACTTCGGTCAACATTATTGATAAACAGTGGTACCTGTATAGCCGCACCTTTAAATTTTTCGCTGCCTGTATTTCGTGATTTGCCTTCCATTGTGTTATAGCGATTTTTCTACGTCTTTTGTTGAACTAACACCCACTGATTTTCTGCTCTGCCCGCTATCCAAAAAATAACTATTTAATAATATACTTCTACCTCTCTTTCTATTAACATGACAGTCAAAATTATTGATCACCAAAGATGCATTCTTGAAATCAGTAAGCTCATCTTTAACTTCATTTAACTTCTCTTCAGTTATATACGATTCCTTTATTGTCCTTCAGTTATTTTGCATTTTGCAATAGTTTTGTCAGATTAATATGGTCAAAATGAACAAGAGGTAGTTTCTGTAATTCTCTTGCAACAAAAGTAGGAATTAAATCCAGATCAATCTCTTTAAAAAGACTTACAACAACAAATAAATCTCTCTTCGAGCGTCCATCCTTCTTTCGATTTATCTTTTTCTTTAAGGTAGGCACTGATTCAAATAGCTCTTTGTACTTTCAATTTCTTTCGCAGAAAAAGACATCATACATATACGCTCTAAACTTTCCTCTTAACATCTTTATTTTGAACAAAAGCGCTCTTTACATTCATTGATTGCATTTTACAATATTATTAGACGTCAATAGTACATTATACATGAAACATTCTCAATTTAATTATAAATTTACTTACAATGTAAGTTACTTTTTATTTTGAGAAAGTTTATTGAATTGAATATAGTATAAAACAAAGTCGCTTCCCGCCGTCTGTACCCTTAAATATTTTAAACTACGCAACGGATTTTAATGCAATTTTATCAATAGACAGAATGATTTAAGAGAAAGGTTAAATGTGTAACATATGCATAATATATATTATATAATTCTTCTTCCCGTGTCTGCACTCCTCCTAAACGGCTGGACCAATTTTGATGAAATTTTGTGTGTGTGATTAAGTTAATTAGAGAATGGTTTAGATTCACAATTGGACCCGGTAGGTTGTGTTGTTGTCGAGATCCAGAAATCAACCATGGAACGCCGGCGCGGATCGCTAGTTGAATATAAAACGACATTGGTGTTTTTGAAATAATTATTTTGGCGCGTAATTAATATTTTAATAAGGGAGTTCTCACATTTAAAGACGCGGTATCGGCTGCACATGATCAGAAAAACCTTTATGTCTACGAAATGCGGATGTTGGTAATGCCATTCTCATCGGCTCGGCTCGAACGACGCGTAACGACGTCAGCTGAAGACAAAACGAGCGGTTCGCCGATTAGAAGATATCATCCGTACGGCGCTCAAAGTAGCCGAACAACCACGTCGACATGATTAAGTTCCCGACGGCAGCAGAACGGTGCCGGAGACGGCCGAACGGCGTTGAAAACGGCATTGAAAAACGGCGTTGGACAACAGATAAACGATGACTAGACTCCAGAAAGAATGTGAACAGCCGTCATGATGAACGTTCGGAGGAATCGACTGCCAAACGCAAGAGAACAGCTGTCGCAACAGCCATTCTGAGGAATCGAATGCCAAATACAAGTGAACAGCCATTGCGACGGCCTTCTGAAGTAATCGACTATTGATCGCTTGTGAATAGCCATCGCCACAGCTGATCTTCGCTAAATCAAGTAGTGTGGTGATAAGCACTCGGCTTAAGCCGATTCCGGGACGATAAATTTATTTATTTATTTATTTCCCACTATACAATTATCATTACAGGTTTATCACCTAATGCGATAATGTAAACAACTATTTTTACAAACTACAATTACAATTATACAGCTACAATGTAATAATAATTGATCATAATCATCATCATCATCATTACAGTCCTTCACAAGTCCACTGCTGAACATAGGCCTCCCCCAAGGAATGCCACAAAGCACGGTCCTGAGCCACCTGCATCCATTGACTTCCTGCATGTCTTACCAGGTCGTCACTCCATCTAGTGGGGGATCGCCCTACACTTCGCCTACCGGTACGAGTCTGCCACTCGAGAACCTTTTTTCCCCATCGGTTGTCGGTTCTTCGACCTATATGGCCGGCCCATTGCCACTTCAGCTTACTAATCCGTTGGGCTATGTCGGTTACTCTGGTTCTACTGCGGATATCCTCATATAGCATAGTCCTCCGGCGATTCTGCCATTAGAACTATATCGTCGCCAAATTGAAGGTGAGTGATGTACTCGCCATTGATGTTAATACCATATCTTTTCCAGTCCAGTAGCTTGAAAACGCAGCGTCTGCATCTTCCAATGCAGCGGTGAAGAGTTTCGGGGATATAACGTCACCCTGTCTTATACCTCTCTGCAGTTGGATAGGTTTCGTACTCTGATTCTGTGCTCGGATAGCCATCGTAGCCCTACTGTACAAACACTTCAGCACTTCGATATACCGACAGTCGACTTGGCACCGCTGAAGGGACTGTAGCACCGCTCAAATTTCGACAGAATCAAAGGCTTTCTCATAGTCCACATACGCAAGGCAAAGTGGCAGATTGTACACTTCGGTCTTCTGCACAATTTGCCGAAGGGTGTGTGTGTGGTCTATGGTACTAAAGCCTTATCGGAAACCGGCTTGTTCGGGAGGCTGGAAGTCGTCGTATCTGCGTGCGAGACGATTCGTAATGACTCTCCAAAACAGCACGTAGACGCGGCTCAGAAGGGAAATCGGTCTGTAGTTCTTCAAGAGAGCGTTATCGCCTTTCTTGAAGAACAAGACCACTTCTGCTCCACGCCTCCGGGTAGTGGCACTATGGAGGACGGAATTAAGAGCTTCTGAAGGACTTCAAGTACCGGTTTTCCACCCGCTTTCAGAAGCTCCGCTGTAATTCCATCCTTACCTGGGGCCTTGCCGTTTTTAAGGTGCTGGAGAGCCATTCTAATCTCGCTCAGACTGACGTCCGCGATATCTTCGGAATAGTGTCGGATAAGACTCGCTCTTGGATCGTTACTCACACTTGCGTGTGGCTCCAACGATGACGTGTATAGCTGCCCATAGAACCTCTCAATTTCACTCAAAATTTCAGGAAACTATGCTGCCACAATCGGTCTTCAGCTTTGATAGTTGGCTCTTTCTGGCAGACAGATCTCTGGCAAAGACTTTGGGGCCTTGGTTCCGCTCGATCGCTTCTTCAATACAAGCTGTATTGAAGGTGTATAAGTCCCGCCGCATGCATTTGGAGATCTGTCTGTTCAGTTTCCTGTATACTGTCAAATCTGTTGAAGACTGCAGCTTCATTTCCCGTCTAACAGCCATGAGATTAAGAGTGTGATCGGAGAGTTTTTGTGTTCTTCTGCGGCGCGTCTTGCAGAACTTAGCTCCGACCGCATGGACAGTTTCCACGAGCTTATCGTTTATATCTTCCACTTCATTGCAGTCTTCTAGGCACTGAAAATGGTTTTGTAGCTCGAGCTGAACGGTTTCGGGACTTTGAACTAGAGCATGAGGGGGACGGAGCGTTGACTTCATTAGACGAGACCTCTCCAACTTAACGTTTAGGTTCAGTGTGCCTCTAACCGTTCGGTGATCGCTGCCGGTTTTCACCCTCGCTATCACTGAGACACCACTGAACAGTTGTCTTCTGGTCGTCATAATGAAGTCAATCTCATTTTTTGTCGAACCGTCGGGGCTCGACCAGGTCCACTTCCTGTGGGGCCGCTTCAGGAAGAAAGAGTTCATCATAAAGAGTCCCTCTTTCGCCATGAAGTCAGCCAGCTGCTGGCCCCTTGGGTTCCGTTGCCCTATTCCGAATTTCCCTACTTTCAGCTCACCGTTCTCTCTTGTGCCTAGTTTTGCGTTGAAGTCTCTCATTAACATCGTATAGTGGGTTTTGGAGGAATGCATGGCTCTAGAGATATCCTCATGCATTTCGAATAAAGTTACGAAGAGACGGCCCCCAGTCCCCGGCGGCCCCGCTATACCTGGCTACGGTGGCGATCATGGTAATGGCGGGGCAGGGGGTGCTAAGAATCTCCAGTGGAGGTTCGGTTGCCACCTACGACGATTCGATCTGGCAACTTGTAACGCACGCACCCTGAGGACTGACGAAAAGATCCTGGAGCTGGAAGAAGAGATAGACAAGTTACGCTGGAATATTATAAGATTATCTGAGGTCCGAGGAGAAGGGGAGGACACGGTAATCCTCGAATCCGCCAACTTGTTCTATCAACAGGAAGGCGAACATCTGTCCCAAGGAGGTGTCGAATTTACCGTCCACAAGTCTCTCGTTAACAACGTTGTAAAGATTAGCAGTTTGTCGACGAGTGTTTCGTACCTTATACTCAGAATCATCAAACGGTATTTGTTAAAGGTCATACAGATCTACGCATCTACCTCGGCACATCCCGATGAGGAGGTGGAGGAAATGTAAGAAGATATCCCTAATGTCATGCATTCTTCCAAAACCTAAACGGTTTTAATTACGGTGGGAGACTTCAACGCAAAACTAGGCACAAGAGAAAACGGTGAGCTGAAGGTAGGAAAATTCGGAATAGGGCAACGAAACACCCAAAGGGCCAGCAGCTGGTCGACTTCGTGGAGAAATAGGGACTCTTGATGATGGACTCTTTCTTCAAGAAGCGGCCCCACAGAAAGTGAACCTGGTCAAGCCCCGACGGTTCGACAAAAAATGAAATTGACTTCATTATGACGACCAAACGGCAACTATTCAGTGATGTGTCAATGATCGCGAGGGTGAAAACTAGCAGCAATAACCGAATGGTGAAAGATACATTGAACTTAAACGTTTAGTTTGAAGAGGTCATGTCATATGAAGTCAACGCTCCGTCCCCGTCGTGCTCTAATTCTTTTTCCCGAAAACTTTCAGCTCGAGTTAGAAAACCGTTTTCAGTGCCTAGAAGACAATACAGTGGACGACAAGCTCGTGGAAACTGTCCATGCGGTCGAAGCTAAGTTCTGCAAGACCCGTCGCAGAAGAACACAAAAACTCTCCGATCACACTCTTAGTCTCATGGCTGTAAGACGGGAGATGAAGCTGCAGTCTTCAGCAGATATGACAGCATAAAGGCAACTGAACAGACAGATCTCTAAATGCACGCAGCGGAACTTTCACAACTTTAACTCACTCTCTAACTCGTATTTAAGAAGCGATCGAGCGAAACCAAGGCTCCAAAGTCTTTGCCAGAGATCTGTCTGCCAAAAAGAGTTAACTGTTGAAGCTGAAGACTGAAAATGGCAGCATCGTTTTCGGGACACCTGACATTTTCCAGCACCTTAAAAACGGCAAGTCCCCGGGTGAGGATGAAATTATAGCAGAGCTTATGAAAGCGGGTGGAAAACCGGTACTTGAAGTCCTTCAGAAGCCCTTTAATTCCGTCCTCCATTGTGGAACTTCTTCGGAGGCGTGGAGCACATGTGCGGTGGTCTAGTTTTTCAAGAAAGTAAACAACGCTCTCTTGAAAAACTACAAATCGATTTCCCTTCTGAGCTACGTCTACGTGCTGTTTTCATCATTACAAATCGTCTCGCACACAGACTCGACGACTTCCAACATCCCGAACAAGCCAGTTTCCGAAAAGGTTTTAGTACCATAGACCACATACATACCCTTCAGAAAATTGTACAGAAGGCCGAAGAGTACAATCTGCCACTATGTCTTGCGTATGTGGACTACGAAAAAGCATTTGATTCCGTCGAAATTTTGGCGGTGCTGCAGTTCCTTCAGCGGTGCCAAGTTGACTGTCGGTACATCGAAGTGCTGAAGTGTTTGTATAGTAGGGTTACGATGGCTATCCGAGTACACTGGAAAGGATACGGTATTAACATCTGACCTTTGATTTGCTGACGATATAGTTCTTATGGCCAAATCGCTGGAGGACCTAAGCACTATGCTTAATGACCTCAATAGTGACTCCCAATGGATAGGTCTTAAGATGAACATGGATAAAACAAAGATTACGTATAACGTCCATGTCACACCTATGCCGGTAGTACCTAGTTGGGAGCACTAAGCTCGAAGTTGTTGACGAGTATGTTTACCTGAGACAAATAATCCAACTAGGTAAGTCCAACTTCGACCGAGAGGTCAATCGACGGATTCAACTCGGCTGGGCAGCTTTCGGGAAATTACGACACATCTTCTTGTCAGGTATACCTCAAAATTTAAAGACAAGAGTGTACAACCAGTATGTGTTACCAGTGATGACTTATGGATTTGAGACGTGGTCCTTCACTGCGGTCGTATGAGGAAGCTCTAACTCGCTCAGCGAGCTATGCTTAGAGTTTCTCTGCGTGATAAACTTAGAAATTAGGATATCCGCAGTAGAACCAGAGTAACCGGCATAGCCTAACGGATTAGTAAGCTGAAGTGGCAATGGGCCAGCCATATAGCTCGAAAAACCAACAACCGATGGGGAAAAAAGGTTCTCGAGTGGCAGCTTCGTACTGGTAGGCGAAGTGTAGGGCGACTCTCCACTACATGGAGTGACGACCTGGTAAGACATTTATTTATTTATTTACCACTTACAACTATCATCACATGTTATTACCTAATACAAAAGGGTAGTTACACACTAAGAAATTAAAACATACAAAATAATAGGTATATTATGCACAACTTAAAGATATTTTACAATAAACGGCCTTTGTGAATTCATTCAGAGTACAGTTGAACAAATCAGTCTGTTGTGAGACCATGTTAAGTACACGTTGCGCGCGCGTCAAAGGCGGGTGCTGTAGCAAGTTGGTGCATCCTTGCGGCACCGACAAGAGTCAGATAGCAGAGAACTTATTTGTGGGTATAGACTACTGTAAATGGTCGACTCAAACACTTTAGCTGGAGTGCATAATAACGCCACGGGCCTATAATCACTGGGTGCTGAACCTCCGCTACATATTAAAGTCCCCTTATATAACTAAATTATTTTTATATTTGACACATAATTTTTCTAATATGCTAAACATTAACATTATTCGTTCTTGTCAGTCTATGGCGAAATACACGACACAACAAGTGATTAAAAAATGTTGTTTTATGTAGTATTTTTAAAAGTATCTACCATAAGTAATGTACTGGCTAGCCTTCCTTACTTTTCTATCGCATCCTTCCTTCCAATTATATGCAAAACAAAACTTATGGCGCCATCTGTTGGCCTACGACAAAAGCGTCTGCAAAAAGGAAGTCGACACGATCGATACCCACATGTAGTCAAGACTCAAGACGAACTGCATCGGTAATGGCTGTTCTTGTCTAAACCTTCCAAAATAAAATCAATAAATTAAGCGTTAGTGTGTGTGCCGGGTCGACCCAGCTGTGTGTATAGACAATATAATCACGTAGGAGTGTGGTCAAGGAAGACCGAAGCCTTCCACATCCGAAGATATTGTTAAAGCCAACTTGAAGCTGACCGCCGCTGCCGCTAACCGTGAGTTTACCTACTTCATTTACCCGTCTTGGTGGACCAGACTAATTTTCTCTCACTGTAGGTAAATTAAGCAGCAATTCTAAATAAGATTCTAATTGTTTTGATTTCAAGTAGAAGTGTCGCGATTACTACAAAACCGGAGTTCAATCCGCGCATTTTCAATTCTAACTGTTTTCATAGTGGTCCGTACGAGCGCGAATTTCCTGTGGTATTTTGGGTCATTCGAAAACTCCAAAATTACAGTTCATAGCAATTCAGCATTAGATAAAAAAAAATACTACCGCCCCGCCCCGCGATTCCGCGCGTGCGCTTCTCGAGACGACAGAGTTATACACCACTATAAATGTCTATACGCTACATCCCTCCTTATTAATGTTTTTCTAATATAAATATATATACAAATATAAATAACCATATCGAGTTAAGGAACTGCGATCAGCTTAACTTACAAATAAAATACATAATTACCTATTCGTATAGTAGTTTAATGAATTTTTTTCCTTTTTACATAAGTAAGTATATCAAGTACAATCAACAAGTTCTTATTTGAATTATGTTCAATCACTGATCATCAATTATTTTGTCATTATCGTCCATAATTTTATTCATTCGAGTTGTGATTGATTAACGTCACCATTATTGTTAGTTTGAGCACCACTAGCATTATGTTCTTCATCTAATACCTTCCATTGCCCTTCTACTCGTTTTAGATGTACGACGTTCCGTCTGATTTGCTGACCAGTTTCGTCGTTCCGTAGAATTACGTCCCCTCCTTTGTTCGCTTCGACGGTATGTGTTTCGGGTTCATAGTTTAAGCTCAGCTTGTTTTGTTTAGTCATGTTCTTGACGTATACTTTATCTCCGACTTCCAATTCACAGTTAGTAGCCCCTCTCTTCCTATCCGCATATTCCTTCCCTTTTTCCTTTAGTTCTTTATCTCTATCCCTCATTTCAAGATCCTCTGAAAAATGAGTTAATGATGAAAAGATGCGTTATGTCTTGGATCATAGGCAGTTTGTCTCGAAATTGCCGTCGAAAGAACATTTCTGCAGGTGTTTTTCCTGTAACTGTGTGAGGTGTACTATTGTACATCACCATGTACTCCTGGAGGGCCTCTTTCCAGTTCTTTTTCTCTACTTGAGAGATCTTGAGGCGTTTTAGGATGTCCCTATTCTGGCGCTCCACTTCTCCGTTTTGTTGCGGCCAGTAGGGAATGGTATTGTAGAAGTCGTATGTTCCTCTCTGCGCAGAAGCTCTTAAAGCCTTCGCTGGAAAATTGTCTACCATTATCTGATGTGAGCGAGACTGGATTGCCAAGTCTGCTAAAAATGTCTTTAAGCATTTCAATTATTCCAGAGCTTGTTATGGTTCTGCATGTTTTCACTTCTTTATATCTGGTATAATAATCCACGACTACCAGGATATAGTCTCCACTAGGTAATGGGCCCATGAGGTCGATTGCTATGTCAACTCATGGTTCGGAAGGTAAATCTCTTCTTTTTAATGGGTTTGGGGCGCTGGGAGCAGAGACCAGGATGCATCCTTTACAGGCTTTGCATATGTTTTCAGCATCTTTGTCGCACTTAGGCCACCATACTTTGGTTCTCAATCTACTCTTCATTGCGACTATCCCAGGTGGCCTTCGTTGCAGCTTCAGGACTCTTCTGCGTAACTTGGTTGGGATTACAATTTTCGTCCCCCTGAGGAGAATATCGCCATGAAAGCATAATTCATCCTGAAAAAGTTTATAGGCTTTTACTGTTTCCTCCCAGTTTCCGTTGTAAAGACCCTCTCTAACCTTTTGTATCTCTGCATCTCCAAGAGAACTCTCAGTGATCTCTTGTAATGGAATGGCTGCTGGTCGTGCCCATTCGGTAATCAACGAACATGGTCTTCAAGTAATGTCGTAGGGTTTGTTGCCACTTCACAGAGTCTCGATAGTGGGTCAGCTATATTGGTCTTCCCGGACTATATTTCACCTTGAAATTGTAGGATGCCTTATAATACCCACCTTTCAATGCGAGCGCATGGTTTAGCTTTCGGGCCAAATATCACCTCCAAGGGCTTATGATCCGTTACTAGATCGAACACCTTACCGTACAGGAACATATTGAAATGTTCGACTGCCCAGACCAGGGCTAAGGCCTCCTTCTCTGTTTGTAGTAACGACGCTCACAGCTGCTGAGGTTTTATTACCAAATGCAATTATTCTCGGCCCATTCTTGTTGATTTGCACCAACACTGCACCCAGACCCACTGGGCTTGCATCTGCAATCACCACCGTCTTGTCATGGGGATTGTAGTAACCTAAATTTGGTACCTTTGTAAGTGCCGCCTTGAGATCGCTAAACGCCTTCTTTTGGGCATCCCCCCAGTCATCTTGAATGACTGTGTTTCTTCCCGTTCTTTGCCGTAGCAGTTGCTTAAGGGGTTCTGTTACCGTTGCTAAGTGGGGGATCCATTTTCCCACGTAATTCACTAAACCCATAAAACTTTGCAGTTCAGTGATATTCGTCGGGGCTCTGAATCCCTTTATAGCCGAGATATACTTGTCTAGTGGTTTGACTCCCAGTTCTGACAGTTCATGCCCTAGGAAGTGGACTTTCTTCATCCTGTAAATGCATTTGTCTTCCCTCAACATCATGTTATTTTCCTCTAACACTGCCAAAACTTTTTTAAGCCTTAAGTCGTGTTCTAATAAGTCTTTCCCAAATATCAAGATGTCATCTATGAAGTTGATGACTCCTTCGCAACCTAAAAGGATTCGTTCCAGTGTTTTTTGGAAAATCTCTCCGAACTCACGCACTTACAAACATGCTATGCAAAAAGTTTTTGAGGTATGTGGCATAGAAATACCTTTTCACAAGCTAATTATTATTTGTATTTATTGAACCCCTTCCTTTGACCCTATCATATTTCTAAATAAATTGAGGTCTTTACTACATGATTTATCAAAAAAGTAAAACCAATTATCAAAATTGTTATAGTAGGTGATTTTAATATAAATACCTTGAAACCTGGCAGCCTGACATGCTACTCAAAAGATCTATGTAATAAGTACAATTTGAAACTCCATATCGATGTTCCAACTCTAAAAGAATCGTGTATAGATCACATCTTTTGTAATGTGAAGGACGCTACTGCTCATGTATTGCCTCTCTGTCTGTCGAATCTTGAAACAGCGCAACTACTAAGTATTCCGATCCAAAAAATATTCCTAAAACAGAAAAATCCTAAAAAGTTTAAGGAATGCTTGAATAGCCTCTCTTGGTCTGAAGTATTTAGTGAACCTAACTTGAATATAGCCTTCAATAACTTTCATTCGAACTTCAGGTTGTTTTACGACTTGACCGCAACTGCGTGCTCCGTGACTACCAGCGCTCACGTTGGTCATAGTCGTGCTCTCGTTTTGCTCGGCACATGTGTAGTGCGCGTGCGCGGTTGCGGTGCTCCCGCTCAGTATATTACCGCCCGCGCACTTATTGACAGTGGAGCTCAGGATAGTTTTATGACGTTATCACTCGCTCAACGTTTAGGGTTGCCCATTCGCCGCTGCAATTTAGCTGTAGCAGGCTTAGGAAAAAATTTAGTGCATCAAATAAAGGGTGAAACTTCATGTGTGGTAATGCCAACGGATTCTGATAGTCCAAACTTCACTATAAATGCTATAATAAAGAATACAATAACAAGTAAAATGCCTGTTGTAGAAGTACCTTCTGAGTTTCGTGCAATTTTAAACATTTAGTTTGCAGACAAACAGTTTGACAAACCCACTAATATAGACTTGCTGCTGGGCAGAGCTATTCCATAAAATTTATGATGGCCAACGCCTAGAGATAGGTCCTGGTTTACCAGTCGCTCTACATAGTCTCTTTGGGTGGGTGCTCACTGGCAAAATTGATCACAGCTGTCACCCTCCACCTATGGTTTCTTCCCTCGTTACTTCCAGCTTTTGAATGACGTGGTCAAGGCGTTTTGGGAGGTCGAAGAACCACTGAAAACATTTATAGCGAACCCTGAAGATGTTAAATGCGAAGAACTATACTCTACTCTTGTGTCACGTAAACCTGACGGTCGTTACGTCGTTCCTTTGTTACTGAGGAAGCCTTGTGATAATCTAGGTGAATCTTTCGATATGGCAAAATCACGCTTATTCAAACTCGAAAAGCGGCTTGAGCGCAATGTAGAGTTAAAAAAGGACTATTCTGATTTTATGACTGAATATTCAGATCTGGGCCATATGCAACCCGCAGACGTTGGATCAGGCAAATTTGTAATTCCGCATCATTGTGTACTCCGCCAGAGTACTACGACAAAACTACGCGTCGTTTTTGATGCAAGTGCCAGAACGAATAACGGAAAATCGTTAAATGATATCGTACACTGGGCCTAAGCTTCAAAACGACATTGTTGATGTACGACAAAATTCCGTCTTCGCAATAGTGTTCACCTCCGATATTTCGAAGATGTATCGCAATATAGATTTACGTCCAGAAGATCGAGGTTGGCAACACGTGTTGTGGAGAAATTCTCCAACTGATCCCGTGCGTGAGTTCGAATTAAATACCGTGACATACGGTGTGACCAGTTCACCATGCTGCCATTCGTACTGTGCATCAATTAGCGGTCGATCATGCTTCTGAGTATCCTCAAGCGGCTGACGTTATATGTCATGACACTTTTATGGACGACGTAGCGACCGGAGCACCATCTCTAAATCAGGCGCTTGAGCTCAAAGACGAACTTATTAAACTACTGAGCTGTGCAATTTGAGCTGCGTGGAGTAGTAATTCAGCCGAGTTTATTGCAGCTCTACCGTCGGAACATTGTCAAGTACCTAGGGCCTTTTGTGACGAAAATCACGACCATATCCTAAAATTCTTGGTATCCAGTGGGACCCCGTAGAAGACTTCTTTACGTATTCGTTGTCCGAGTTCAATTCAATTTAACAAAGCGTGCAATATTATCAAATATCGCTCGCATCTATGACAATTGGTTGGCTCCTCTTGTTCTAATAGCCAAACTATTGCTTCAAGACATGTGGCGCTTTAGCTAAGTTGGAACGAACCGTTCCCCTGGTCGCTCACCAATGGCACAACTTTCTCTGAAATGCAACATGTTAAACGAATTAAATTACTCGTAGAGTTACATATGATGACGCCAAGAGTTATCAATTGATTGGTTTTGTGATGGCTCTTCAAGCATATGGATGTTGTGTGTACTTGAGGACAGTTTGTGCCAACCATTGTAATACCCATCTGCTGATTGCCCTAAAACCGAACCTTACACACCGCAACGGTTCTTTGCGGTGCTGTCCTTCTAGGGCGAGTTCTTAAAAAACTTTCTGCAAAACTTGCGAGATAAATCCTCTCAGTAAAGTGATTGCCTTTAGTAAATAACACAGTTCTAGCATGGTTACACGGAACTCATAAACTGAAGACTTTTGTTTCCCATCGCGTTGCAAAAATCATCGACGATGTATCAGTTGATAGCTGGCAACACGTATCGACATATGATAATCCTGCCGATCATTGCAGTCGAGGTCTTAGCGGTTCACAACTAGCGACATGCTGTACGTTGTGGTCAGGTCCAAATTGGCTCGCTAACGATTCCTCCTTGGCCAGTAAAGTGTACAAGTGGAATCACAATTCCGTACCGAGTTGCGCTCTACTGCTCATGTATCTCAAACGGATATTAGCTCTGCTGAGCTTGACCTTATAAGTGGACTGTTGACCGCTACTCCGCTATCCTGCGTCCAGCGTGTGCTAGCTTGGTGTCTGCGTGCTGTAGCTGCGTTCAAACGAAACTATAAAACAAGAATTTCCTGAGCGTATCAGAGCTGGAGCAGTCTATCGTCTATATAGTTCGACATGAACAAAACTTCATCTTACAGATGAAGTCAAAGCCACCAAATCCGTTAAAAACTGAATCCATTTATTGATGATGCGGGATTGATGCAGTGGGGCCGTCTAAAAGCACTCTAATCTACCGGCAACCGTAAAACATCCCGTATTGTTGCCAAACTTCACGCTTATCCTTGTTGATCATAGATCACTTTCATGTCAATTACTTACACTGTGGTCCTCGTACTCTTCAATCGATTATTCAGCGTAGATATTGGATACTTGGCATCCGTAACTTAATTCGGTCGCGTTTATCTAAATGCATAGCATGTTTTAAGGTAAAACCGTTGCTTGTCAGCCTTTAATGCTGTTCCACCAAGAGTACAACCGACGCGGTGTTTCCGAAATGTAGGAATCGACTTTGCCGGTCCATTCATGAGGAAAGTCGTAGACAAAACGCTCGTACTTATAAGGCCTACGTGTGTGTATTCGTTTGCCTCGCGGTAAAGGCTATCCATCTAGAGGCAGTAACCGAGCTATCGACTTCTGCCTTTCTTGCGGCATTAGATCGCTTCGTATGACGTCGTGTGTACTTTCACAGTGACCGACTGCGGCACTAACTTTTGGTGCCCGGCGTTACCTTAACGAACTACAACAAATGGTTTGTAAATAGCAATTCGCTTGAGTCTAGTCTTGCGAAACATTGTCTGGCGACTGAACCCTCTACCGGGAGTAATTTTGGTGGTATATTTGAGAGCGGTGTAAAATCAATGAAGTTCCACTAAAACGCGTTATAGGGTCACAAGTATTGACATTCGGAGCTCATAACGATCATTACTAAAGTCGAAGCCGTACTTAACTCGCGACCGTTGTGCAGTCTATCTCGGATCCTAATGAGGTCGATATTCTTACACCTGGCCATTTTGGCCCATGGTCCTCTTATATCGTTACCAGAACCTGAACTCTCAATGAATATGTTCCATCCAGGCCCGCTGGCAGATGTTACAAAACTTACACAGTCTTTTTGGCATATTTGGCAACGCGATTATCTCCATACCTTACAGCAACGCGCGAAATGGTTTCGAGAACAACCAAATATTCATGTCGGAGATATTGTTTAATTGTCGATAGCAATTTACCACCACTAGAGTGGCGTTCAGGTAGAGTTCAAGACGTACATCCCGCAAAGACTGTAGTGCGTGGTCACCCTACGCACTACTAATGGACTCCTCAAGAGACCAGTAAATAAACTATGTCCTCTACCTTTAAATCAATAATATATAACTATACTTATAACTAAAAAATGTCAATTTTTTTCTCGTGATTAATATTATAGTTTTGTTATTTAGCTTGTATAGTTATTTAATTTTGTTGCCTCACATACCTTTCTAATAGGTATGCAATTCAAGTGTTAATATTATAGTTAGTTGGTACATATTATTGTAAGTTAGTTTCTATTTCGTGAGTATTTAGTTTTATAGGGGCACTGCTATTATTACTCATGAAATCTGAAACGATTTCAAGTGGAATTATGTACTGGCTTGCCTTCCTTACTTTCTATCGCATCCTTCCTTCCAATTATGCAAACAAAACTTATGGCGCCATCTGTTGTTTACGACAAGCGTCTGCAAAGGAAGTCGACACGATCATACCCATGTAATCAAGACTCAAGACGAACTGCATCGGTAATGGCTGTTCTTGTCTAAACCAAAATAAAATCAATAAATTAAGCGTTAGTGTGTGCCGGGTCGACCCAGCTGTGTGTGAACAATATAATCACGTAGGAGTGTGGTCAAGGAAGACCGACCTTCCACATCCGAAGATATTGTTAAAGCCAACAAGCTGACCGCCGCTGCCGCTAACCGTGAGTTTACCTACTTCATTTACCCGTCCTGGTGGGCCAGACTAATTTTCTCTCACTGTAGGTAAATTAAGTAGCAATTAAATAAGATTAATTGTTTTGATTTCAAGTAGAAGTGTCGCGATTACTACAAAACCGGAGTTCAATCCGCGCATTTTCAATTCTAACTGTTTTCAGGTAATGTATAAAGTGTTGGACAAATATCGTGTGCAAGTGTTATTTCTAAAAAAAATGTAACGTATTGAGTGGAAAGTTGATAAAAATATCCTATAAACAGTGTATGTGAAAAACAATCCAAGAAACAACAAATATTCGCAAGTATCACAAATAAACTTTAGTAAAATGACTATTATACCTGGTAATCAAACTAAAATTTGTAAATGGTAAAAAAGTAAAAATTTAAATTAATACACAAACTTGACGGTTAGCTTTATTTGAATCAGAACATAACATAAAAATATAAACATAAACACTCACGCATGTCACCCAGAGGGGTAGGCAGAGACTATGGAATTCCATTTGGCACGATCCTGACACACCTCTCTCGCTATCCACATCCATATACCTACATACACACTCGTCGGTTAAGGTACTCTTAATTTGGCCCATTTTCAATATATCATAATTTGGTCAATAAATTTTCGCCTAGGGCGTCCTTGAACTCTGCCGTTCACCTCTGCCATAAATTTGCTTTGTCACTATTTCCTCATTCATCTTTCTACATGACCAAACCACCGAAGCATTCCTTTCTTAATCCTGGTCACAACATCAACTTGCAAACCACACTCTTCTCTTATCACACAATTTCTCACTCTGTCATTTAGATTCAGCCCTAATATACTATTTGAATCAGATACGATATTATAACATTATCAACCGTATGCCGTGATAATAGTGACTTCATTGTTTCATCGCCATCTAGTGTCATACACGAGATTAACGATTTATAATTTTTATGTCGTTTTATGGGATGTGTTTTTGCTTAAAATGACATCTGTTATCAATAACAGTAATCAAATACATGAAAGTTAGGAACTGATAATTCCGTCATCTTAAACTAAGTGTTCGTAGCGCAGCGGTACAATCATTGCATTATTTTAGTGGTATAGTCATATTAGTTTAGTGGTTCAAGTCAAATCGACTGATCAATTTATCTCATTTGTAATCTTTTTTAAATTATTTATAATATCACAGAAAGCAAGCACTTCAAAAACCACAAAAAATAATCACAGTCACCTAAAAGTACAGAATCTTGTTAAATGTCTAAGTGCAAGGATCAGTTTGATCCAAGGGTTACAGTGTCGTGTTCGATGTGTAAAAATATATACGATTTTGACTGCATCGGACTTTCTGAAAAGTTATATCGATTAATGGATACGGACTCAAAAAAGAAATGGAAGTGTAAAATATGCGACTCAAAATCAAAGACAAACGTTAAACAAAATTCAGGTTTTATAACCAGTAATATAACAGTACGAAAAAAACCATTGTCCCCTAAATATAGCCGAAATGTTGTGTCTACTCCTACGAATTTAACGTCCCAAATAAACGATTCTCACATCCTTACTACAATGGACACATCAGAGGAATCGATTATAACATCGCCGGATCAACTATCAAGAAGCGTTGATTATACCTTAACAGATACATTAAATATACAGGAAATGAAACAAACAATTAATAAATTATCATTGGAGCTAGCAAGTACGCAAAATGAAGTAGATGGTATGATGTTGGAAAATAACGCTCTCAACAGGCAGATAAACAAATTGACTAAAGAAAACGATACACTCACGTGGTAGAGCCATGCTGCAGCGATATTTATAATATAGTTGTAGCACGAATGGGTCGGCTCGACCGGGGAAGGACCACGCTCTCACAGAATACCAGCGTAAAATAGCAGTTTAATGCTGCTGTGTTTCGTACGGTGAGTGTAGAGAACCGGAGAACCTTTTTACTGGAAAATAGGCATTCCATCTTAGTCCTCAAGGCTGACAACGCATCTGCATTTTGATTCACAAACGAGGATAGATGTGGATGTCTATGAGCCACAGCAACCACTTACCATCAGGTGGACTGTATGCTCGTTTGTCACCCTATTTCTATATTAAAAAAAACTCAAACGACTGTTGGAAATAAAACCGATCATAACGGTACTAATGTAGACATTATAACTTCTCTACAGCTAAGAATAACACATTTATAAGAACAGTTGTATCAGGCTGAAAAGGAAATTACAGAGATGAACAAAAAACTCTACCTTCTGAAACAAGACGCATTCGTGCCTAATACTGCCACTTCGACCTGTAAAAATGGAGTTACTTAGCAAGCAGACATTGATGAGATATTAATTTTTGGCACTCAATAATGCACTAACATGGCGACAGTATTAACGCGTTCTAGACAAAACTCGAAGTATGGGAATTATAGAGTAAGCATGTTCACGAAACCCTGTGCACCGAGTACCGAAGTATTATGTGTGGAACCGAAGTATTATATGTATTATGTGTGAAGTGGTTATATGTGTTGGAGAGAATGATTATGACTTGGAAATACTATATAAGCAGTTACAGAGTTTATTTAAAAAGTATGTTAACAACAATATTATAGTGCTAAATATCTTTAATAATGACTATATCAAATTCACTGACGTAAATTATATAATTCAAATATTATGTAATCGATTTAAAATTTGCCATTTTGTTAAATGTAATAATAACAATTTATTTTCATTATGTAAATCTATAAACTACACTATTGACTGTATTGACTATAATGAGAAATTTTTACATATAAGAAACTTGAAAAACTTGGTGGTAGGCAATAAACCAAACCTGACGATAAAAAATCTGAATATTATCCAAAATGGAACAATACCTTACTATTTCCCACCCAAAAGTTGAGCCCCGCTGATCCAGTTACACACAAAAATGTTAAATCTACAAAAAAGGGCACTTAAATCTACAAAAAAGGGCTACTACTTTCCCGTAATTAATAAAAATGATTTATTTCGAGGATAAGTTACAATATTTTAATATCATGCATCAGAACATAGCTAGTATATTATCAAAACAATTGTTGTTGGAATTAACGTTGCGTGAACTATTTGAAAAAGATAAAATCCCAGAAATAATATGCCTTTCAGAAACTTTTTAAAATCTTGTTACAAAAACTATTTAAAAATAAATGGCTATACCTTGGCCGCTGCTTTTTGTATAGATAAGAATATGGGTGGTATCTTGACAAAAAACAATATTAATTTCACCGAACTCACGCACTTACAAACATGCTATGCAAAAAGTTTTTGAGGTATGTGGCATAGAAATACCTTTTCACAAGCTAATTGTTATTTGTATTTATTGAACCCCTTCCTTTGACCCTATCATATTTCTAAATAAATTGAGGTCTTTACTACATGATTTATCAAAAAAGTAAAACCAATTATCAAAATTGTTATAGTAGGTGATTTTAATATAAATACCTTGAAACCTGGCAGCCTGACATGCTACTCAAAAGATCTATGTAATAAGTACAATTTGAAACTCCATATCGATGTTCCAACTCTAAAAGAATCGTGTATAGATCACATCTTTTGTAATGTGAAGGACGCTACTGCTCATGTATTGCCTCTCTGTCTGTCGAATCTTGAAACAGCGCAACTACTAAGTATTCCGATCCAAAAAATATTCCTAAAACAGAAAAATCCTACTACTCATTCAAAAAAGACTATTCTTTAGAAAATATTAAAAAGTTTAAGGAATGCTTGAATAGCCTCTCTTGGTCTGAAGTATTTAGTGAACCTAACTTGAATATAGCCTTCAATAACTTTCATTCGAACTTCAGGTTGTTTTACGATTTGTGTTTCCCAACTAAAAAAGTAAAGGTTAATAACTCAAACAAAAACAATCGCATGTGGTTAGCAAAGGCTTACTAAAAAGTTGTAACACAAAGAGAAAACTCCGATACAACTATTATACACATAAATCAGCAATTAATAGACAGAAATATTTTACACATTCAAATATCGTAAAAAAATATAAATAAGTCTAGGAAATTACCAAACATTAAATTTATTCAAAATAGCAATAATAAATGTGAAGCAAAGTGGTCAATAATAAAAAATGAAAAAGATATATCACCAAGCGAAGCTACTATTGACTGTCTAAAACTTGACGACTCCGACTAGTAAACCCGGAAGAAATATCCCAAATATTTAATAATTACTTTTCAGACATCGGAAACAGTAGTATTAATAATGTAAACAATGACGAAGGCTCTAATATTAAGAATAATTTTAACTTAAACACAATGTTCGTTAAACCCATGTCAATAAATGAAGTAAAATTAGAGATAATGGCCTTAAATAAAACCAATTCTGTAGGTTACGATAGCATAAATACACAAATATTGAAGTCATGCATTGATGAAATAATTGACATATTGACTCAACTTGTCAATTTGTCATTCTCATCAGGAAGCTTTTCAGAAAAATTAAATTTCTCCATTGTAAAGCCTATACACAAACGTGGCAACAGAAACGTCGTTAGCAATTATCGTCCAATCACCCTGGTACCTATACTTTCAAAAGTTTTCGAAAAGTTTATGTATAAAAGGCTCCTAGAATTTTGCAATAAGTTTAACATTATAAATAAAAATCAAGATGGCTTCCAAAAATATAAATCGATTAACTTAGCTATTCATCACCTTATCAATACATTATTCACCAATATTAATGATAATTATTTGACTACGGGACTGTTTTTTGACATAACTAAGGCATTTGACTTCGTATCACACGATCTATTATTAAATAAATTGGAAAAATAGGAATAATGGGTATTACGTTGCAATGGATTGCTTCGTATTTAACAAATCGTACTCAATGTGTCACGATAACAAAATTGATCAATAAAGAAGTTAGAACATATAAATCCAACTACTTTAAAAATATTAATGGGGTTCCACAAGGCAGTATCTAAGGGCCTATATTGTTTATATTATATATTAATGACATATCTGATGAGACAAGTCATGAATATATCACATACGCTGATGACATTTCGGTTATAGTTAGGACTAAAAAAAAGAATTCAATATATAATGACGAATTGGACATAAATAATACACAATTAATAAGATAATTGAATGGCTGCAAGCTCACAATTTAAAAATTAAGTTGGTAAAATCAAATTTTATTCAATTTAATAAGTCTAAACATAACCAATACAATTTCAAGCTAAACATTACAAAACTCAATCAAATAGAAAAACCTAATTTTTAGGTGTTGTTATAGACCATAATCTGAACTGAAAGCACATATCGATGAAGTTTGTAATAAAGTAAGTAAATGTTCATATGCGCTCAACCAAATAAAAAAAGTGACTGACACAAAAATGTCTGTTATGACTTACCGAGCTTATGCCGAGTCTATACTCCGATATGAACTGGTGATGTGGGGAAATATTTTGGATTGGAATCGGGCATTTCTTGCGCAGAAAAAGTGCATTAGGGCTATCTGCGGAATACGACCTGATGAATCGTGTCATCCTCTATTTAAAGGTCTTGGAGTACTGCCACTACCATCTATATACATATATACTTGAAATTTGTGTTTTTGTGCAGAAACACAAACAATTATTTGAAAAAGCTTGTGAAGTACAGACTACTCGCTCACGTAGGGACTCACACAAGCTAGTACTTATGGATATACCTAAATAACAAAAATATGGCAAAAGAAATTGTACAAATAGCTCAATGAGAATATTTTATATAGCGTGAAACAATAATTGGATAAAAAAATTAGATTATGTATTGGATAATATTTAGTATAAAATTTTCATTTAATTATTGTTATAGTATTGTTACAATATATCTTCAATTAAGTTATGCGACTTTTTACTAGGCATTGAAATTGACGATGCTCCAAATTGACATTTAACTAATTATTATAATATTATTTCTCTATATTCCATTTTTAACTGAATCAAGTGATTAATTGTATTTCAAATAGCTAAGGAAATATTTGACATTGTTTAAAAATATTTGCATGCTATGTAAAATAAGCAAAGCATGAGCGCTCGTTTTTACATGTGAACAACATCCATACCATGTTTTAAGCAAATAAAGATTATTATTATAATTATAAACAGTAGCACAAATTAATTCAAACTTTTGACTGTCAAAATGATTTCTTATATTTACGCGAACACTACGCAATGAATAAAACTACTTTTACGGATTCTATCGCGTTTAATTAACTTATTTTTAACTTATTTTTGATTCTTGACCTTGACCCATGGTCACGGGGGACTGAGGTGACTGACGTCCCGATGTCAAAGTTAACCCGGTGTACCTTCAACTTTTTCAATTATTAGATTTGGTCCAATCTACGCAGAGTGAACTTACTATGTCCTGAAGTCTTGCAGTGGTATGCTTGGGTTTAGTTTTAATTTTATTAATTACAGGATCCCAAGCAGGTGATAGTATCTAGCCTCCCTCTCTATTGAAATTAGGATATTTTCCTTGGCAGGAATCGATGTTCTTTCGCGAGAAGATTTGCCCACGATAGCTAACTGTTAGCTACCGTGTAACATTGTAACAGTTAGCTACCGTGGGCAAATCTTTGTTATAGAGAGCACGAGGGATCTGTGACAGCAAACTCCTGGCCGCCAAGCTTCAGCACGTCAAGCAGGTTCTGCATGACATCAAGCTTCGGGTCCCGCGCCTACGTCACAGTGACCGAGTAAAGCCGGCCACAGTCGAGCGTGCTGAACCTGCTGTACTGAGGTGTCACAGACAAGATTGGCTACATCTTGAAGCGAGTTTCTATTAAAACATTCTTCAAGCCGCCGAAGAAGATTAGTCAGTTCTTACGTTTTCTTACTCTACAAGATGCAGGAGTGTACAAGCTTGATTGTGAATGTGGTCTCTCACGTATAGGGCAAACAAAACGATCTATCAAAACCCGCGTAAAAGAACACATAGCTGACGTGAAACACCAACATTCCGGGAAGTCTGCAGTCTGTGAACATGTACGGGATCGCCCCCGTCACTACATTAGATTTGATAGACCACAAATTCTCGCGAAAGAACATCGATTCCTGCCAAGGATGATACGTTATTGAAATTAAAAAACATCCTAATTTCAATAGAGAGGGAGGCTGGGTACTACCACCTGCTTGGGATCCTGTAATTAATAAATTTAAAAGTAAGCCCAAGCATACTTCAAGACACAGTAAGTTCACTCTGCGTAGATTGGACCATGGACCAATGATTATGATGATGATGATCAAATATCGTATGTTTGTAAAAATTATTTATTTGATTTACATATATTTATAAGTATAATGTGATAATATTCTAAATTGAAATAAATTTAAATTAAATGTTATAAAAATTCTGATTAAAGATATCCGCAGTAAAACCAGAGTAACCGATAAAGCCCAATGGATCAGTAAGCTGAAGTGGCAAAGTGCCGGCCATATTGCACGAAGAATCGAGTACAAATGGGGAGGAAAAGTTATCGAGTGACAACCTCATACCGGTAAACGAAGTGTCAAGCGGGAACCTGGTGAGTACATAAAATATATGAATATTTATAATTCTAAGTTGATAGAAAATGTTTCTTTACTCTATTCCGAAATATATCAAGAGAAGAGCTAGCACGTATGTCATGTGGAAGTGAGTTCCATAGCTTGACCGCCCTTACAGTAAAGGATCCACCACATCGTCTTGTGAAATGAGAAGGAGTTTTGAGGAGTAGCTGTTTAGTGGTCCCGCACTGAGTTTCACGAGGTACAAGATACTCAAAACGCTCGCGGAGATATGGAGGTGCAAGAGGATTAAAGAGTAGAAACTAGAGAAATGATAATACATGTAAGTCTCGACGTCTACGGATAGGAAGCCATTTTAATTGAGCCCTGTACTCTGAAACATGATCAAATTTACAAAGACCGAAAATAAAACGTATACACAAATTTTGAAGACGTTCCAGTTTGTTCAACAGCTCCTCTAAAGCATCCAAAAATCTAACATCAGCGTAGTCAATGAGAGGAATGAGAAGTGCTTGAGCTAAGGTTATCTTAGTTTTTAACGGTGAAGTCTGATGGCGCTTGAGAGATTGAAAAGAGTAGTTCACTTTTCTGCTTATCATATTAATGTGAGCAACCCAAGACAAATTATTATCAAAGACAACACCTAAGTTCTTAGCAGTCTCTGTATATGGAATTTGAGTATTATCATATGTTACTGCAGGGATCTTCGAACGGTCTAATAAGTAAAGCATATGTGAGCTGCCGATAATCATTACTTGGGATTTAGCAGTGTTAACAAGAAGACCAAACGATTTTTCCCAACTGCTTATTTTACTTAAGTCAGCATTCAGCTTATTAATAGCCTCGTCTATAAAATTTGACTTTGAAATGACGGTATAATTGAAAATCGTCAGCATAGAGGTGATAATGAGAGAAGAGAACAGTAGTGAGAGCATTGAAGAAAATAGAGAAGAGAAGTGGGGACAGAACACCACCCTGAGGGAACACCCGCCGTAAAATCACACCACTCGGAGAAATCCTCCTCATGGCGGACACACTGCGAGCGACCCCTTAGGTAAGAATAAAACCAAGAGATTACTGATAGTGAAATGTTTAAGGACGAAAGAATACCAAGAAGTATGTCATAATCAACGGAATTAAATGCACTGCTGAAATCCAATAATGTTAGAACATTGAAAATGTTTTATCCATGGGCCAGCGAATATCATCAGATACTTTAATCAGAGCGCTGACTGTGCTATGGCCTGAACGAAAACCAGATTGAAAAGGACTCAGCAGGCTGTGAACAGTTAGGAATTGAGATAATTGCCTCTGAACTATATTTTCTACTACTTTAGATAAGATCGGAAGAATAGAAATAGGGCGGAATTGGGATAAAGACGTAGGATTAGAAGTTTTCGGAAGGGGAATGACGAATGCCTTTTTCCAGCAAGTTGGAAAGGAGCTCGTCTCAAGCGAAGAAGAGATAATGTGAGTGATAATAGGGACACGTTCATTAGTGATAGGTTTAATCATTTGCATACAAAGATTGTCATAGCCAAGAGCATTAGTGGAAATAGATAAAAGGCATTTTTTTATGTCACCATCACTAACTTTACTGAAATTAAAAGGAGAACACAGCGGCTTGGGAATATTGGAGAGAAAATTAAGTATAGTAGACTTAATAGAGTCATCAATAGAAATCGGAGGCTCAGAAAAGTGCTGGTTGAGTGCAGTCAAATCAAACGAGATATAAGAACCATTATATGATTTGCCTATACCCAGAGTTCTAAGAAATTTCCACATCTGAGCAGAATGATAATTTTCAACCTCATCATAAATATGTCTCCTCTTAGCATAACAAAACATTTCTTTCATACTTGCCGGCAGTGGCATTGGTAGAATTTTATAATTACATAAAAAATATAGGAAAAGTACAGTCTTACCATCAATAATAAGACATAGACAAATAATATCGACGGATCCTGTCTGGCAAAAGACTGGTAGTATGTGCAATCGAATGACAGCATGACAGAAATTAATAGTTGTCATCAAAGAGAATATAATCACTACGTTTAAGAGGCGGGACTTCTAAGAAAAAGTAAATGTATGACATTGCGCCAAGCTACTCTACCAACATCAAGACATGACATTTAATTTTGACAAACATTGCTGACAACATAGGCGAATTATAATAGTGCTGTAAATGTCTATCGTCGAATAATTTTATCGATATATCTTTTATCGATATATTGTTTATCGATATTTTTAATAAAGTTAGATCCTATACTGAATAATTTATGAAATAATTTTTTTAACGTGGGGATTGAGTAAAATGCCCATTAGGATAAGAAATCAATGTATTTTACACAGCAATTTGTAATTATATCTCTACAATTATTAGGTACAAAAATATGTATAAAGAAAATATAAAATAAAAACGCACTATTATACTAATAATTAATTAAGTAAAAAATAAATGACGACTCCGTAGCGCAGTGGCTAAGCGTTTGGCTGCGGCATTGCAGGACCGAGGCTTCGTTCCCGCACTGAACAAGTGTTGCTATGCTGTAAAATAAATAGTCTGAGTCTGGATGCTTGTTTTCATTCAACATTATTTCTTTTTAAAGGGTAAAAAATATTGGGTTTTAACACTGATTGGATTAAATTCCTTGTAAGTGTAACAAATACTATATACAAATCGCTAGGCTTCTTCACAGAGGTACCTATGTACATACTACTCGCAGAGATTGTTTACTAATTGTCGCTTTCAAAATGAGTGCTCATTATAGCTAATGTTTGTAGATGAATCTATAAAAAATATTTATAACCAGGTAATTACGAATAACTTTGAGTTTAGTTATATAATCGAATTCTTACCAAAATGTGACTTTAGAGGGATATTATCTTTTGCTACATGTAAATGAAACCTAATTAACATACACATAATAGTGGAAGTTTAAATTAAGTCCACTGATGAAATAACAGTTCGTTTTAGTTGGGTTCAAAATCCTCGGATTTGCAATGTTTGCCACAAATATGTTTTAACATGTGAATCTTTTCAATTGGTGCATGTGCCAGCTATTTCACCCATTGCTTGCATCTGAAAAAATAATATAAATAAAATCACATTTTATTGATCAAATATAAATATATATATATAGTTCGTTTCGGATTGTCATCCAATCGAACTATCAGATTTAGGAAATAGTCTGTTTGTATTTGTGCACACAATCGTACTCTATAAAAATCTGTCCTACATAGATGGCTAGTCCATAAATGTACTCGCGTTAAATATCATATTACAATTAAAGTTGAAATCACCACAAACCTTTCATCATCTAAGGAAATATTGCTACGAATAGCCTTTTCTTGTTATAATTTTTCTGCTTCTTGCACCATTTAATTGTAAGTTTTATAATGTATATTTATTTTATTAACAATTCCGTAAATGAACAACGGCTTCTATAACAAAATTTAAAGCAATCTTAATAAATAAAATTATACAAATGTAATTGTTTGATTTGACATTTGAACCTATTTGATTTGACAATGTCGTTAATAGACATATTACGAAAAGCAGAAGAAGAGATAACCGTCATTAAAATTTGACCAATCTGTATGTATAATTTTTACTATGGAAGTTGCACCAGCGTGGTTGTTTATGATTTATTTAATCACTAATGTCATTGTCTCACACATAATAAACAAAATTATGAAGGAAAATTATTACAATGTTAGAGATAACTACGAACTACGACGTTTAAGTTAACACACAAAATTTAAGAGATGCAACACTATGCAGATGGAGACTACATAAAAATACAAATGTGTTGTGGTAATTACACACTAAGTTTAAAAACACACGCGTAGACACTATCTCTTGCTTGCGGTGCCAGTACGTCAACTTTTCCCTTCCCTGACCGCGGCTGTTGTCTTCGACTTCGACACAGGAGGCTCAACGATTTTATCGAGTTCGATCACAGAGCTAATGCAACGCCACCACTTCCCAGGATAAAAACAAAGCCTTCACGTGTCCAGCAATTCGATATTCCATATTTCCGTCGAGCTGCCATAAAGGCTTCACGTCGAGTCTTTGTTAAAAACTCCGACAGAGTGATACCAGTCCCCTTCAAAGACGTCTTAGCTTGCCAGATCTTGTTCTTCACATCTAACTCACACAACTTAAACAAGATTGGTCTCGGTTTGTCAGAAGAAGAAGTATGGCCCATGCGATGGCAGCGAGATATATCTTTGTCCGAGAAACCAGACAACTTGAAACGGTCAACAAAAGTCTTGGGTCGGCTTTAGTAATCTGCGGCACGATTTAAGTGATCATTTTAGCTTTAATTGACAGGCAATGATGCTATTGATTACCATCTAGCTGCTTTTTATGCCGGAAATCTTTAGTTTTCGAGATATCGATAATTATAGTTTTGAGGTTATATCCATTTAAAAATGATACGAAAACGAAATAACAATATAATTATTAGAAAGAGATAGCAATAGAGCACGGTCTGTATCTGTTTTAAAAAATAACACGCAACAACAATATACATGTCTATAAATAAATGTTTTTATAATATTATATTTGGTCGTTTCTTGAACAAACCAGAAGGTATAAATCACAAAACCGAATCTGTCAACCCCGACTTCCACGTGGTCTTTCCGCTCTTACCCTAGAGTGTATATGAAAACCCAGGCGCGGAGGAAGCAGCCCTCGCCCGCTGTAACTAAGCGCAGGCGGCGTACGAGCCGTAGCGGCTGAGGCTGGTCGCCGAAGGCGACCAACAGCCGAAGCTGCGCAGGTGAGCTGAGTGCTGTTAACCAGTAGCTGAGCGAAGGCTACACTTGCCGCAGCATAGGCAAGAAACAGAATCAAAATAGTGTTAATTCCACGGTTTTCCCACCTGAAAACTCCGACATTCCCACCGGGACCCGAATGTGACTTTTTTTTATTAAGCTAAAGCGATTTTGCCTTAATATGTAACAAAACTTTAAAAATTCATTAAAGAAAAGGGGGGTTTCCAGCACTTTCCACTTTTAGGGAGGTTCCACCCTCCACCCCTTCCCCGGCCACTCGGTGACCATTTATTCATGCCGCAGATTACTAAAGAAATATCAAAGTCTTCACTAATACCTGTACAGTTTCCTCGTTCTTTTCCTCTGGAAATGAAGTCCATGAAGTAATAGAATCTTCCGCTGACTCCGCATCTCCATATTATCCACCTGGTGCATCAGCAGGCCTACCTGGTCTTGAAGGTTGCGTAGGGCTGTCATGATAAATAATCTGAATGATGCGAACTCGGATGTCAAATTGGCAATGGAGGCTGAAGGTGCTGCAGCTTGGAGCTCACTTTGATTGATATCCATGCGCTGAGTAAACATCTTCTGGAGCTGTGTTATTGACTCTTGAATGATATCCATTTTGAAAAAATCTTGTGCAGTGATAATGCAAGAAAATTGTGAGACTGATTTTTATTGATTAATTTTGTAAACAGCAAGGATCTTACTGCCTGGCAGGTATACTGGTTAGTACTTTAGTTTCCCATATAGTATCGACACTATTGTAATGTTTTATATATTAAAAATTTAATTAAACTGGGAGACTTTACAAAATCGATGTATTTATTGCACCTACCCACACATAGGTGCAATAAATACATCACATCTTTATGATTGAGCTTTTGAATACATTTCATACAGACTAAACTTTTACAGAAGTGAAAACATCGTCCAAATCAGATTTTAGTATACAACGCTTCCTACTTTAACGCACGTCTTAGGTAACACAATATTTTATGAGGAACACTGCGCACACGGCACAGATCGTACTATACACTGAAGACATAGGACACCGAGCTAAACGCGCTCCAGCGAGCGGTTCCGCTGCGTTCACGCCAGCGAGCTGTCCCACTGCACTCGCGCCAGCGAGCTGACGCGCCGCACCAGCGCCAGCAAGCCGCCGCGCAGCACTCGCACCAGCGAGCTCTCCAGACTTCAATATTGTAGGCATAGGCACCAAGCTTGCATACCTCACAGAGGCTGTTGACATAGGTAAAATTTGAAGTACACAACAGTAAAAGCAAAAGACATGTAAATAACTACGTCAAATGTACAAGCGTGCACTTAAGTATATTCAACACAGGTCTCGCAAAATATGTATCCAAAGTAATTTAAGATTGAAATAAATGTAAAACGTTTCAGGTACATGAAACAAATAAATAATCTGCTTAGCAAAATTAAAAATTAAAAGAAATAAAGATACATTTATTGAGAACCATAGAATTCCGGGCTTTCAAAGTTCACCACACATTCTCTTAAAAAGCGGCAACTGTGTGACATGGTAATCAAAAACCATTGCACACATTGCAAAAACGTCAACTATGTGGAGAGAGATCCCACCACATATTCCAAAGGGAAGGAGGCAACTGCGCAAGATCTACGCATTGCAAAAGGCAACTGCATGCAGAGGCGTAGGCCACTACACACATTGCAAATATAAAAAGCAACTGTATGAAAATATCACACATTGCAAAAACGGCATCACACCAATTGCAACAGTCATTTAATCGTCTCGTTCGGATAGATATCCGCGTGACATGGCTCACCACTTGCAACAAAAGCTGAGCAAGCGTGCGGTGTCCATTCGCCACGCCAAAGCACCATGTGTTCGGCGGCCGCTTGAGTTGTCTTGCCGTAAGATCCGCCGATAAGTTGCAGGATGTAGCGGTGTAGCCTCAATCTTACCAGGGCTCGGCCGCACCTGACCATGTCCAATTAGCCGTCACGACATTTTCCTCATTGATTATTGTTGTAGCTACTTTTACGAACCTCTCGACATCAAACCCCAATTTTTGTCGACTGTATAATATTCGAAGTAATCTGTAACACTTATCAACACATTAAAATACAAAAAAGGCTACTTATTTTTTTTCAATTCATAGCACGTTAAAGTTAATCCTTTATTTTGGTACATCGCTTAAACATTTCGAACTTCAAAATTTAGCCCATGTAAATCATATATCACACGAACTATCAAATTATAACAAAACTCGAGCAAGTTAAATTTCCACTGAATGCAAAATTATAACTCATCTAGAATACCTCTTTTCAACATTTGTTAACATATTTGGGTACGTTAAGAAATAAGAAAAGTACTTGCTGGTACCCTTAATATAAATTGAACAAAAAGATTTAACTTTTTGCTCAAAACATTTGATTTTAAACTTTTACTTTACACTTTTGTTCGTAAATAGGACAGCTCTCATTACAACCCTAAACATAAAAACAATAAAAATTATTAAACAAAAGGATTTAACTTTTGGCTGAAGACATTTCACTTTATACTTTTACTTTACATTTTAAAGATACGGCCACATCGTATGTAGGACACCAAATTTCATTATGACATTTAACATGAAAACAAAGTCATCAACGCGAAATGCATTATAGTCCTTCACAAACGTAATAAAATCAAAAGGATTTAAATTTTCTTAAAACATTTCACTTTAAATTTTTACTCTACAATTTAATGATGCATCAATTTAATAAAAAGGACAACAAATTTCATTAAGACATTTAACATGAAAACAAAACGCGAGGCACGTCATAGTTTTTCACCAACACTATTCGAAAATTATATTTGAGCGGTATCAGGGACTTTATCCCACTTCTGATGTAAGAAATTACAATGTATAGCTTCCGGAAAAGGCTTTAATCACACTTCAGAGGTAAGAAACTATTCCACTTCTGATGTTAGAAATTATTCCAAAAGTATTTAAATAAAAGAACACTACTCGGTAACAAACCCTTCTTACTATCAGGACCCCAATTACATGATAACACCAAAGTATGCAAACCAACAGCATCACTACCCATCTCAATGTAACACAGGGCAGCTTCTCAGCGACACGAATTTCCTTGCCTACACTAGTAGAATACCCCAACAGGCATAGTAACGGCAGTGAGACTCGTAGAATTACAGACTGATGCCTCTTAGTTTTTTTTATTGCGCCCAATGCAAGGACACCCTCCGGAAGCGGGGGAGGGAGATGGTGAATGCTCATAGCATACCACGCAGCCGGCTGCGTGGTTATGTGGGACTCACTTTGAAGAAGTGCCTACCCACTAAACACCACCTGAGAACGGCTCTAGCCCGAAGGCTTTATCGCCGAATCGGAGACGACCTCCCTCGGGGAGAGGGAGGCATGGGGCACAACCGTCCGGGGATGGAAGCGTTGGTCAACCAACACAGCCGCAAAGTGCGGCGGTGCTGGGAGATGGAGTGGGAGTCGCATGTGCGAGAATGTACTCACCGTACGGGGACGGTGAGCACTGACTGCCAGCGCAACCGCGCGGAGGCGGCGGTACTAGCGGGCGGAAGCAGGGAGGCAAGGCACTCACCGTCCAACGGTGAGCGCGGGCACACAACACAACTGCATGGGGGCGGCTGGCGGAGACGGAAAGGCTTCCACCGTCGCCCGAACACACATTAGTGGGCACGGAAACACGACAACGGCGAGACAGCTAGCACAACAGCTAGCACAGCCGAGCGGGAGGGCAAACTCGACCGTGCGGTGACGGGAGTGTGGGAGGGCACTCAACCGTACAGGGACGGGAGAATGGTCAGCTAACACAACCGCACAGGGGCGGCAGCGCTAGCTGAGGGGGACGGGACGGGACTGACGTGTTATTCCAAGAAACTGTACTGACTGAGGGACAAGACCCGTACGGGGACGAGTACTCGGTCAATGGCGGACTCCACTAGCGCACGACCGACGGGGGCGACGGCACAAGCGGAATGTTTTTTTTTTGAACAAAATGCCTCTTAGTCGCCTGTGCGATACTTTGTACTGCTAAAACAAGTGGGAGATTACCATTCTACCGTCATTTGTTCATATTTCCTTTTATTTTTTTACCCTCATTCCCAACAATATTTAAACAATGACAAGACAATGCCTTCACTATCATTACCAGGTATACATTCCTAGGTAGTAGGGCTGTATGCTGTATAAATTTTTAATCAATTACAAGTAATTCTTATTGAAAGCAGCTTTTTACTTTTACCGCTGGTTCGAAAAAAACCTCCAACCAACCAACCAACGTAAAATGATACAAAACATAGGTTTTACAAACTACTTACAAAACTTATTTAAGAAAAAGCTTGGAAGCGATCACCTCATTCCCAGGGATTATTATCAACCATGTTTTCATTTACATTACAATAACCCTTTTTATACTATTGGTTTCATAAAATATTGATTATTTACTGTTTGGCTACACTTATGTGTTTCACTTCGAATGGTCTATACCATATTACTAACACAGAAATGTAGGCACTGCACTAAATTATTGTTTTCGTCAAGAAAATTTTACCTGAGCATAACGTTGCACAAGTTCAGGGATTTTCATCTGGTTGATCAAGTCCTGGCTGAAGCACTAGCGTCGACAACTTCAAATGTTGACACATCATGATGCTAAACCGCTTACTTTGTCCTTCAAGACCAGGTATTATATGTACAGGTTGGTTTTCATATGAATTATGTTTCAGCTGGCAAAGATTAAAATCAAGATTTGAGAATCAATCAAAATTCAACGCATAGTGGCGTTGTAGTAATGCACTACCCATACCATGGCGAGGATATCTTATGAGATATTTAAAGAGGAAAAAACCATATGTGCAGTTCACACGCGGTGGAAGTGAAACCCTCAAATGAAATATAAAATAAAAATATTTCACAGCAAATGATATATTTAATTTGATAATTTGCAACCACAAGTGTGGCATAAAATATAAAATAAAAGTTTAAGTTTAACTTTTAAACATGTTTGTATGCTCTTATTCCAAAAAAAAAATGTTAAGCCAAGACTAAGAAGTCCAGGTTTGTTACAGTATTAAGTTAATACCAGAACTAAAATGTGTGCTTATTACAAAACGCAGACTATATGAGGACCAGTTAAAACCAAAATTAGTACTGGATTAAATATCATTTACAGATAAGAAACAAAAAATGACACTCTTTCATTCGTTCAAACAGATTTCATTCAATGCAACGTTCGGTTTCATTAAATATTAATATTATTTTCACACTTAATTATGCTTAAATAATTATCCATCAATACAAAAACATATCATAAATTGTTATTTGTTTAGGTTAAAATCTATTGAACAAGCACGACCTATACTTTTGACGCGCTTTTAATAATCAAGTTGTTTTCATTTTAACAACTCTAGCGTGAAATGGAGTGAATTATAAAGGTACCGCGAGCGCGGGATTCGAGTTCGAGACGTTCAAAATAGTTTTTATTGCGTCCTTATAATAAGTTAATTAAATTATTAATAATTAATTAAATAAGTATTGTGATAAAACAGTTACAGCTTTTATTTATATAATGGAACAAAAGAAAAAACGGGATGAAAATTGGAGTTCTGAAGAAAAAGTTAGTGAAATATCGAAATTTATATGTTAGTACGTAGCAATGCCCTTATCCTCCTATTATCCTTATTTTGACTAAAAAGAATGTTCTTATTATTACAGGAAATATTACGTACACTTATTTCACAATCAGCACATATTATAGAGGAAAAGTCGACGAAAACATCGGGAAATATTCAAAAAATAAAAGAGTGGCACAATATCCATACTAATATTATAAATGCGAAAGTGTGTTTGTTTGTTTGTTTGTCCTTCTTTCACGTCGCAACAGAGCGTCGGCATGGCATGATTTTTTGTATGGGGATAGTTCGGTGGCTGTAGAGTGACATAGGCTACTTTTTTCCGCAGAAAAACATCTCATTCCCGTGGGAAAATCGAATATGTTGCACAAGTTTGTCCTTCTTTCACGTCGCAACAGAGCGTCGGCATGGCATGATTATATGTATGGGGATAGTTCGGTGGCTGTAGAGTGACATAGGCTACTTTTTCAGCGGAAAACATATCATTCCGGGAAAATCGAATATGTTGCAAAATTAAATTCAGCTAGGTGGCGCCACCGTGATTCTACAAGACGGACGACGGTACGATGGACGAACACAGAAGGTCAGAATATCTGGATTATGTCTTTTTACCAAAATTAAGATAAAAAATGTATGGATCTGTATTTTTCCACGCAGGACCGGGAAGAGCGATAAAAACATAAAATTCACCAGCTGAGTTTCTTCAAACGTTTTGGTGTATCGTAATTCACAGAATAGGCGATAACCTCGCAGACGATATTAAGTAATCCGTTGATGCTCTGCCTACCCCGCAAGGGTTACAGGCGTGATTATAAGTATGGATCAGAAATACTATCACCACCTGTCACGCTTTCACCCTTAACTATTACTTAACAATGGTAGAAACAGTTCTTAGTAAGCCTTATTAATATTTACTGAACGGAAATGAATACAGTTCTTATATGTGGTTATGAATGAATCGGTATTACAATAAGAAAAATTGTGCAAAATTATAAGAAAAATATTTTTTGAGTGTTCTTATTAACTAACGTATACATAGTTTAAATTGATTCCGCTAGATGTCGTTACTAGGTTTTTAAAACGCGGTAACGAAATGTTTCCTGACATGTACTTAACTCCCGCCGTTGAGCCGCGCGTCAACTTATAGTGCATACGGTACCTATACGCTTAAATTGTTTCTATTTCGTAGCTTATTCGACTACCTGCTTTCGATTTCGGTTGTTTGTTATTTGATTTGAGATTTGGTTAAGGTTGAATGGATTTATATTGGCTTTCATTTTCGGATTTGTGTATTTTCTTGGATCGGTTTTGTTGATTTGGTTGGTATTCCTTTATACATATTTAGACTCTGGCTTTGATTTTGGATTTTGTTTATTTAGAATCGTGAATTGGTTTTCGTTGTTTTAGGTTGTTTAACAATATTTTAAAGGAATATTAATAGTATAGATAGTATATACGGTACCTATACACTTACTTCTTTTTTCGTTGGTTATTACTACTGTATATATTGACTATATATTGACTATTATGATCTATATATTGACTACTGATTTCGATTTCGGTTTTCTGCGATTTGTTTTGTGATTTGGTTTAAGTTGATTCGATTTTTTTTGGCTATCGTTTTTGGATTCGTGTTGTGTCTTGAATTGGTTTTGTTATTTTGATTTTAAAAAATATTTCAAAGGAAATTTAATTCCTTTTAGGTATTTTAACGTTTTTTTATAAATAGGTTTTTTCTTACTTCATAATGCCTCGCAAACGTAAGTCCAGCCTTTCAAGAGTATCTTCTCAAAGACAAGCGAAAAGATTAGCTCGATCGCTAGAATCTTTAGAAGATGCTGAACTGAGAAGGCAAGAACAAGCAGAGCGTCAGGCTGCTTTTAGAGCATCTGAGACACCTTCTCAACGTCAGCAAAGGCGTCTTGAATAGACAGAGCGTCAGGCTGCTTTAAGAGCTTCCGAAACACCTTCTCAAAGTCAGGAAAGGCGTCTTGAACAGGCAGAGCGTCAAGCTACTTTAAGAGCTTCTGAAACACCTTCTCAAAGTCAGCGAAGACGTCTTGAACAGGCAGAGCGTCAAGCTACTTTAAGAGCTACTGAAACACCTGCTCAAAGTCAGCAAAGGCGTCTTGAACAGGCAGAGCGTCAAGCTACTTTAAGAGCTACTGAAACACCTGATCAAAGTCAGCAAAGGCGTCTTGAACAGGCAGAGCGTCAGTCTACTTTAAGAGCTACTGAAACACCTGCTCAAAGTCAGCAAAGGCTATTCGAACAAGCGGAACGTCAGGCCGCCTTAAGAGCCGCGGAAACACCTGATGAAACTCAACACAGACTCATTGAGCAAGCTGAACGTCAATCTACTATAAGGGCATCTGAAACACCAGAACAGACACAGGCGCGAAGAGATGCAAATGCACAGCTCCAAGCTGAACGTCGACAAAATTTTCAAAGAAACAATTGGTCGGTTTTAATGACGCAGCATTCAATTATGATCCGTTGATTGATTATAAAAATCACAGGTTAGTTGTTATCGGACTGATGGACAAGGCGTGTCGATTTTGCAGCGCTTTAAAATGGAAAGATGAGACCGCAGGCATGTGCTGTTCAATGGTAAAGTTTCTCTTCCGTTACTTGGGGAATCAGAAGAACCTTTGAAAACTCTTTTTATATGATGCTAATGAGTCACGGCGCTTTTAAACAGGATCCGAAATATAACTCATGCTTTCAAATGACGTCCTTCGGAGTTGACCGGAAATAATAATGCCGGGATTTTCGCCTACATTTACGGTGCAAGGCAAATTTATCATAGAATAGGTTCACATTTTCCAGCTGAAAACGAACAGCATAAATTTTACAATTATATTTTATGGGTGACGAAGAAATTGAGGTAGACCGTCGCTGCCAATTTATCCAGGAGTTGAGAGACACAGTGTTCAAAATTCAAAGATTCTTGCATGAACGTAACATTTTAGTCAAAACATTTAAAACTGCTTTAGAAAACCTACCTGAAGAGGATTATAAAGTCGTCATTCACGCAGATCGGACCCCTCGAGGAGAGCATGACAGGCGCTACAATGCACCTTTGATAAACGAAATAGCAGCCGTAATTAGTGGTGATCAATTTTCTTCACGAGACATTGTCTTGCGAGCACGTGATGATACGTTGCAACGGGTAGCCGATACACACAAGTTTTATGACGCTCTGCAATACCCATTGATTTATTGCAAAGGACAAGAGGGTTATCATTTTCAAATTCCACTCATTAACCCGGTCACAAAGGAGCCTACTCCGAACAAAAAAGTTTCATGTATGGATTTTATGCGTATCATATGATGTTGAGAAAATGATTTTAACCTCTTAGCCGGTGTAGACAATTATTTCATCAATTTTGGTAGACATGTATGTGAAGGTAGAAAGTGAACGTCTCCGTTATATATCTTTAAATCAAAAAGCTGCGTTGAGAATTATATACATTTACAAGATGCAGTTTCTAGCGACGCCAATGTAAACCCCAGAGATTTAGGTAAAATGGTAATTCTGCCCTCATCATTCGTTAACTCTCCCCGCTACCTACATGAGTACACACAAGACGCATTCGCCTATGTACGAACTTACGGAAGACCTGATCTTTTTGTTACTTTTACTTGCAATCCCACATGGAAAGAAATAACCGAGGAGCTAATGCCGGGCCAAAAAAGTACTGACAGACACGATTTAGTTGCTAGAGTATTTAGATTAAAAGTACAAAAATTAATGTATGTAATTAACAAAGGAAAATTTTCGGAGAGGTGCAGTGCTTCATGTATTCAATTGAATGGCAAAAAAGAGGATTACCGCATGCCCACATTCTAATATGGATTAAAGAGAAGTTGCGGCCCAGCCAAATAGACGACATAATAAGCGCCGAGATTCCGGATCCTGAGCAAGATAAAGAATTGTATGATACCATCGTCCGAAATATGATTCACGGTCCATGTGGAGCACGAAATTCAATATCGCCATGTATGAAAGAAGGAAAATGTACAAAGAAATTCTAAACAGCTATTAAAAGAAACAGTGCACAATGACAATGGCTACCCTTTATACAGACGCAGAGCTCCCGAAGATGGTGGCAGGAAAGTTACAATCAAATCTCGCTCTGGAGCGTTCGAAACCTTAGGTAACAGCTGGATTGTCCCGTATTCGCCCATTCTATGTAAAATGTTTAATGCCCACATTAATGTAGAAGCATGTAGCTCTGTCCGCGCAATCAAGTATATCTGTAAGTACATAAATAAAGGAAGCGACCAAGCAATATTTAATCTCAGGAGTGAAGGTGAGGCAAATCCCGTTAATGAAGTACAGACCTTTCAAGCAGGGCGTTATGTCAGCAGTAACGAGACAGCGTGGCGTCTCCTTGGCTTCCCTTTACACGAAAGGCACCCAACAGTTACTCACCTTGCTGTGCACTTAGAAAATGGAGAGCGTGTATATTTCACCGAAAGAAATTTCCAAGAAAGAATTGCATTACCGCCAAAAACTACACTAACAGCCTTCTTTCAACTTTGTCAAACCGACCCCTTTGCAAAAACGTTGTTATATTCTGAAGTCCCCCGCTATTATACTTGGAACACATCTAGGAAGGAGTGGAAACGCCGTATTCAAGGCGCGCCTGTTGCAAATTGGCCCGGTGTAAAGTCATCAGATGCCCTTGGTCGTGTGTATACCGTCCATGTAACTAATTTTGAATGTTTCTGTTTACGATTGCTGCTGCACCATGTTTGGGGTCCTACAGGATATAAAGACCTTAAAACTGTCAACGGTCAGGAATGCGCAACTTATAGAGAAGCATGTGAAGCTCTTCATCTTTGAAAACGATAATCACTGGGATGAAACATGAAGGAAGCTGTGCAGTGCCTGTCACCAGCCAAAATAGGGATCTTTATGCAACTCTCATATCATCTTGCGGGCTATCTAATGCACATAAATTGTGGGACAAATATAAAGTACATGGTGGAAGATATTTTGCGAAGGTTACAGCAGACACACGCGAACATGACATACAATGAACACATTTATAAGGAAGCACTTGGAAAAATTGAAGATAAAGTAATGGCAATGGTAGGCAAAAATTAAGCGACTTTGGAATGATAAACCCTCTGCGAACAACCGAAAATGAACTAAGTGATGAAATTATACGTGAAACAAACTACGATATACCAGCTTTGCAGCAGCAAGTAGCCGAATTTGTACCCCGCTTGCTTCCCGAATAAAAACGAGTTTTTGACAATGTATTAGGACAAATTGAATCTGGAAATGGTGCACTTTTCTTTTTAGATGCCCCTGGAGGAACTGGGAAGACATTTTTGTTAAATTTATTATTAGCGCAAGTACGGAAAGATAAAAACATTGCTGTGGCTGTAGCTTCCTCCGGTATAGCCGCCACGCTGCTAAGCGGGGGCCGCACTGCACGTTCTGTTTTAAAACTCCCTCTAAATCTAGCCCAGGAAGAATCGCCGATCTGCAACTTTAGCAAAAATAGTGCACGAGGTATAATGCTACGACAATGCAAACTTATGCAATTTTAGTGTGGGACGAAAGTACAATGTCGCATAAAAAAGCTGTAGAAGCACTAAATCGAACGCTCTAGGATTTGCGCAGCAATACCGATGTAATGGGAGGAATGTTGGTTTTACTGGCTGGTGACTTTCGCCAAACTTTACCTGTCATTCAAAAGGGCACACCTGCAGATGAAATTAAAGCATGCCTCAAGTCGTCTATTTTATGGAACAAGGTGACAAAATTCAGTTTAACTACGAATATGAGAGTGCATTTGTATAATGATATCAATGCTGGAAACTATGCTGACACACTATTAAAAATTGGCGATGGGCGGTTGGAAACGGATGCTGAGGGCTGCGTTAAATTGACGAGAGATTTTTGTAATTTAGGACAGAGTCATTCCGAATTAATTACGAGCGTTTATTCAGATTTCATGAACAACATGCATGAAGAGAAATGGTTATGTGAAAGGGCGATTCTTGCACCAAAAAAAATGAGAGCGTTAACAAAATAAATTCAGATATATTAAGCGAAGTAGCAGGAGAAATAATAGAGTATTTGTCAGTAGACACAGTTATGGACACAGAACAGAGCACTTCATATCCCGTAGAGTTTCTAAATTCTCTAGAGTTGTCAGGTGTGCCCTCACATAAGCTTCAATTAAAATTAGGTGTCCCAGTCATGCTAATGCGAAATTTAGATGCTCCTCGGTTATGTAACGGGACAAGGCTGCGTGTGACACATCTTGGACGGAACATAATCGGTGCTACAATTTTGACAGGCGTAGGAAAAGGTGAAAATGTTATTATACCACGGATCCCTATAATTCCCACAGATCTTCCTTTTCAATTCAAAAGGTTGCAGTTCCCTATTAAGCTCAGTTTTGCAATGACAATTAATAAAGCGCAAGGGCAAACGTTACAGGTAGCGGGGGTCAACTTAGAAAAACCGTGCTTCTCTCATGGTCAGCTGTATGTAGCATGTTCGCGTGTGTCAAATGCCCAGAATTTCCACATTCTTTCCCCGAATGGAAAAACTTATAACATTGTGTACAGTAGCGTCTTAAAATAGTGTTAAGTTAGTTTTTTTCCAAAATTCCCACAATCAATTAATCAGAATTCCCACAGATCTTACCTTTCAATTCAAAATTTCCTATTTAGCTCAGTTTCTTTTCAATTCCAAATGCTGCACCTCTAATTAAAAAAATATCCCATTTCCATTTGAAATAAACAGGCTATTTTCATGCTTTCCTATACGCTGCGTTTCAAAACATTTAAATAGGCTGACGAATCAATTTTGCTCAGTTTCCTTTTATGGCTGCATCTCTGACAAATCTATAAAACTCAGTTTTCTTTCAATTCAAAAAGCAATGGATAGTTCATTTCCCAGTGACCATGCGGGCGAAGCCGCGGGTAACAGCTAGTAACTAATAAGTAAGTACTTATTGCATTTGTTATGGGTACAAATAAGTACGGTATTGTTTACATGATTTCTTATTCTTTTCTTTTAGATTTAATAAGATAACAGGTAAATGCCGATCAGATGGTGAATTGAAATTAGCTTGGAAAAGAATGAAGTTGTGTGCTAAATCAAACTTATATACATATAGGAGGAACAATCGAAGACAGGAGGTGGCGAAAAACCACCATCACCTTCTCCTGAGGACTTGGAAATAATGTCAATTGCTCGTCACGACTTTATCGTTGAAGTTAATGATTATGATAGTGATGCAGTGGTAAATAAAATTACTTACATGTCTTACACATTTAATTAAAATTAAAGAACTTTATTTTCCATTACTTTAGTACCTAGGTAGTGCTCTGGAATCTACCATTAAAGCACACAATTTACAATTCAAAATTATTTTCCGAATATTCAAAATTTAATATACTTAGTAATAATTTAACATACATTTCTTTATATTTAATTATATTCATATTCAAAATTGAAATGTCACAAATTCACAGTCCGATTATAATTTTCTATTTTTTTCTATTATTATAATTGATAATTTATATTACCTATTGTCTTGGAACATAATAATATTTCTACAACATAGAAAATACCTGATTCAATAAAGGGCTAAATAGAGTTAATGACAGGAAAACATGTTAATAAATGTTTTAATGATTTATTTTAGGAACCAGTGACTGTGGCTACAACTTCAAAAGAAATATTTGCTGACGCTAAGCCTCGCTTTAATTTTGAAAAACAGACACAGCTATCGTTATAAATGTAGAAAATCCAGAACCCAATGTTGTAGAGGTGCAAGGTAAATAACAGTAATTGAATATTTATTAAAAAGCAAAATATATTATTATTATAGTTATAATCATATGTGCACAAGTTTGTCTAAATATTATACATGTTTAATTTTCTAAAACTGTGATATTTATATTACTTTTTAGAGATAGATCCAACTACAGATACAGAAAGTGCCAAAATGGTGAAAATAACCAACAATAAAACTGTTATTACTAGGGGTATAACAAAAACAAAAACAGGAAAAAGAGCTTGCAAAATAGGTATGTTGAAAAAATTACCTACTCTAATACATTACATACTTTTAACATTTGAAAATTAGTATTTAAACACTGAAAATTGTTTCATGTTTTCAAATATTAAAAGCAAAGTTTAATATGAGTTGATTTAAAAATAATTATAAAAATATTTCTTTTGTGGGTACAAGGTTAAGTGCCCTTTTATTACTCTATAATACTTTGTACATGTCTAAAATAACTAAAAAACTTACATTAAGTATTCCATTTCATTTTACAGAAGAGAAGATATACACCAAACAATTGTAAAAAGTAACACAGATTTTAAAAAAAGACAACTAGAAATGATGGAAGAGGAACATGAATACAATATTAAAATAGCCAACCTAAAAATTAAAAAATTAGAATTACAAATATCTTTATTAGAAAGTCAGAAAAACACAAGTTAAATACCAGCTTAACGCTGCTGTGTTTGTTTGTGAGTGTATAGAACCAGAATAGAATAGAATGATTTTTGATAAATAAAAATTATTACATAATACTTATTGAAAGTTATATGACATTTATTTACATAATATAATATACAATATTAAAAAGTATAATAAAAAAAACTAAAACTAGTAATTTAATTATCAAACAGTCCTACTCCCCGTGGTATCGCTGAATGGCTATACTTAGCCTTTGAGCGAGAAAAGAGCCAGCCCTTTTATCACTAGCAGCAACAACCAGCCGCAGATGGAGTTCCTTTAGGAACTTCACCGCACGTGGACCCCACGGAGTCTCTACAGCAAATGGCACAAATATGTAGTCATCTCTCAGAGACTCATATTTGCGCCACCTACTCAGTTCAGCTACCTCTGATGCCGCCCCGGCTCTAAACTAGGTACCCCTGAGATGAGAGGTCGCCAAAGTGTCTACGCAAGTAGCATCCCATACTAGGGCTTTACCTCTCTCCCAAGGGACCAATGTCATAACGTCGGGTCTCTTGCCATCGTTTCTAAATATTCCACAAGGCTTTAAAACCGAGGGAACATTTATACAGACAAGAGCCCTTCGGATTAGATCGTTCAAAGAACCGTGCCGTGAAAACCTACCAGCACTTTTCTTACATGAAAGTCCGTGGAGCCCAAACTTGTCGACGCTGCTATCACAGGGGCACTGATGGGGTTGACAAATCGCCGCTCCTAGTCGGATTCCTACGGCGATGTGCGCATCGCTTTCCCTATCAAGTAATGTGCCGATATTATTTGATGGTAAAGCGTGTAACCAGTGACTAGATTCCTTAGTCGAAACAGCTAGGAGGCGTGCCTTATCTTGGTCACTATGGAAATTATGAAACAAACCTTTCTGCACCTTCTGTACCAACGGAATATCCCACTGTTTTTGTTGGTTAACTTCCAGTGGAACATTTTCGCCGGGACAGAGCGCTCGCCATGTCTGCCCTGCCTCCGTAGCAAAGCACAGAGGTCTACTTTATTATTTAAAATTATGTTACATAAATCACTGACACTATGCACGGAAGCAAGGAATGCAGGCAACGCAACGCTAGAAAGATTTCTCACACCAATACCACCAAATTTTGTAGGTAAAATAGCTTGAGTCCAGGCTGTTGTATTTAAAGTTAAATTTAGAACTTTTTCTATAGCTATTTTAAGATTATTATGAATATCTTTTAAAATATCCGAACATTTCACGACTGGACTCGAGCGGAGTAAGTATGTAAGTCTAGGTACAAGGAGACAATATTTTAAAATAGTAAGATGAATGTGGGGGTTTAATTTATAAAATTTATCAACGTGGTTTAAAAACTGATCAAATTTTGTTTTTAAAACAGGTTTAATACTATCGAAAAACAACGGGGCACCAAGCAGGTATAGTGATTCCGTACTGACAGTTTTTATTCCTGGACAAATATGATTAAAATTCTGAAATAAAATATCTCAGTTAGAAGTAGATAAATTATTGGAAAAAAACATTTCACATTTATTGCTATTTGGTTCAAGACCAATATTTTGAAAATTTCGAAAAATATGAGAAAGATCACTGAGAACGTCATCTGCTCTACCTCCCAGTGTACCGTCGTCCAGGTACCAGACATTCAGCTTGGATTTCGAATTTGAAATAATGGGTTGAATTCCCAAACTGATGAGTGCTGGACTTAGTGGGTCACCCTGCTGAACACCGACAGCAGAATCGATAACATGGTTTTCATAAAACAAGTTAGTATTTTGACTGTAACATTGCCAAACGTAATGATAAATTCCGGGGGTATTGTTAGCCATTTCTTTCAGCAGGGTTACCCTATCGATTATATATTGAAAGACATTTTTTTATTTACTACTGGTTCGGAAAATACCTCTGTCCTGGGAAGAACTAGCGGGACTTTTTTTATAAACATATTTCACTTTACAATAATTTTCTTTGTACAATTTTAAATGAATTTTAATAGAACCAGCATGGTGGCGATCACCTCATTCTCAAGGGTTATTTTCATTTATGTATTCTTTGATATATCCCCCTATAATAACCCTTTTTATACAATTTTTCTTTAATAAAACCTTTAACCTTGTTAATTGACGAATTTTGTATGAGAGATACCTCTTTTACTGGACACGATGCATTCCATCTTAGTCCTCATGGGTGACAGCACATCTGCATTTTGATTTGTAGTAGAGGACAGATGTAGATGTTTATGTGCCGCAGAAGTTTTCCCACTGAAAATGAGTTTCAATAAACTGTCTTCTCCTAATATTTCCCCTTATTGATGGTGGAATATATCTTTGTACTATAGGTTCAGATGAATATTGTTCAATGCTATCCCCCTCACCAGAAAATACATCTTCTCTCATGTCGATGGCCATATTGTGCAGTACAGCACATGAACAATTGTTTTTTTTGCTGTTTCGATATCTCCAAACATACCTCTTAATAGGCAACGAAAGAACTACAGACCGACTTCCCTTCCTACGTGCTGTTTTCGAGAGTCATTACGAATCGTCTTGCACGCAGACTTGACGACTTCCAGCCTCCTGAACAAACCGGTTTATGAAAGGCTTTAGCAACATATACCACAAACATACCCTTCAGCAAATTATACAGAAGACCGAGAAGTACAATCTGCCACTTCTTGTTGCGTATGTCGACTATGAGAAGGCCTTTGATTCCGTCGAAATTTGGGTGGTACTGCAGTCCCTTCAGCGGTGCCATGTTGACTGTTGGTATATCGAAGTGCTGAACTGTTTGTACAGTAGGGCTACGATGGTTATCCGAGTACAGAACCAGAGTACGAAACCTATCAAACTGCAGAGAGGTGTAAGACTGGGTGACGTAATATCCCCGAAACTCTTCACCGCTGCATTGGAAGACGTTTTCATTGGTATTAACGTCAATGGCGAGTAGATCACTCACCTTCGATTTGCCGCCGATTTAGTCCTCATGGCAGAATCACTGGAGTCCTCAGAATGACCTCAATACTGTCTCCCAGTGGATAGGTCTTAAGATGAACATGGACAAAACATAAGTCATGGGTAACGTCCATGTCACACCTATGCCGGTAGTGGTCTGGAGCACTAAGCTCAAAGTTGTTGACGAGTATGTTTACCTGGGACAAATAGTCCAACTAGGTTAGTCCAACTTCGACCGAGAGGTCAATCGACGGATTCAACTCGGCTGGGCAGCGTTCGGTAGATTACGACACATCTTCTCGTCAGTCATCAAAACCTCAAAACTAGATTGTACGACCAGTGTGTGGGCTATGCTCGGCGTTTTTCTGCGTGATAGACTTAAAAACGAGGATATACGCAGTAAAATCAGAGTATCCGACATAGCCCAACGGATTAGTAAGCTAAAGTGGAAATGGGCCGGCCATATAGCTCAAAGAACCGACGACCGATGGGGAAGAATGTTCTCGAGTGGCAGCCTCGTACCGGCCGGCGAAGTGTAGTGCGTCCCGCCACTAGATGGAGTGATGACCTGGTAAGACATGCACGAAGCCAATAGATGCAGGTGACTCGAGACCGTGCCTTGTGGTGTTCCTTGGGGGAGGCCTATGTTCAGCAGTGGACTTGTGAAGGGCTTTAATGATGATGATGAAGCATACTCAATCCAAGTCTTAGTGCAATTGCTTTATTATACGTGGATTTTTGGCTACCGGCGTCTCAGCCAACCAAAAGAGCATTGTCGCCTTTCTTGAAGAACAAGAACAGCGCAATTCTGCTCCACGCCTCCGGAGTAGTTCCACCATGAAGGACGAAATTAAAAATCTTCTAAAGGACTTTAATTACCGATTTTCCACCCGCTTTTAGAAGCTCTGCTGTAATTCCATCCTCGCCCGGGGACTGGGCGTTTTTAAGGTGCTATTCTAATCTCACTCAGACTGGTCGGGTGACAGACACGACAGACGTCCGGGATATCATCGGAATAGTGTCGGATAAGACTTGCTCTTGAATCGTTACTCACACTTGCGTGTGGCTCCAACGATAATGTGTATAGCTGCCCATAGAACCTATCAATCTCACTCAAAACCTCAGGTGTCCGGGAAACGACGCTGCCACACTCGGTCATCAGCTTCGACAGTTGGCTCTTTCTGGCAGGCAGATCTCTGGCTAAAACTTGGGAGCCTTGGTTCTGCTCAATTGCTTCTTCAATACGAGCTGTATTGAAGTTGCGTAATTCCCGCCGCATGCATTTGGAGATCTGTCTGTTTAGTTGCCTTTATGCTGTCAAATCTGCTGAAGACTACAGCTTCATCTCACGTCTGACAGCCATGAGATTAAGAGTGTGATTGGAGAGTTTTTGTTTTCTGCTGCGACGGGTGTTACAGAAATTAGCTACAACCGCATTAACAGTTTCTACAAGCTTGTCATTTATATCGTCCACTTCATTGCAGTCTTCTAGGCACTGAAAACGATTGTGTTATTCGAAAAGTTTTCGGGGCTTTGGATTAGAACAGGACGGGGGCGGAGCGTTGACTTTATTAGACGTGACCTTTCCTACTTAAAGTCTAAGTTCAGCGTGCCTCTCACCATTCAGTGATCGCTGCCAGTTTTCACTCTCGCGATCACTGAGACATAACTGATCAGTTGTCATCTGGTCGTCATAATGAAGCCAATTTCATTTTTGTCGAACCGTCGGGGCTCAACCAGGTCCACGTACTGTAGGGCCACTTCCGGCAGAAAGAGTTCATCATAAAGAGTCTATCTTTCTCCATAAAGTAAGCCAGCTGCTGGCCCCTTGGATTCCATTGCCCTATTCCGAATTTCCCTATTTTCAGCTCACCGATCTCTGTTGTGTCTAGTTTTGCGTTGAAGTCTCCCATTAACACCGTATAGTGGGTTGGGGTTGGGTTGGAGGAATGCATGGCTCTAGAGATATCCTTATACATTTTCTCTACCTGACCTTCAGCGAATACCGTTTGGTGATTCTGAGTATAAGGTACGCAACCCTCGTCGTCATACTCCCAATCTTTACAACGTTGTTAACGAGAGACTTGTGGACGATAAATCCGACACCTCCTTGGGACAGTTGGTCGCCCTCCCGGTGATAAAACAAGTTGCCGTATGCGAGGATTACCGTGTCCTCCCCTTCTCTTTGGACCTCAGATAATCCTATAATATCCCAGCGCAACTTATCTATCATTTCTTTCAGCTCCAAGATCTTCTTTTTTTTTTACTATAAGCCAGTGCTTGACCACAATCCCAGCTGGTGATAAGTGGTGATGCAGCCCTAGATGGTAAATGGCATTGTCTTAGCGTAACAAAAGCCTATTCACTCTTGCTTTAAAGACGCCCACATTGTATTCGGACGGAAAGGTAGACATCAGTACATCTGCTGATATCGTCACGTAAGTAGAAATTTTCTAATTCGTTTTCAATTTTATGATTTTTTAAAGTTACTGTACGCTTTCTTATTCAATGATTTTTATTTCTCAGACATGCAGGTTTCCTCGCGATGTTTTCTTTTATCGCCAACATATACATACATAAACACTCACGCCTGTCGCTCAGAGGGGTAGGCAGAGACTATGGACTTCCATCTGGCACGATCCTAACACACCTCTCTCGCCTCCTACACATCCATATACCTACGCATACACGCTCGTCGGTTAAGGGTACTCTTAATTTGGCCCATTTTCAATATATCGTCAATTTGGTCGATAAATTTTCGCCTAGGGCGTACCTTCCCGACTCTGCCGTTCACCACTGCTACATAAATTTGCTTTGTCACTCTTTTCTAATTCATTCTTTCTACACGACCAAACCATCGAAGCATTCCTTTCTTAATCCTGGTCACAACATCATCTTGCAAACCACACTTTTCTCTTATCACACAATTTCTCACTCTGTCATTCAGATTCAGCCCTAACATACTCCTTAATAATTTCTACAGCATTTATTCTACTCTCATGCTTCTTCTGCCACACCCAACTTTCACTACCATACATTAAAGTAGGGACTAACACAGCATTGTGAATTGCCATATGTGCCTTTCCACAACAGAGGATAGAGCCCCATTTACTTTATTTCCTGCGTTCACTCGTGGTTCTATATCCTTATCATATCTACCATCCCTGCTAAATACTCATCCCAAATACACAAACTCATCTACTTGCTCGACCAATTCCCCTTCTATTCTTATTTCATTCTTAACCCGCATTCTTCAACTTTCAAATTTTTCTAACAACTGTCCATAAATAGGTTGAACAGCCACGGGGAAGCCACACAGCCCTGTTGGACACCTTTATGGATGCCAAACCAGTCCGAGTAGGCCCCGTTGATCCTGACACAAGCACTGGAGTCCCTATACAGAGACTTCAATGCCTGTATCAACCCAGCGCTCATACCAAATGAGTTCAGTATTTGCCATAACACATCCCTGTCCACTCTCTCATAAGCCTTTTCCAAGTCCACGAACGCACAAAAAACCTTTTGGTTTTTGGCCAAACACTTCTCCGCGATCATGCGCATGGAAAAGACCTGATCCGTACATCCCATTCCCTTTCTAAATCCCGCTTGCACATCCCAAATTTTTCCATCAGTATCTTTCATAACTCTTTCAATTATTACCTTAGCATACAGTTTTCCCACAATGCTAAGAAGGCTGATACCACGGTAGTTTTTACAGTCCTGCCGCGATCCTTTTTCCTTATATAGTAGGACTGTCACGGCTTTGCCCCAGTCTCTCGGTACCCGCTTAAGTTCCCAACACAAATTAAACAAGGTGTACAGCAGGTCTGCCACCACTCCCTCTCCAGCATTTCGAGTGATACTCTATCATACCCGGCTACCTTACCTGCTTTCATACTTTTCATTGCTTTCATTATTTCATCTATACTAATCTCTCTATCGCTTTCATCTTCTTTCGGAATTTCTATTTCATTTAATTCAAACGTCTCATCACTCATAAACACGCATTCAAAGTATTCCTTCCATCTCCTTAAACTCGACACTTCGTCTTTTTTTTTGTTTTTGTTCTTCTTGCTATTTGAATGTCCCCTGGCAGTTCTTACGAGTTTCCAGAACATTTTAATATTTGCCTGGAAGTTATCAGATATTCTTCTATCATTCTTATCCGTTCTTTCTTGCTTTTTCCTTTCAACTACTTCTTTCACTCTCTTATTTAGATGTCTAAAGACTGCTTTTTTTCTTTTAATATCATCATTCATACCGCTAGAATAACTAGCCTTGGTTGCTAGTAAATCTAGCCATGCTCTCTTCTTTGCTTCTACTTCCATCCGTACCTCATCATCCTACCATGAAGTGTTATTTTTCCTTTCATTCTTTCTCTTACTGACACCACATGCTTCGGTAGCTGCATCCACCAAACTAGCTGTCTCCAAGTCTAAATCATTCATACACAATTCATCCATACCACTTATATTTTCTCTCAGTCTACATTTGAACTTCTCTTTCACACTTTCATCTTGTAACCTCTCTGTTCTTATACGCTGTAACGCAGTAGTAGACACAGAATTCCGATGCCGCCAACTTCTGAATATACCATTAATTCGGCATAAGACCAAGTAACGATCCGTCCCTACGTTGGACCCCCGGTAAACCCTTGTATCTACCACTGCGCTCCTCATTCTTTCATCCACAATTATGAAATCTATCATGCTTCTATCACCACCTCTTTCCCATGTATACATGTGAATCATCTTATGGCGAAAGAAAGTGTTCGTCGGACTCGGACTTAGATATTCATACTATTTCACACAATGATTTTATCGTCAAGCGCGTGATAAATTAGCATTTAAAAATGCAATTAACAATTTCATTAGTGCCGGATGAAATTGAACACAGATTGCTGGCCTCCTGTGAAATTTACAGCGAGCGTTTAGCCCCTAAGCTACCACGGCTCTTTAAAATGATACAACTTCTTATTTGGAAAGTCGTGTTTATAATAATTACCTATAATCGCTAATGTTTTTCATTAATCTGTCACATCCCACCGGTCCACATCGGTCTCCCCCGTGATAAATTTGTAGACCCCTCCCTAGAGTATAGTTAATATTTAGAAGGGACCCCTCAGAACCACAGAGTACATTATATTGCTCAGGATCAAAGATAAGAGTACTCAGAACAATTATTTTTTAAACGTTTTATATAAGAATTATGCAACTAAAATTCTAAAAATTTTATTAGAAATAGTCTCGTTACTAAATTACGCTTCTTTAAATTAAGAGAATTAACTTTAAGTGACGAGTTCCCGCCTTTGCCTACGCGTCGTGTCTATATGTGTACCTACTTCAGTTTATTTCCTTCGCCGCGTGAGTGCAAGAGGCGTGTTTGTAGTAGTTTGTGGCAAGAGGCAACAACAAAAAGTTAAGTGAGTACAAAAGAAAGTTTGTTGATTAGTTTTTTATATAATAGGTAAGTAATTACACTGTTTTTAAAAGTTATTTACTTATATTTTGTTTAGTAACAATTATATAACTTTAAAAATTTCCATTTCATATACTGTGTCGTTCACCTATGAAAGTACATAAGTAGTTCACGTAGTCAGAAGGAACTGAAAATGAAATATAAAGTGTGAATTATCACTTTAAATCATGTAAAAAAAATTATATTCCACAAAGTTCAATGTACGAAAATTACGTTTTATGTTATAATTTCAATATGTCGTGAATATTATCGCCAAGTTGTTTACAATAAAAATGGCATTGGTCAAAGCGTAATAAAGTATAATTGACTTTTTATTTATTTATTATAGGCACCTACTGAGTGTACATAGTACAAAATCGATATAATTATATTATATATTTCTTTTCTTTATGAATTTGCGAGTGTTTCTATCCATTTGTTTCTTTCTACATATTAGTTATTTGAGTGTAGTAATTTGGTATTTCATAGTTTTTATAAGTAAATTTATAAACTTTTTCCATAAACTCTTTTCGAGCCTCATGAAGATGAATTTTTGAAGTGAAACTTCTTTATCGACGTATGGGAGGAAAAAAATTGTCACACTTTTTAGTTACGCTCGACCGTCACGCGCCAATGATGTGCCGATTCGATTATTTATCTAAACGATTAAACGATAATGCGAACTAAGGTTCTCGATTATTAATCAATTTTTAATCGACTTTGCTCCATTATTATTTCGAAATTAAAATAATTGAAAATTGTCTTATCTACATATTATAAAAATTAAAAATAATAACACAATTATAACACTTATTTATTAAAAAAAAACAATATTATTTAAATTTAACATCAAACAGTTATCAATTTCCAATCAGTGTCAAAAAAAATATGTAAAATAGATGCTTTTGCAGCATGCGGTTACTTCTTAAATTTGTCAACTTTTTGACCTGCTTTGGAAAAAATTATCTGAACGGAAAGGAATATACTAATATTTTTAATGTAATTTGTACAGATGCGGGTTTGTATACGTCTGAAATCGTGTACGTTCCATGTACTAGCTATTTGTATATGTCTGAGATCCGTAAATAAAACCGAGAAATACCAACAACATTATACGGGATTCCCCTTATAAGGCCCGCCAAATACATACGGAATTCCGTTTCGGGATTCCGTTTCGAATTCCGATTCGGGATTCAAGAAAAAATCAAGGACCCGCCACACACGTACGTTAATTTTCCGTACGGAATTTTCTCCGATTCGAGATTCCGTATGACCGCCTGTGCGTTCGGAATCCCGAACAGAAATCAACTGAGCCTTGTTATTCCGAACGGAAATAAACGTATATGTGTGATGTATTTACGGAATCCCGAAACGGAATCGAAACGGAATCCCGAAACGAAATTCCGTACGTATGTGGTCGGCCTAATAGAGCACTTTACTGCGTAGTACCTACCCATCACTAAGTAACGGGGATTCTCTTTATAAGTAAGGTTACCATAACTTATATGGTTTTCCCCAATAATCGATTATCTAAATGATAATCGATTGCAAACGATCATCTTGATAATCGATCCATCGATTTTCGATAATCGATTCCGCACACCATTACAACACGCGAGCCATGATGCTTATTGCTTAAGTACCATCTTACCAAAATTCAGTAGTCACTTTAAAAAAATGTATTAATGTATTTCTAAAGTGATATGGTGGCTGTACACGCTCGTCGAGACACCACGAGACAAGCCGAGTACAAGCAGGTACATGGTGCCCTCGTCGCGTCGCGTCGCGTCTCGCGGCCCTTGTTTGCTCTCGGAAGCGTGTCGGTTTTTTGCGTTCGAGTCAAAGGGTCTCGTGGGTCTCGTGATGAAAACGCGAACGCGCCTGTACACATGTACTCATATCCAGCCTCTACGCGAATAGAGATACGCGAGGTAACGAGACGAGCGTGTACAGCCGCCAATAAAATGAAAGACTTTTTTGAATTCAAGTGAATTAACAGTCAAAGGGAGAGTGATTATATTTTTCTTTTGAAAGATCCAACACGTGGGTGTAATTTTGGTATTTATTTTATGTTAACCTCACTTTTTGATTATAATTATCGTGTATTTTTTCAAATTATTAATTTTTATGATTTACTCATTCATTTTTAATTATTTTTTACATGTATTGATTGATTAGTGAATATAGATCTCAAACACCATTACCATTTTTAATTTTTAATGATTTATTCATTCATTTTTAATTATTTTTTACATGTATTACTTGATTAGTGAATATAGATCCCAAACAAAATTTTGTTGTGTTTTATCAAAAAATATGATAAAACTTAAAGATAAATATTATATTTACAGGTATACTATACATTGAATAAAACTAGTTAATTCCTGGCATTTCAAGTGATCTTTTTGATAACAACTTAGTAATAATAATAATAATAATAAACTGTGGTTGCCAACCTGTCTGCCATTATATGATAACCTATGGACCTATGGAGCCTATGAACCTATGGAGGAGGCCTATGTTTACTTAATAATAAGTTCTTTATTTCCAAAAGGTCGTACAACCAGATATTTGCTTAACACTTAATAAAGCTAATTTGGTACATATATTTGAAACATAGCATCTGCAGCCGAACTAGGAGACCTGTGCATCAGCTGTCAGCGCCACATCCCCACCGTTAATTTACATAAATATTAAGATGCAAGCAAAAGTTAATTAATTAATATTATCTAACGAGTTTGTACTTTATGCTAACATAACCTAGGTACAATGAAATTTAATGGATCACATGTTACGTTCCATATGCTAAATTAATACTTATACCTAGGCACAAACAAGAAAATAATTTGTACTAATAATGTCGTTCCTCTCTCTTAATGTGTAATGTATGACTGTAAGAAGTATTTGTGTAATGAGTGTAATGTGTGTGAGCAGTTTAAGGAGAGGAGTGTGTAAAATGTGTGTGTATATGTTAGTGTGTGTGTGTGTGTGTGTGTGTGTGTGTCTGGATATTATTATTTTAATACGGGTAGTATTGCGGTGAAAGTTATATGAGAATTTATGTTTAAGTCTGAATACTAAGAAGGTTTTCAGTTTCATTATAAGTTAATTTTTGTAGGTAAGTATGTACAGTTTTTTTACAATCTACTTTATTAAGGTGGTAAATGTCTAATGTTTTATTTAGTTTATTATATAAGTGTGGTCCTAAAAATGCAAAGAATCTTCTTATAAAAGTTGTTTTAAAATTAGTTGTATCTACGGAAAATTTCCTGCGTTTATTTAAGTTCGTTGGATTGTACAGCAATAAACTATGTTGTTTCTGAATGATCGTTAATATAAACAGTTGTCTTACCGTAAGGACCTGACAGTTATCATAAAGTTGTGATGTAGGGTATAGGAAAGGTTTAAATGTTGCTACTTTGAGAATAGCACGTTGGGAGATCTCAATCTTTTGTAACACCGTTTTAGAAGCGCCACCCCACGTTGATATGCAGTATGTTATAATAGACTGACATAAAGCTAAGTAAACTCGTTTTAATATATCTGGATCCAAAACGTGTCTAATGGTTTTAAAAATATATATTAATTTATGAATTCTTCTGCTAAGTGTGTTAATATGTTGTTTAAAATTTAAATTACTATCTATAATAACCCCCAGATATTTAATATATTCAACAGACTCAAGTGAAAGGCAGGAACAGCTATTGTGTCTTGTTGAACAATTATATGAATGAATCACTAAATTAAAATTTTCAAGATTACGAATAGGTTTTCTTAATGAAAAAACTATATATTTTGTTTTTCTAATATTGAGTGAGAGTTTATTACTGTAAAGCCAATTAGTAATTGCATTTATACCTGTCTGTGCTGATGAGAATATATCTGTCCACGTATCCGCAGCAAATATCAAAACAGTGTCATCTGCATATGAGATTATATGTCCCTGAGAGAGATAAAATTTTGTTAAATTGTTAATATAAATAAGAAATAAGGTTGGTCCGAGTATACTTCCTTGTGGCACGCCATGTGTTACTAATAAATCATTGCTATTAATATTATTTACACCAACGCATTGATATCCCTCAGAAAGATAACTTTTGAATAATTTGAGTTGAATGCCTCTGATACCGAGATTTTCTAATCGTTTTAATAGTATTTTTATTGACACGGTATCGAATGCCAAATCTAAGAAAACTGAGATACACTTTTTTCCACTGTCTAAATACGATGATATAAAATTTGTAAGAGTATGAACGGCATGCTCTGTTGATTTGCCATGTCTAAAACCAAACTGTGTATTTGACAATAAATTATTTTTCTCCAGATATTTTGTAAGTCTATTATTTATAATTTTTTCTAAAACTTTTGACAAAGCAGGTAAAATAGAGATGGGTCTATAATTACTTATACAGGTTTTGTCACCATCTTTAAAAATAGGTCGAATTACGGACTTCTTAAGATATCTAGGGAATACACCACAATTTAGACATTGATTAAATATATAAGTCAAAGGAGGTATTAACAAATATTTAAAATTTTTAATAAATTTATTCGAAATTCCATCCCAACAAACTGAGCAGTCTGTTTTCAAATTGTCAATTAGTTGTTCTACTTCATTTTCATCCGTGTCCAATAAAACAAATGAATTTGAATAATAATAAGATTTTTCACCAATGTTACTATTAAAACTTTCGCTATTATTATTTTCTACATTAAAACTCTCTGCCAAACTTTTACCTACATTTACAAAATAATTATTTATAAGATCAACAGATAATTGTGGTGTACTGGATATATTCAAAAGTTCTCTGTTATACCCTTTGTTTTTCATGTTACCTATAATATCAGTAAGTACGTCCCATAGCTTTTTATTATTATTTTTAGCCATATTCACTCGCTCTTTTTCATAATTTCTTTTTATCTTTTTTAGCAATGCGTTGCAGTGATTACGATATCGTCGGTATATAACTTGATCACTTTCACTGTCTGGAAAACGTCTGGCCCTATTATGTAGTTTATCACGGTGACGAATACATCTAAGAAGTCCAGTTGTAATCCAAGGTTTGATGATCTTTTTTTGTCTTGGCAACTTTATTAATTTAGTATTAACTTCAATGACTGTTTGTATTTTATTAACTAAGTATTTAAGAGAAGTATTTGGATCTTTAACATCATATATGGGTGAAATGTCAATCTTTTGCATATCCGAAAGAAGTTTATCATGATCAATTTTTCTGATAGTAGTTGTAAAAAACTATTGACGTTGTTTATTTTTAATACATAGAATTACAGGTTTGTGATCAGTAATTGATGTTTGAGGAACCATAGTAAGTGAAGGATTATTCGTTTTTAAAAGAACATGATCAGTACACGAACCGCTCGCGTCACGTCAGTAGACTTATGATAGTTTGCAATGAATGAATGATGAATGAAATATAATAATAAATTCTTGTTATAAATGAAAATTTTAAGTAAATGGCTAAAATAAATGAGAAATCCTATTATTTTAAATAATTAATTGTCAACATTATTTTATGCACAATCGCACACCTCTAGTCTTAATAATTACAAAATCGAGGTCTAGTCTGAATGTCAATGACAAACAATCTTTTGTATTTTTATTTCAGATACAGTTCAAATAAACTTAGTGTGATATTTGATCAGCCATCTTATAAAAGATATGAGGAATAATGTTCTGTCAAAACACATAATAACTGATGGAAATGTATCAAAATGGCAAAATGATGTGTACTAAACAGACTGCAAGCATACTCAATTGCGGTTGTTACATAAACTAAATGATGAACATGTGATTCCCAGCGAAGTTAAAAAAAATGAAGGTAATTATCATGTAAAATTTAAATCGCATAACAATCGCCATTCTCAAGCATTAATTCAGATAATATTTTTATTAGAATTAGTAATATGTTTATATTTTTGAACAACTCTGGCCTCTGCCTACACCACTCAAATAAATGAATGAATGTTAATTCCAATTTTAAGTGCTAATTTATCATGTTCCGGAACATTGTAAGGAAATCTGCGTGTCCAAGGAATAAAAATATTTCAAAGACGAAGAAAGTTGCGAAGTGGTTCTGTTCCTACTATAAGTATGCCGGTAAGAAAAATCACAGCCAATTTTTTAACATTCAGATTACCTATTTGTTACACTTGACAAATTCAACAATAATGACAGAGTTTTCATGTTGAATTTTCAATTATATGAAAACTAATTTTTGATGTTAGGCTATTGTATCTATGAAAAATAGTGAAATAAATAATAAAAGCTGTAACATATTCTGCTGAAAATAGGTGTTTTAAAATATACATAAGTTTGGTATTACATTCTTATGTATATTCTTATTATGTTACTGCATACATTATGATAAGAGACAAAATAATTTTATAAAAGCTTAATTATTTTTCTAATAATTGCATAACAGTAATATAATTACTGTTATGTTGCTTCTGCAATACATAAATTATAGGAAATTAGCCCATATTGTCTATTTAATTTATTTAAATTCCAGGTAGAAATTAATCTTCCACGTAAATCAACAGTGTATCGCTACCGAGATATTGAACCTTTACCTAGGTTATCTGATAATACTATTTCAATCGTTGGTGTTGAAGTGACCCAAGGAAGAGAAAAATGTTAAAGACAATATCGCAATTGAAAAGAAGAATTATTGACAAGGAAAAAAAACTAAAAAATCTACGTGCTCAAAAGAAACGTAAGGAATCTAAAATAATTCAACTTAGTCAAGTTATCAGAGATATACAGACCCATCCACCATTGAGAAATGATTTGACTGCATTTAAAGAAGCTTGTCCAAATGAGCTTTTGTCACACTTGGTAGAAAGGGTCAATAGCAATAAAAAAAAGTTATTAATAGTAGGGTAAAATATGGGCTAGAATTAAGGAAATTTGCCATCGCTCTGCACTTTTATAGTCCACGGGCTTATAATTTTATAAGAAAAAAGTTTTCTCTTTGCTTACCACATCCACGAACCCTTAGAGGTTGGTACCAAAATATAAATTGTGAACCTGGGATTACTCAGGAAGCCATTAATGCAATTAAACAATTTAGGGCAGTAAAACCTGATTTGATTATTTCTTTAATAATGGATGAGATGGGAATAAGAGAATTTACAGAATGGGATGGCCGTAGGCATTATGGATTTGTGGATGTAGGCAATAATTTAAGTGGTGACAAGATAGAATTAGCCAAGGAAGTTTTAGTATTTATGGCAGTAGCTGTTAATTTATATTGGAAATTGCCAATTGCCTTTTTTTGGGAGAGGTTTTACAGCTGTACAAAAAGCTTCACTTCTCAAATTATGCATAGATGCATTGACAGTAACAGAAGCAAAAGTCATGTCAGTGACATTTGATGGCATTGCTTCTAATATTAATATGGTTTGAATTTTAGGGGCAAATTTGGACCATGACCCTTATAAACCATTTTTTATATATAAAAGTGCAAAAAATTATACAATTTTTGATGCATGTCACTTATTAAAGTTAATAAGAAATGCCTTTGCTGATTTTAAGACTTTCTATCGTAATGACGACATCATATCTTACTATTACATTACTAGTTTAAACGAATTGCAAGAAAAAATTGAATTAAATTTAGCTAATAAAATTTAAAAATAGTTAACTAAATTTTAAATTTTAATAAATAAATATTCTATTTCAAAAATAAAATGAAAGTTAAGCTTGCAGCCCAGTTACTCAGTAATTTTGTTGCTACCAGCATTGAATATTGTGAAAATAACACAAATATTCCTGAATTCAAAGGGGCAAATGCTACAGTAAATTTTATCAGAATAGTCAACAATACTTTTGATATTTTTAACTTAAGAAATTTATTAAGTCCAGGTTTCAAGAAACCTATCAATTCAAATAATGTCAATATGATTTTTAAAGAACTAGACAGGTTTACTGAGTACAAGCAGAGTTTAACTTTGGAAAGTAACCAAAAAGTTATAACTTCACCCAGAAAATTAGGTTTCCTAGGTTTTATTTTTAATATTCAATCTTTAAAAATGTTGTATAATGATTACATAAATTCAGATCTGCTTAAATTTCTCCCGTTGTAAAATTATCACAAGATCAATTAGAAACTTTTTTCAGTTGCATAAGAGCTCGAGGGGGTTTTAATAATAACCCATCTGCACGAAGTTTTATATCTGCATATAAACGGTTGTTGTGTCATGCAGAAGTACAAATTAGCGATAATGCAAATTGGTTGCCAATTTAAAATGTAACCATATTAGCTTAAAGAAATTTATTGCAGCGGTTAAATTTAGCCAATGGAAAAACCGAAGATCCTGTTGATGAAGAGGTCGCAGAATTTTCGGTTTCTAGTAACCATGAGGAAAACGACTTTTTAGTTTCTTTGCCATTCACACAAGGAAGAGAATTATTAAAAATTGTTGTGCAGTATATAAGTGGATATATTGTAAAAGCTTTGCGAAAAAAACTTAAGTGTGCAGATTGCATTGCAGTCCTGCATTTTTAGGAAAATGATATAAAATCATTAATATTTCATAAAGATAAAGGAGGCTTAATTTATTCGTCAAAAGATGTGATAGACGTATGTTTGTTTTGTGAAACAATTTATAGAGAAAATATAAGATTAAAAAATCTCAATAAAAGCCAATTACATCTGATTATCACCAGGACCATTTATAATTTTTACACAAATTTTCAACTTTGAATGATCACATCCAATAAACAATCATAAGTGTTTATTAGTAAAATTGATTATTGAAAAGTTTTTTATCATAAGAATAAAATATGAACACAAATTGCGAAATGTTAACAAAACTAGCTAGTATTCGACAATTTTATAATAAAATGATTATTTTTAAGGGTACCTAATAAACATTTTTTGTGAGTCTTCATTTTATTTCAACTTTTTTCCTGTAGATAAATAAATAAATGTATTTTATAAGGCAAAAAATATAATTATACCTAGAGTCTTCAACCGTATACGAATGCATCATATTGGTTCAATAAAAAAATATTCCGCTTGTAGGGCGAATGTTAGGAGGAGTTAAACAAACGAATGATGATATAAGACTCACTTTATTGTATTAATAAATTTGATTATATAGGATTATTATTACACTTGTGTGTGTGTACTTTTATATACTCTTACTACTACTACTACACTTCCATCCAAAAGAAAAAAATGTGACAATACAAGGATACATTTTTTTTAATATCGATACATTAAAAGATTTTATTTTTGTAAATATTAGGAACAGTTACATTATAAAATAATATATAAGGTATTTATTTTAGAAGATTTTTTGATTATTTAATTTAGAATATTTATAATTACGTAATATTAAGTAATCTACAGAAAGAAATAATAATAATAACAATAAATGTACTTAGACAACATATAAAATATGTTTTATTTATTATGGATATACAATTTCGTGCGGTTTTATGTACTAATTCATTTTACCATTCTTAATTATTTCTACGTTTGGTGCTACATCTTTACAACTTTATAAGGACCAGAGTATAGATCACTTAGTTATTACCGACTCATTTTTTTAGAGTACTAAATCATTTACATTGTATTTTATAGGCAGGTATATTTATCAAATATAATTTTCCTCTTTTCTTTAGACTTTATCAAATTATTTCTTGCGTCTCTTTGTGACAATTGTAACCTGTATTTGAGCTCCATGGATAATGATCGTAGTTATAAAGTGGCTCTAAATCTACTGTCAAATTAGGAAGTGAACATTTTTACCAAGGACAAGTTCATAAGGACTGAATTTCGTCTCTGTATGAACTGTCGTATTATAGGCAAACGACCAAAATGGTAACCAGTCGCTCCATGTTTCAGGGTGATTATCAATTTGAATGCGAAGAGAAAGCATTTAAATTTTTATGTGACACTTCAACGCACCTAGTGATTGGTGGTGGTAAGCAGTCGAATTTAATTGTTTTATTTGAAGCAATTTACATACCTCTTGGAATAATGATGTGAACTCTTTCCTCTGTCAGTAGTTATTACTTTTGGTACTCATACCTAAGAATAAAGTTAGTAACAAAACTCTTTGCTACTAGTCGGTTTTTAGAAATTAAGGATATGCTTCACATACTTAGTGAGTTCGCATTGTAGCGCTAAACCATAAGAGTAATTATTATCAACTTCAAATGGACCTACTAGGTCTAAATATATCTTTCAAACGCTGTGTTAGCTGTCGTTGTTATTTAATAGCTCTCTTACGGGTAACGAAATTTCTGACGCTGACATTTGTCACAATGCCTAACAAAGTTCTTTACATCCTATCTAACCCAGGCCAATAATAATACTTTTTATATTGTTGACCATCCTTCTCATACCTGCATGGCCACTGCTAGGTAGAGATGGAAATCATTAAATATCACCTTTCTGTCATCCTTACTATATATCGTTTTTACATTATTTATTATATGTACACGTGGACCGGTCCTATCATTCAGATTTAACTTCTTCAACTAGTTTTTAATAAATTCCTTATTACCATCCTTCTTTATTATACACTTCATTAACATTTATTAACACAAATTATCTAATTCCTCACAAACTCGCGTCGCGTCATTCGTGAGTCGGAACTTAGATAAATATAAATTATCTTTTCCTTTCAACATGACAAAATGTATTATTTCTTTACTAATAACTCTTAATTTTCTCAATGTTTTCAAATCATCTTTATTAACCATACGCAACTCCACTGATTCTGCTGGTTTGACATGATTACTACGACTTTCGGTTGATCAGGCCAAGTCTGTGGGTATCATGTCCAACGAGGAGGATCTGGTTTATTATTTTTCGCATTTTGCTCGTGTCATGACATTAACAATGTTCTCATTTAACTCTTTAACTCTTTCGAACTCAAACAGATTCTAGATAACGCATCTGCAGCTTTTATCTGAACCCTTTACATACTCTACGTCAAATTATATTCCTCTAATACCAAACGAAACTTCATAAGCCTGCTCGATGGATCTTTCATGCCAAATAGGTATACTAGAGGTTTATGGTCAGTCCTGATTTTAAAATATTGCCCATACAGATACGGTCTGAAATATTTGACGGCCCGCTACTCGCTAACAACTCTTTTCTATAACTGGATAGTTTGATTCAGTTATTCAGAGATCTGCTAGTAAATGCTATTGGTCTTCCATTTTTATTCGACAGAACTGCTCCAATTGCTTTATTAGATGCATCGGTTTGTAAATGAAATAATTTTCTTTTGAAAAATCAGGGTAATCTAAAACTGGGGACATAATACCTTTTGAGTGTTTCAAAGACTTTTGACATTTTTCAGTCAAACGAAATTAGTATTTTTTCTACAAAGTTGGTTTAATGGTTGTGCAATTTCAGCAAAGTTGGTATAAACTTTCTATAATAATTTGTGACGCCACAAATCTTTTAACTTCGTCGGCATTTTGCGGACAAGGATAGTTTTACTGTATTTATTTTTTCAGGATCAGGTAATCCTTCGTTAGATATACAATGTCCCAAATATAAAATCTGTTTTTAAGAAATGTACATTTTGACGGATTTAATTTTAAATTTACTGAACGAAGTCTTTCAATCCTGTAAGTTTTTATTGTGGTGGTCTAGTTGTCTACAAAACAATAAGCATTTTCATTATTTGGTCATTTTAATTTGTCATTATATGAAGCTGGACTTGTTTTCATGGGCATTCTCGTCATCTGATATTGACCAGAATCGAAAGCAGTAAATTTTCGACAACTTTTATCTAAATTAACATTGTAATACCTTGATATAAATCTAAATGTGTAAAATATACACTTCCAGACAAAGATTCTAAGATTTCTGTGATATCAGGAGGGGTACTTATCCTCTATACAATTTAATTTACGGTAATCCACTACAAGTACCAATTTCTTTTTATCCCTTGTTTCGCGATAATTACGAAACGTACCTCGATTATATCGTCTTCGCTGTCCTTGGCCACGTGAGTTCGAATGGTTCCATGAACTCGATCGCTGCGAGTTTCCATGGTAGTGTCGCTGTGAAAACATTTGCCGATTACGCCCGTTGCCATTAAATGGGTCCTAAATTATGATGAAAATTCAGGATAATAAAATTTCTTACTGGACATACCCATCACCTCTCCTGCGGCCGATGATGATGACCTCTTCATCTTGAGCTGTGAATGGCATCTTTCAGAGAGCTGTTCTAAATTATTATGTGCTGATTCGACGATTTCGTAAGCCATCGGAAAATGCGATCGCTTGTTTTCATTAACAGTTTTAAAATATTGTAATATGCGGTATTACCGTTGGCTTGCGATATCGTAAGATCCTAAATAACTCTGTTATTGTTTTCCATAATCAGGAATTGACATATATCATTTTAGCGTAATTTTTGCATTTATTTTGAATTGCTGCTGCTCTTCTGGCAACAACTCTTTCTGCATGTCACTAACAAGTCTTCAACATTAGAGTAATCGTCTTGAAGACGTAATTTAGATTGAGATAATCTACTTTTTAATATGAATTTAATTAAATTATTTTTGTTCCTGTTTTGTTAACAAGAATTATAATACTGAATATTGTCGATTAATTGTTTCTTGTTCGTCATCTAACATAACAGGTAATAAAGTCAAGCCGTTTTCAATCAGTATCCATATTGCTCGGTTTTCAGATTGTACACCTCGAACACACAATTTTATAATATCCTGATATAATGATTCAAAATTCTTACAATAGGTTTGATAAGATGGAATATCAGTTTAAACCTTCCTTTACACTTTAAAATTTATTAACAACTTAGTATTCACTAAATATTTCATTGGCCTCTTTAAGTTTAGTATCTAAAACTTTTCCTTCACGTCTACTCGGTCCAATTTTAATTAAATATGTTCTCACTTCTTTTAATTGGTCATATAACTGTTCTAAAGAAATATTCATAACTTACTACCAATACGTAGAATAGAGTATACTATAAATAATTTTACGAAATATTTAATATAATAATAATACGGTTACATGACGATTAAAGACAGTACAACGAATACATGATTTAATTTAAAATATAAAGTTCAGTAATATAGACTAGAGTCCCAGATTAATGTAGTTGATTTATAAACACTATACCTTTTTTTTCACTATTAATAGACACGCACTTTTACTCATTTTATATGCACATAAACGCCACTTTTAAACTTCGATCCGCGACGGTCATACTTTATAATACGCCCTTGGTTGACTTGCCTCTTCCACATTTGTGGGGGGTTGCGGTTGCCGAAAAATAGACCTTCTTAGGGTATTTCTGTTTAGCTCTGTGTTAATCCACTTTATATGACATCGCCTATATGTTCGATACAAGCAATATAGGGACCCCAGTAGAAGTACCAGCACAATGATAGACAGCAAAATATTACTCGTAGTCAGGTGAAATTGCAATTGTTCAATTCCTGCCTTATTGCTTCCCACTGCGTTTTGCACAATTACGGTTTCTTCTTTAGTCTGTTTACCGCCCATCTTGGATGTTATTTTCGTTAACTTTTGTTAAACACGTATACACAGTCGCGTAACTCCAGATAGAACGCCATAGCTTGATTTAGTTCATCAGTTGCACACAGAAAAATGTTCCACTCCAAATATGGCAGAGGGTGTCATATTGCGTCGCGAATTACTTCGGCAGGGTCGCCATGTAGGGCGAATGTTAGAGAGGAGTTAAACAAACGAATGATGATATAAGACTCACTTTATTGTATTAATAAATTTGATTATATAGGATTATTATTACACTTGTGTGTGTGTACTTTTATATACTCTTACTACTACTACTACACGCTGGTGGTGGAACTTCTCCCTGCCAACAGTCTTTTCTGCCATGCTGAGCGGGGATTCGCGTGGAGGGCCGTAACTACACTTAATGATTGTTAGTAAATCTATAAATTTACAATTAGTACTAATAGTAATTTATAGTTGATAGACATCTAACAATTAATTCTTTTATAACGTTGTAAAGCCACCCTGCAGCTATGTTAAGGTTCTATAACATTATATTAATGTATATTTGTATTTATAATTTGGTCGGCTCGACCGGAGTAGGACCATGCTCTCTAAGATAGGCGTATAAGCGTACCAGAAGTCCAGAAGTGGAACATGAATGGGCCGAGATGATATTCAACAAAAAATATATGTAAAAAGCCACTCGATTAAATACATTTTCTAGTAATCTTGTACGTTTATAATCTGAAAACGTAAGCATCAAATAGGAAAGGATATGACACGACTTAAGTACAGTATCTTTCATATTGTCACATTTTATTTAACGTTTATTTTGATCGATATCGATAAATTATTACGATACAACAATATTAATGCACACATTGACAATCTACACAAACAAAGACAATCAGTTTTTGGTCTCGTTTTCCAGTTGTATTTGCCAATCTATGGAGTATATACTATATCTATGGTCCAAACTAAATGTACCACAGACGTCCGTCTGACGCGTGTTTCAAGTTGGGTTGTGGCTTTAATGCGAAATATTTTTTTTGCTTAAACCTTAACCAATTTTTGTTAAGTAGTAAATAGTAGAAAATGATGTCATAAAGAAGTTTCACTTCTTACTTGTGTACACTATTACACACACACATTTTTTTAACTGGCTTTACGGCTCTGGGTTGTAGCTCTTCTGAGCCTGAAGTTACAACATCAAGACTAAATGTTCACATGTGTACTACAATGTGTGTGCGGAATTCGATGGGCTGTGGCGCGAGTCGGACGACGAATATGTCAGCGACGATGAAATGTTTTCATATGTTGTAAGTTATTTATTATTATTACTCTGGTCTTATATATATATATATATATATATATATATATATATATATATATATATATATATATATATATATATATATGTAAAACGCGACTGTTGATCATGAGGTCCCGTGTCCGTTGAGGCTAGTCGCCGTAACCGAAATTCGGTCCGTAGGACATTTTATATCATTAATTTTATATATATATATATATATTATTATTACTCTGGTCTTTATTATAATTTAAAAAACAGCGTATAAATTAGTTACATCTATCATATAATGCAAATGCGTCTTTGTAAAGGGTCTCCGGTTTTCTCACTTACTAAATAAAAGACAGCAGCATTATCCTGGTCAATCAACTCATGACCATAAAATATGTTATATATCTAAAATGTCTCATTATCATACATGTTTTCTAGGAACAGGATGACCATCAGGGGGACTTGGGTAACTCCAATGAGTTTACACTCCTTGCCAAGTTTGATGAACATGGCCAGCAGTTAGAGTGCCCAAATCTCCTTTAACACGAACTTTCCACTAAGCCAGCGCAAGCTAAAGGTTAATGTTTTCGAGTACGCATGTGTGGATGTTTTTTTTCTTTAGCACGCTCTTTAACCTAAACTGATTGATGGATTTTAATATACTGGGTGTAGTTAGATTTGTCTTAGTATTACTAACTATTTTACAATTGTCACATTAGTTGGTTTGGATTGATATATGTATACATATTTGAAATTACGTATGATTTTTAATTTATTGAATGTTAAAAACTTGAGTTTGTTTGAAGATAGCTTAACTGATATTTCTATTTGGCTTTTGTAATAATTTATTTTGAATAGAATGTAATTAATTTTTATACAGATAATACTATTTGGAAAGCCATTCTGTGTTTTTACATTGGTTCCGAAAAACCTGTCGTTTTTAATTGTTATTATGAAGATGCTGCTGCTCATTTCATGTTTCAGTTTCCCTCTGATGCCTCTTACGACACCCACGCGACGAGACGAAACGAGAGTAGTAGATATATTCTTATTCCATCACTACATGGTTTGTTTTTTAATACAACCTATTTTTATTTACTTGGCTACTTCAGAAAAAATTTCTTTTCTTTAGCACGCTCTGTAACCTAAACTGCTTGATGGATTACATTTGGTTTGTAGTTGTGTTGTGTTAGTATTTGTCTTAGTTATGGAAATGACATATATTATTTGAATTTTTTTCTTTTCAGTAAACTAATTTGGTTTTGTTATTTATTGCTGTTTTAACCATTGGAATCGTTTATGCAACTTTTGTTTAGTAAATAGTAGAAAATGATGTCATAAAGAAGTTTCACTTCTTACTTGTGTGTAATAGTGCACACACTCATTTTTTTAACTGGCTTTACGGCTCTGGGTTGTAGCTCTTCTGAGCCTGAAGTTACAACATCAAGACTAAATGTTCACATGTGTGTACTACATACATTTTCAGAAAAATGGCGGAACTCGATGGGCTGTGGCGCGAGTCGGACGACGAATATGTCAGCGACGATGGAGAGGATGAAATGTTTTCATATGTTGTAAGTTATTTATTATTATTTACTCTGGTCTATATATATATATATATATATGTAAAACGCGACTGTTGATCATGAGGTCCCGTGTCCGTTGAGGCTAGTCGCCGTAACCGAAATTCGGTCCGTAGGACATTTTTATATCATTAATTTTATATATATATATTATTTATTATACTCTGGTCTTTATTATAATTTAAAAAAACAGCGTATAAATTAGTTACATCTATCATATAATGCAAATGCGTCTTTGTAAAGGGTCTCCGGTTTTTCTCACTTACTAAATAAAAGACAGCAGCATTATCCTGGTCAATCCAACTCATGACCATAAAATATGTTATATATCTAAAATGTCTCATTATCATACATGTTTTTCAGGAACAGGATGACCATCAGGGGGACTTGGGTAACTCCAATGAGTTTACACTCCTTGCCAAGTTTGATGAACATGGCCAGCAGTTAGAGTGCCCAAATCTCCCTTTAACACCCGAACTTTCCACTAAGCCAGCGCAAGCTAAAGGTTAATGTTTTTCGAGTACGCATGTGTGGATGTCTTTTTCTTTAGCACGCTCTTTAACCTAAACTGATTGATGGATTTTAATATACTGGGTGTAGTTAGATTTGTCTTAGTATTACTAACTATTTTACAATTGTCACATTAGTTGGTTTGGATTGATATATGTATACATATTTGAAATTACGTATGATTTTTAATTTATTGAATGTTAAAAACTTGAGTTTGTTTGAAGATAGCTTAACTGATATTTCTATTTGGCTTTTGTAATAATTTATTTTGAATAGAATGTAATTAATTTTTATACAGATAATACTATTTGGAAAGCCATTCTGTGTTTTTACATTGGTTCCGAAAAACCTGTCGTTTTTAATTGTTATTATGAAGATGCTGCTGCCCATTTCATGTTTCAGTTTCCCTCTGATGCCTCTTACGACACCCACGCGACGAGACGAAACGAGAGTAGTAGATATATTCTTATTCCATCACTACATGGTTTGTTTTTTAATACAACCTATTTTTATTTACTTGGCTACTTCAGAAAAAGAATTTCTTTTTCTTTAGCACGCTCTGTAACCTAAACTGCTTGATGGATTACATTTGGTTTGTAGTTGTGTTGTGTTAGTATTTGTCTTAGTTATGGAAATGACATATATTATTTGAATTTTTTTCTTTTCAGTAAACTAATTTGGTTTTGTTATTTATTGCTGTTTTAACCATTGGAATCGCTTATGCAACTTTTGTTTAATAAATTGTTTGATGTTTATGTTTGATGACTTTTTTTTTACGCACAATAATATTTTTTCAATTACTAAATTACCTCCTCCCTCTCCTTATAGTTTCCTTACAATTCTTCCTTTATCATCAGGTCGTAACAATCCACTGCTGGCTATGGGTCATGGAAATAAATGGGAGCTCAAAATTTTACTGCCGCAAATATCGCTCACCTCAGCAACGCTGCCCTAAACATCCCACGGAGCACCCGCGATCCGCCGAGATAAAATAAAATAAAGGTACCGTCTTTTTTTTTCCTCCTATTATTACATTTATCTTATTACTATTAGAACAAACACTTCCCGTTACAGCCTATTTTAAGTCCACTGCTAAACATAGGCATTCCCATTAATTGGCTCATAGCAGTGAATCGATATTTCACCCTAGAAATCGAGATTCGATTTTTTTCTGTTTTGATAAGAACCATAAAATTATTTACAATTAGCTGAGTGTACTCAAACACGTAAAAAAGTTACAGTTTTTCATGGACTTCCTGTGAAGGGAATAATATGACACTTGCTGGTCATTTTGCGTGTACGCGATTGCGCGCCGTGCGGCTCGATGCATTCCTTGCAATCCCTCCCTTTGCACCCCACCGCACCTCTTAACGTAAATTAATCCTATGCGTGTGTAGATAAAAAATTTTGCTACCCAATGCAGCAACCGCCAACCCCGAAATTCCTTTAATTTTTAGAATAAAATCAAGGAATTCCGATGACGCGCTGGAGTCGTAATCGACGTACGGAGCAAAACTGAGCGACCCAGAGTTGTGATCGGCTTTCAAAGTTAATGAATTAAAAAGTTACGTTTGTTATCTGGGCTTTGTTGTATTTTGTTGGTATAGTGTAAATACAAACTCGAAAAGGAAATCAGAAAAGATCAATTTAATCGATCTTTTAAATCTCAATGTATTTGTGAATCGATTCATCAAATTTCGATTCAAATCCATTTGAAAATCGATCTTTTTTAGAAAAACCGCCATCCCGACCGACTAATCGGCTAGGTTAGGTGAAATTCGTATATTTCAAAAATAATAGTAAGGAAAGTAATAAAAAAAGTGTATGTCGTGAAGACACACGATAGAAGTGAAACTTTTGTATTACAGGGAAACATTTCAATTATTCAATAACTTTTGAATACTATAGATTGTGTTATTACACATATGTATTTAATTTTATGTAGTTATTTACATAAAATTAAATACATATGTGTCACAGTGCATCATCTTCTTCGATCTTAAGAAGAGAAATTATCGGTTTAGGCAACACTAGGACTCACCACAGTGAATGAAGTAATTATTATAGGTCCCAGTATAACACAAAATACTCGATTAAAGTTTTTCAACTAGGTAATTATCTATTATTTATGTATTTTTTTAAATTAAACCAAAGTTTTATATAATGTCAACAAAAATTTACGAGTTGTTATTTAAAATAAACGCTGTTCTGCTTTATTGGGCTTCAAAATTACTCCCTTATTCATTAAAAAAATGAACAAGGGAGTAATTTTTGTGAGTTGTGTAGTCGTCGTTTGCTTTTAAAGAATATAGAGAACGTGGTTTGTAACCAAAGAGTAATTCATGAGGTGTAAATTTTATGGACTGATTAATTTATGTGTTATGGTACATAACGGCAAATGGCACAATTTGATCCCAATTAGATTGATTACGTTTGTGGTACATTCGGATGTGATCGCGTAATGTTGCGTGGAATCGTTCTAATGAACCGTTAGTTTGAGGATGATATGCGGTGGTAAATGTGTGGTTGGATCCTAGTAATTTCATCAATAGTTTGATCACGCTATTTAGAAATTCTGTACCTTGATCGGAATGGAAACGTTTAGGTACACCGTAATGTTGACAGAAAATTAAAAGAGATTTGGCTACTGTAGTTGCCTGTTTGTCTTGAATGGGGTATGCTTGAACAAAACGAGTTAATTCATCTTGTAATGTGAGTATATATTTATTAAATTCATTAGTTATGTCTGAATAAGAAACTAAGTCAATAGTTACGCGTTCAAAAGGTTTTTTTTTTTTCCATAGGATCGGGTGACAAACGAGCACACAGTCCACCTGATGGTAAGTGGTTGCTGTGACTCATAGACATCTACATATATCTTCAATAAAGAATCAAAATGCAGATGCGTTGTCAGCCGTGAGGACTAAGATGGAATGCCTCTTTTCCAGTAAAAAGGGTCTCCGGTTCTCTACACTCACCATACGAAACACAGCAGTGTTAAGCTGCTATTTTACGCTGGTATTCTGTGAGAGCGTGGTCCTTCCCCGGTCGAGCCGACCCATTCGTACTACAACTATACTACTAATATAGCTGCAGCATGGCTCTACCACGTAAGAAGTTCAGTAGAAAAAGAAGTAATAACCATGGGAGTTTTATATGTTTTACGTTGAATTTTGTTTCGTTGACATATTTGGCAATTATCTATATAATTTTTAATAGTTTATGTCATTCCTTTCCAGAAATATTCAGATCGTATTTTGTGTGTTGTTTCGATAATGCCACGATGTCCTGATAGGGGATCATCATGGAAGGTATTCAGGATTGACGCTATCTCTTCTGGAGCTGGAGTTTTAACTTTATTTTCACATATGGTGATTTTTCATTCGTAAATGTCTGCTAAATAAGCTGTGATGTGTAACTGTTCGTTTCCTTTAAGTTTACAAGTGGGGTCGTTTTTTAGATTTGGAATGTAAAGTGATTTTAATTTATGGTTGTGTAGGCAAGCGAGTAATATTTTAAAATAGCTTTCAGAATCCCAAGAATCGAAGTGAGTGGGTCTCGAACAGCCAAATATAATATTTTGTTTCTTATCCGAAACTAATAAATCGGTTTCGTAAAGTGTTTTTGGTTTGTTTAAATATGGGTCCACTTGAGAGCAAGTGGAAATTGCTTGTTTGAAAAGGGTATTTTTATCGGAAAGTTGACAAGAGATTGGGATAAGAATGTTTTTATGAACTTCGTTTAAGAGGCAGTCTGGTGAAATGTGGAGATATGGAGTATTAAATGTGAGAGAGTCGATTTCTAAGTAGTGTTGAAAGTTTAGTTGTAAATAGTCTTCTGAAGTGTTTGAGTTAAGATGTGTGTTTTTGTTGTGTTTTCGTGTGGAGAATTGGTGGGCGTGATAGAGCGTCTGCATTTGTATTTTTTTACCTGCCGTATATACTATTACGTATTCGTACTCTTCGAGTTTAAGTCGCCAACGAATTAACCGACTACCAGGATCTTTTATCGAGAAAAGCCATGAAAGCGGATTGTGGTCAGTTACAATTTTAAATTTCCTATCAAGCAAATAGTGTTTAAAATGTTTGACGGCCCAAACGATAGCTAATAACTATCTATCGATAGTAGAATAGTTGGCTTCAGCTTTATTGAGTGTTCGAGATGCATATGCTATAGGCAAGTCCTTGCCTATTTTGCCTTGCGATAGCACAGCACCTAATGTGTTTATCGAAGCGTCTGTGGTTAGTGTCAATTAATTTGTGACGTTAAGATATTGTAAGAATGGAGGGTTAGTAAGAAGATGTTTACATTAATTGAAGGATTGTTGTTGGGTTTCGCCTCATATGAAAGCAGTGTCCTTTTTAAGAAGGCTAGTTAAAGGTTTAGTGAGTTTACTGAAGTTAGGAATAAACCAAAGGTAGTATCCTGTAAGACCTAGAAATGCTTTTATATCTTTACACGATTTAGGAATAGGGAATTCTTGAACTGCCCATATTTTATCGGGGTTCGGCCTAACGCCTTCGTTGGAAATGATATGGCCAAGATAAGCAACTTTGCGTCTAAGAAATTCACATTTGTCTGGTTGGATATTTAGTTCATATTTTCTAAGTCTAGAGAAAACTTCTTCAAGTTTTTGTTCATGTTCTTAAAGGCTAGAAGCAAATACTACTATTTTGTCGAAGTAAACGAAACATCTTTCACCTTGTAAGCCTCACAAAACGGAGTCCATTACACGCTGAAACGTTGCTGGCGCGTTTTTCAGACCAAATGATATTCTTTTATATTCGTAATGTCTGTATGGAGTGCTAAAAGTTATTTTAGGAATATCTTTCTAATCTTTTTACTCTACTACAATGTGGTAAAATATTGAGAATGACCTAATTTGTCTAGAATGTCTGTGATGTTGGGAAGAGGATAACTGTCTCCTACTGTGACTTCATTTAACTTGCGGTAATCAATAACTAATCGCCATTTCTGTTTTCCAGATGAGTCTAGTTTTTTAGGAACAACCCAGATGGGGCTACTCAAGGAGATGAGCTAGGTCTGATAATGTCTTGGTGTAATATATTTTGAACTTGTGATTTTACTTTTTGTTCGTGTACTTGAGGAAAGCGATAGGTTTTTGTGTGAATTGGAATGTCAGTGGTGGTAGGTATTTGATGTTTTGTATGATTGCTAAATGTAAGTGAGTCGCCTTCGATGAAAAATATGTCGGGATATTTGGAAACAATTTTATGTTTCAATTTTTATGAGTTCGACTCTTCTTTGTTCAAATGTTCGCGTATAATAAGGGTGAGTACTTGGTTTTGTCTATCGGTGTCGGATGTGTGATTAAGATTGTTAATTAAGTGGTTATGAATGTTGTTTGTTTGTTGATTTGGTTGGTAAGGGAGAACTTCGATGTTTGGAATGCTAATTACTTTGTCGGATTTGTTTGTATTTACACAAGTGATAATAAATGAGTTGTTTTTGACTTCCACTAATGCATTGGGAATAACAATACCGTTATCTATTATTTGTTTTTCGACTATTGCTGTCCCGGAATTTATATTGCTTGTTCTACACATAATTACACTCTCAGAGCGGCTAGAAAGGAATTGGTTATTAGAGTCGATTATATTTATTATTATTTGAAGATTTTCGTTCAAATAATGTAATTTGTAGGATCTTTCACGTATTCTCATAGTTTTGGATTGAATGTAAATGTTGCAATTATTCTTTGTCATAAAATCGTTACCTAGTATACTGTCTGCTTTAATGTTAAGGGAGGCGACATGGAAACGATATTTAGATAAATAATCTAGAGATATGTCGGTGGTGCCTGAGGTTATAAATGAATTTCGGCTACCGGAAATGCCTACGATTGACACGATGTTTAATTTATTTAAGGGTGAAGAACCTATTTTATCCTTTTTTATAGCCAAGATCCCTGCTCCGGTGTCTATGAGAAATGTGACTGGTTTGCCTTCTATACGAAAAGTGCAGTGTAAGAGGTTATCGGGTGGTACATCATTTAAGGCGGATATGGCAAAATTTTTTGTATTAGATTTGGATTTAGGAAGTTTTGATTGAGGCTTTTTAGTTTTAGGTTTTGATTTCAAACGTGGTTTATTGGAAACAGTGGAAGAAGTGGATGTAGTAGGTGCAGTGGTCTTGATGGAATCAGTGGATATAGTAGGTGCAGTGGTCTTGAAAGAATCATTTGATATAGTAGGTGCAGTGTTCTTGAAAGAATCAGTGGATATAGTGGGTGCAGTGGTCTTGAAAGAGTCAGTGGATGTAGTAGAAATAGTAATAATAGAGTCAGTGGATGTAGAAGGAATAATAAGCTTTGGAAAACCAAGGGTTTGGGACTGGATACCCTGTTCGTAGTTTTCGTTTGAGAACTAGAATTTGTGAGTACTGAGTGATGTGTAGTAACTAAGTTGCTAGATTGTATAGAAGCATTTTTCAATTGTGTCTGACACTTAAGGGGTGATTTGGAAGGTACGTTGTTTGTTTGTGTAGTGTGATCTCGATGGTTTGGCGGTTGAGGACGCCTTCGAGAAATAGGATTCGATTTGCTGGAATTTATATTTGTAGTTTCTCCATATCCTGAGTCGGGATCGGTGAGTAGGATACTGAAGCGATTTCCAACGAATTGCTCGTCTCGTTGGTCGCTTGGTAGTTTAAATGGTTAACTGGGATAGGTGGCGCAGGAAGTGCGCGTTGGGCTTGATTATTTCTTAAATTCTATTTCTTAAAAGCTCTTTTACGGCATTCTGTAATATTATGCCCAATATTTTTACAATAGCTATATAGTTTCGTGATTTGTTGTGGTGTGTTTGCGTTATTGTACATGGTGTGTGTAAACGGTAGATGAGTTTGACTTATAGGCTTATTTGTATTATTATTGTTATTATAATTATGGTTATGGTATGGTGGTTTTTTAAAAGTTGGTGGACGCGTTGTGTTCAGTTTAAATTAAGATTGCCTAGCTTTGTTCATTGCACGAATTTTATCTTCTTGAAGTGCAAATCGGCCTGCTTCGCAAAGACTAGGAAATTCTTTTGTTCTTAACATTGCTCCGATGACGGAGGTAATGCCATTAATAAAAACGTTAAGAGCCGTTTCCTCCGTTGTCGCTAAGCGACCTAATAACGTCTTATCGCATATTTCAGCGTTTAACTTTTCAATTATTTTAGAGCGACAAAGGTCGACTCTGTGAAAATATTCGGTTAACGTTTCTGTAGGTTTTTGGAACATGAATTGCAGTTCAAGGTTAAGGTGTGCTATGGTTTTAACGTTTTTTCAATAAGGAATATTCTTAAACCGGTCCATGAGGCATGTTCTTTACTGTGAACGTCTGCCGCACCCGAACCAGTGATATTGTTTAACGCGTATACTAAAAGTACTGACTTCTGTTCCGCTGAACTTAAGTGGAAAGCTGAATCGCATGACCTAACGAATCTGTACACTTGGTCGTTATTATCTGTGTCGAATGAGGGAATTAATTTAAGTAATGTGATGATGTCTAAGGCCATTTTAGGGTTCTTTTGAGATTGTTTTACACAGGCAATGAATTATTGATATAATAGAATAGTATAATATAGTAGTATATAATAGATTAGTACGATTACTTATATTAAAAAAAATGAATGTGAGTGAGGTGGTAGATGTAGGAAAATATTGTGAAAATGAAAATATACAACAAAATGTGGAGCTGCACGGTTCGGCGAAGTTTTTCAAAAGCCTTCAGCTACCGTACGTTGTCTTCTTGTTGGGCGATGCTGTCCCGTCGAATTTGCTATGTTTTTACTTCGTCTTTACGCGATTTAAGCGAATGAATCACGCAAGATCCTACCGACTGCACCAAATTTGTTATGTGGCAGAGCCAAGAACTCTTTAAAAATAAATTTATTTAATACTTTTAAACTAACATAAAATATAGTAGTTGATACAGAGAACTTGGGAATGGAGTTACATTGAGGGATCGAAAGATTTGGTTTAAATAGTGTAGGAAGCTAGGAGGTGGGGGTAAACATAAGGGAACAACATTATTCTTGGTGTTATAGTTAACTTATGGTAAACTATAAACATTAGCATGTAATATTACAATCGAATTAGTGTGCTTCTAAGGAAGTAAACAATATGATTTTTAAAGTATACATGTTTTATAACATAAAGTAAATAGTATCCTATGACATAACATTAGTTTGGCTTCTAAGAAAGTAATTTAGTAAATAAACAATGTAAAGTATACAGGACTTATAATATAAAATAAATAGTATCTATGACATAACACGCTATATCACCGACGCTTGGGCCGTTTTGCTCAAGACCTTTTTAACACAGCAATAGTGATACAGGTGTAGTTTTATGTTTCTGTTTCTACCGCGCATCAATCTTACATTTGAGACGACATAGCTAGATATTGTTGTTTACTCATAGAAACACTATAATGGATTGCTTTAAGTTTAAAAAAAACATTGCTGAAAGGGATGTTGTTAAATGTACGGGCTTTAATATGTACATGCATTATCAATGTGCTGATTTATCTGAAACAGAGTTCAAAAAAATCCTCCCTATGAATAAAATCAAATGGAAATGCCCACCCTGTAAAAATAAGAGACTCGCTGGTACGTTAGGAGGGACACTGTTACCTAAGTTTAAAGATTGCGCAACTACGTCTATTTTAAACGTCGACACCGACGCCTTGACTGAATATATGGATGCGAAGCTTGACAGTCTGCGCCAGCAGTGGCAGGAGGACTTATATTCAGTCATCCAAAAAGTATCTAAAACTTTTGCGCAAGATATTAATAGGCTGGAAAAACGTGTTGATTCATGGGAGGAGCGCATAAAGGAACTCGAGTAAAACCTTACGGCATGGCATAATCCCGATGTCACCCTGCTGCAGGAAAACAACGAGCTTCGCGCAGACTTAGAGAATTTACGTGCCAAGTTTGACGATCTCGACCAAGCCTCTCGCAGTTGCAACGTGGAATTACAAAATATTCCTGAAAAAAAGGCTGAAAACTTGATTTATTTATCTATAGAGGTGGGTAAGCTAATTGGCGTCGATATCAAGGCAAGTGATATTAGATCTGTTCATCGCGTGGCTCCAAAGGTACCGAATGACCGTCCAAAAAACATTGTACTGCAGCTGACCACACGACGACTGCGTGACAATATGATAGCGGCGGCGCGTTCGCGCCGCACACTCACCACTACTCAGTTGTTTGGCTCTGCCAACAGTGCCGCTGTTGCAGCTCAAAACACACGATTCTATATAAACGAACATCTGACACTAAAAAATAAAATTTTATCCAGTAACGCTTGACAAGTGGCCGAAGGATATAAAAATGGTCGAAGAGATATAAATTTGTGTGGGTCAAAAACAGTTGCATTTTGCTACGAAAAAAATGACGATTCACGTGTAATTCACATCCGTTGTTCTAGCGATTTAAGTAAAATATGACTATTTTATTACGTTTACTTGTTTATTAATAGCATATATTAGTAGTTTTATTACAAGTTTTTGTGTATGTTATTTACAATACTCAATGCAACAGGAGATCGAGATCCATAATTTTATAGCAAACAAATTTATAAATACACTTGTAATTATATCAGTTGCATTTCTTTCTCGTGATGGCTTCTAATAAGTTACTTATATTCTATCAAAATTGTAGAGGCTTAAAAACTACTAAGAGGTTAAAAACTAACTACTAGAGGACTAAAATTGTACTAACTTGCAACTTCGATGTCGTAAATTTAACTGAAACCTGGCTGTCGGACACAATTTTGGATGCTGAAATTCAAACTGATGCTTATACAATATTTCGACGCGATCGAAACTGTATGTTATTTAATAAAAAGGGCGGTGCCGGGGTGCTAATTTTGGTTAAGAAATGGATCCATGTTGTTAGAAAACTTGATTTAGAGGCCACCGATTTAGAAATTATTTTTCTTCATTTCCCACATTCAAATTTATTATTGAGTGCATGCTATATACCACCAGCATCTAAAACTACTACCTAAGATAAATACTCTTATATACTTCACGACATTCACTCAAAGGCATTATTCTCAGATTACATTATTATTGGTGACTTTAGTGACTTTTACCCTACCTGGAATGGTCATCTGATGGTCCATCTTCGAGACCTGTTAATGCAGTTACTGATACAGCTAAAATATTGTCTTATATCATGGCCTTTATGAATTTGAAACAAATAAATACATTAAAAAACGAAAACAGTAGAATTCTTGATCTTGTTTTATGCAACTCACCTGATTGCTCAGTTAATATCTCCGATGATCCACTCTTAAAAGCCGTTCCTCACCATACCCTACGCTGGACATGTTTTATGAGACAACTCAATCTAAGTGTGCCTACCAACCAGAAGACAAAACGAAACTTTTACAGAGCAAACTATGACCAAATTAATACCGCTATATCAAGACTAATTGGGTTTCTGAACTCAGTTCTTCTTGTATAGATACTGTAGTTGACAAATTTTATAACCAAATTATGTATATTATTGAATCTTATGTACCACTTGTCAAAGTTAAAACCAATAGATTTCCTAAGTGGTTCTCTAATAGCTTAATTTATACACTTAGGCTAAAATAAAATGTGGGCACGATGGAAAACGTACAATTCGTTACGTGACTATCAAGAGTTCTCCCTATTAAGAAAACGTGCTAAACGTCTCTTAATTAAGTGTTACAATAAACATACAGAGAACGTTGAGTCTTCAATAAAAGATAACATAAAATACTTTTCGAAATATACTTCAGATATAAAGGAAACAAATACGGGATATCCTCAAGTAATGAAGCTGGGTACCAAAACTTCAGATGACCCAAAAATAATTTCTGAAATATTTTCACGTCATTTTAAATCCGTATTTAAACCGTTGTCAGACAATGCATATACATTAGCTCAACACTCAGAGGATAATTTCACTGGAATAAACTTACATGACATACGTTTCAGTTCAGTTTCAAGTTTGCACAGCTTCAAAAAACATTAATCCAAACAAGGGCGTTGGAGCTGACAAAATAAAGCCAGTGTTTTTAAAACACACTTTTGATACAATTTGCATGCCGCTCAGTATAATTTTTAACAAATGTTTGGAAACTGGAACATTTACAACTCAGTGGAAACAAGCATACATTACACCTATTTACAAATCAGGTTCAAATTACCGTCCAATATCAATTCTTTCGGCTATTCCTAAAATATTTGAGAAACTTATTCACGATCATATACATATATGCAATTTTGAAAAATACATTATTAGAGGAAAAACACGGCTTTGTCTACACTGACAAATCTTGTTTTTACTAATTTTCTTTTTAATAGTTTAGATTATAAATCTCAGATTGAAACTGTATATACCGATTTAAAAAAAGCATTCGACAAATTTGATCACTTGTTACTTTTAAAAAAAATCTCCTACAATGGTATCAAGGGTAATCTTCTACGTTGGTTTGCCTCTTACTTACAAAACTGCATACTGGCGTACCACAGGGATCAATACTAGAGCCACTCCTCTATATCTTATTTATTAATGACATTTCAACTTGCTTTGACCACTGAAAATTTTTATTATACGCTGACGACTTAAAATTGTACTCTGCCATTACTAAATCTGTCGACATAAAATTAATACAAAACGACTTAGACAGACTTGAAAATTATTGTAAAATTAATAAATTATTCTTGGCTTATAATAAACGCAAACACATAACATACACTAGGAACAAAAATGTAGTACACGCGGACTTTTACTTAGGTGGTCATAAAATCGTTTCAGAATCTAGTATACGCGATCTTGGAGTATATTTAGATACCAAACTCACACTAGATAGGCACATCGAAGAAATATTGAATAAATTCTACCGAATGCTAGGCTTCGTTACACGTATAACAAAGTCATTTAAACACAAAGATACTCTTACCTGCCTTTATCAGTCATTGGTTAGATCTCATCTAGAATATGTGTCCCCCATTTGGAATCCATTCTACTCGGTTTATGAAGATAAAATAGAAAAGGTCCAAAAGAAATTCTTACGCATTGTTAACTATCGAATGCATTCACCTCGCGATTCGTATGAAAATCTCTTAACATAATATCAAATACTATCATTAAAAGACCGACGCTCTTTAATCGACGCCACCACTTTTAAAAATGTCTGTGTTGGTGAGATTAAGTGTTCACAGTTATTGTTCGAGGTAAGGTTTCGAATACCACCCAAAAACACACGATCAAAAAATTTATTTCATACACCAAAAACCAGGACCAATATTGGTAAAAGAGCACCAGTACACAGAATGTGTGTCCTCCACAATAAAATGCTTAACGACATCGATATGTTCTCTATCCCTTTCAGCTTTTAAAACTAAATTAAAAAAGTATTTTAGTAACAATGATGAATTAGATATATAAGGATATTTAGTATTGTACATTTTAGTTTTCAGATGATTGTTTTCGTTTTATTTAAGTACAGACTCGTTACGCTGCTTGTTGTGCAGACGATACCAATTACGATCTGCTCCATAATATAGATATGTATGTTCTCAGTGAGACAGTTTGTATGTTTTTTTTTTCATATCTTTTGTTTCTGTTTTGTCTCCAATAAAGTAAATAAATAAATAAATAATTGTTGTATAGGTTTTACGAAAATATATGATTTAAGCCGTCGAATGATGTTATTAGATCACTTCACATACTGATAACCTAACTGTTATTGCACTTTGAATGTCATTACTTAACGAGGAGACATGGTAAAAACAAACTAGTTTAGTTAGTAATAAACTAATTGGTAACTGACATTTTTTAAAGGAAAACAATGCAAATATTCCGCCGCACTGCTCGGATGTGTGTTGGCGGAGTTCACAAGACTCCAAACTATTTCGTAGACACGCTTGCAGACTTCCTTACGGTTTTTCTTCATCGCTGGGCACGTGGTAGATCTACGCTAAAACTTGCAGTAAACAATTTAATTGGTGCTGTGGGCCCTTAGCCTCTGTTTTGTGGATCTTTAATTTCCTCCAGACCAAAATTCAGTCACGGCGGTCATTTTATTGGAGACTAGCCATCCTCGCATGACAAGATTATAGTGAACGAGTGTGTGTCCAAGTGCAGGCGCACACTAAATTCCCTCAATCTCATAGTCCAATGAGACTGCAATCTGACACGAGCAGAGAGAAATCAGGCGCAGGACTAACGGCTTTAATTGCTTTCTAAGGCACCGGGGTGAAACACTGCCCTCGTTCATACTCTGCGCTGTATTTGTTCATAGAAAAACCCAATAACTGATTTTGGTCAGATCTCGAATTCAAAACCGGAATCACATGATCAGCAGTCACGATTACGACCACAAAACCAACGAGGCAGTCATGGCTCTAATTTAAGAAAATTGTAATAATAAAATGTGTTCTCGACCGAAGTAGAATCACGCTCTCACAGAATACTAACGTAAAATGTCAGCTTAATGCTGCTATGTTTTGTATAGTAAGTGTATAGAACAGGAGACCCTTTTAACTAGAAGCGAGGCATTCTATCTTAGACCTCAGGGGTAACAACGCATTCCTGGAAGCCTCGATCGTGCAGGCCTGGGTGTCATCACCGGACAGGCCTGCCTACGTCAATGATGAGGCAGGGTGGTTCCAGGAGGCCATGTCCGAGATATGTGACGTGGCAATGCCCCGCGTCCGGCCAGGAAGTGCCCGGCGTCAGGTGTATTGGTGGTCGCGTGAGCTGACGTCTCTGCGCGAGGCGTGTGTCGCCGCGCGGCACCTGTACGCCAGGGTATCGCAGGCTCCGCATTCGTTCACCGAATGCGGCAGCCATTGAGGCGGAGCTGTACGAGGGATACAGAGCGGCGAAGACCACCTCCGGGAGGTTGTCCCAGGGCCCGGATCGGGCCCGTGAGGAGATGCTGGAGACTCAATAGAGATCCGTGGGGCACCTTACAAGATGGTGCGATAAACTCGCACCTGGCCCCCGCTGACGCAGAGTCTCCGGCCTCAGCTCGTGGAGGATGTGGTGAGCGCTCTGTTCCCTGCGCGCGGGGAACATCCGCCCCTCGTTTATGGCTCCGCCACCTGCGGTGCCGGAAGCGGACCACCAGGACGACGACGACGACATCCGGAAGGGACCGGGGTAGACCTGAGAGTGGCGGTACGTAGGCTCAAGGCCAGGAATACCGCCCCAGGACCCGATGGCTTGCCTGGCAAAGCCTGGGTTCTGGCCTCGAGGCCTGGCCCCGACTGAGGGCTCAAGCGCATGCTGGAGAGGCCAATTCCGCTTCGTTGGAAGACGGGGAAGCTGGTCCTCATTCGGAAGCTGGGCGCCCTGCGGACTCTCCGTCCGCATACCGGCCCGTGGTGCTGCTCGACGAGGTGGGCAAGCTTTGAAAGAGTAATGCAAACCGCCTCGCCGAGCACCTTGCGGACGGGCCGGATCTTGCGGAACACCAGTTTGGTTTCGCAAGAGGCGCTCACGGTGGACGCCATCATGCGCGTGAGAGCCCTCACGACGGGGGATGCAGTGGCCAGGGGGTTGGCGGTGTCTCGACATCGCCAACGCCTTCAACTCCATGCCCTGAGCTGCATTAGGGAGGCACTGTATCACGGGTGCCGACCTATCTCCGTCGTATAGTCGGGGACTATCTGACGGACAGGGCCGTCATCTACCCCGGTCGAAACGGTGAGTGGAACCGGCGAGATGTCGTGCGGTGTCCCACAGGGTTCGGTTCTGGGGCCGCCCTGTGGAACATCGGTTACGACTGGTGCTGCGCCGACCTCCCACCGGCGTCAGCGTAGTTTGCTACGCTGACGACACGCTGGTACTGGCACAGGGGGTCGTACGAGGCGGCGGCGGAAACTATGACACGCGGGGCTGCGATAGTCGTTGAGAGGATCCGGCAACTGGTCTCGAGGTGGTTTCGACAAGTCCGAGGCCATGCACTTCCATGGTCCTCGAACAGGCCACCACTGGGATCCCCTGATGGTGGGAGGGTATCCATCGGCGTCGAGTCGACGATGAAGCACCTAGACTCGTCCTCGACGGCCGATGGAACTTCGTTGAGCACTTCCGACGTTTGGCTCCCAAACTGGAACGGACCGGGGCTGCCTTCAGGCGGCTCCTGCCGAACCTGGGGCTAAACGCTTTCGCCGGAGGCTCTACGCGGGATCGTGAGGTCCATGGCCCTTTACGGGCCCCGGTGGGCGCGTGGTTTGGCGCGGCTTGCCGTCCACCACCCAAACGCGCCCCAAAGGGTGGTTGCCGTAAGATGGTTCGCGGCTACCGCACGATCTCCTCGAGGCGGCGAGCCTCCTTGCTGGATTGCCGCCATGGGATCTGGAGGCGATAGTCCCGCGCGCCTGCACGAATGGCGCGCGGAGGCACTATGCCGGGGAAACCCGCCGCGGCAAGTCGTCGCGCAGCGGACAGACTTCCGGCATGATCTCATGGCGACATGGAGAGAGCGACTGTCGCAACCCTGTGCTGGGCACGCCACTATAGCGGCGATAAGACCCTCTTTGAGGAGTGGCTTGAGAGACGCCACGGTGTCCTCACCTTCCGCCTGACGCAGGTCCTCACCGGACACGGTGTGTTCGGGAGGTTCCTGCACCGAATCGGGCGGGAGGAAACGCCCGGGTGCTCCCACTGCGAGGATCGACCGAGGATACGGAGCACACCGTGGAGGTGTGCCCTGCTTGGCGGAGCACCGCCGTACTCGTAGCGGCGATAGGCGGCGGCGACCTCGCGTCCGGCCCTGGTCGAAGCCATGGTCCGAGCGAGACGGAATGGGATGCCGTCACCACCTTCTGCGAAGCAGTGATGCTAGCGAAGGAGGTGGCGGAGCGGGAGAAGGAAAGAGCAACAGCTTTCCTTCCCGGCCGCCGCGGAGACGCCCGGGCGTCGGGGCTACGTCGTGGCCCCTGACCACCGTAGGCGCGGATTCCGTGGACGGCGAGCAATGGGTAGCTCGCCGTCCGTCCGTCTAACGACGACAGGCCGTGTCGACGGCGCGTTTTGTTCCACGCGCGCCTCAAAGAGCTGTCAGCAGCGTGAAGGGGCCCGCAAGGGCCGACGCCTGCCGGGGCTGCGGGCTGTTCGAAAGAGATACCGCGGCTCCGGAACGTAAGGGCAATTGAAGGAACACGGATGGTTTTAGTCAGTAAAGTCGACACTCTTCCGCTCCACCCACAGCGAAAGGCGTCATTAGATGATTTTCCATCCGCAAAAAAAAAAAAAAAAAAAGGGGTAACAACGCATCTGCATTTTGATTCTTAATTGAGGATAAATGTAGATGTATTTGGGCCATAGCATCTACTTACCATCGGGTGGACTATGTGCTCGTTTGTCATTCTTATTCTATAAAAAAATAAGTTATCCTCATGTATGATTCAAAATATCATCTGTATTTTAATTTTTTTGGAATTGGAATGCTTTCTTACCATTAAAAGGAAACACAGCACTATTCTGCTGTTTCACGCTGGTATTACATGCGTGGTTCTACCCCTGTCGGGCCATAATATAGCTGCAGCGTAACTCTGCCAAAAAGAAATATACATATAAAGCATTAGTAACCTAATGGTTAAGGGTGCGGACTGCAATCTAGGAAGGTCGTGGGTTCAAATCTCCCATACGACTACTGGCGTGATCCATTTCAAACCATAATTTTCAAGCTTACTTGGAATGGTTAATGGTAGTATTATTAACATAACTATACATTTTAATAAACATTCATTATCTTCATCCGCTGCTGGATATGGGATTTTTCAAGTACAGATTTAGGGGGTTGGGATTTTGAGTATGAAGTCAGTCTTAACTTTAAAAATGAAAGCAGTAAAAATTTTAAATTTTTTTTACAAATATGCTGTCACTGAATTTGTAAACTTTTAATCCTACTTTATATTAATATTATACTATGAAAATTTGTGAGGATGTATGGATGTTTGTTACTCTTCCACGCAAAAACGACTAAATGAGTTTTCATGAAACATTACAATAATAGAGCTCATACATCAGAATAACACATAGGCTGTAATTAATAAAGATATTGTGTAATTTGGTCAAAATATACGATAAGTGTTAAGTAAGTCGATCTGTCACAAAATTTCTTCTCTCTATCACATGTATGCAGACGATCTTCAAGTGTATACGCAGTCAACTCTTGAGAACCTGCCTACTGCTGTTTCTGCTATCAATGCTGATCTGGCGGCAATAAGCGAATGGAGTAAGTGCTATGGGCTTAAGGTTAATCCTTGTAAGTCTCAGGCCATTATTGTTGGTAGTGCTAGCATGATTTCAAGAGTTGACTGGAATAACTTTCCCTCGATGGTATTGAATGGTGTTGTAATACCTTACAGTAGCACCGTTAAAAATCTTGGTATACACTTCGATACTACTTTCTCGTTGTCTCATCAATTGAAAGAAGTTAGCAGAAAGACTTTTGCTGCTATGGGTTTATTGCGGCGTTTACGTTCTTTCCTTCCCATTCCTACTAAGATTATGTTAGCACAATCTTTACTCCTCCCTATTCTCGATTATGCGGGCGCATGCTATCTTGATTTAACTGAAGATCAACTAAACAAACTTGAGCGTATTCAAAATCTGGCTATTCGGTTCATATTTGGCTTTCGCAAATATGACCATGTCTCCGAATTTCGTTTAAAGCTCAAGTGGTTACCCATTCGCCTTCGCCGGAATCTACAAATTGTTTCTCTTCTGTACTGTGTATTATTCACTCCAATGACTCCTAGCTATCTGAAGGAAAACTTTAAGTTTCTTGACCATGACAGACCGGATAGAGTTCTACGGTCAGCCGGAGAACTTATACTCGCGCCACATTCTTATCGAACTAAATACTTTAAAAATTCCTTCACAGTCAAGGCCATCTGCTTATAGAATGATCTTCCACCGCAAATTCGTCGTGCGAAAACACTAGAATAACCATGAATTAATACGTCTATTTAGAAATATATATGACATGGATGATTCAAGTAAGTAGCGTTGTCTTTAGTAAATGATTACGTACCAACTTTTTAAAAGCATACTTATTGGGAGATTTTTGATGTCATCGGGCACGGAGTTCCAAAGACATTTAGCCTGAACTGTAAAGGAGTTACCATAGAACTTGTTGAAGTGAATAGGAATACAGATTTTGTTATTAGAAGAAGAATGTAGAACCCTATCGTGAGATGAGGAGAGATTGTAAAATTTACTCTCAAGAAAAGAAGGGGAAGATGGATCATTTAATATGCAAAAAAGAGCAAGTAATATTCTGGAATTGCGCCTCTGCCGGATTGTACGCCAATTAAGCTGAGATCTATATTGCGAAATATGGTCATACTCACAAAGCCTGCAAATAAATCTTATACAGTTATTGAGAACACATCTGCATAATAAATTATAGGTAATATGAGTGATTGGACAAGCATGATCTTAGATTTTGTGGGAAGAAAATATTTTAAACGATACAGAGAACATAACGTGGCAATCGCTTTACGACTGACTTCTGAAACCTGATTTCTCCAATTCAGCGTGCTGTCAATGTGTAAGTCAAGATTTTTTACATTATTACTGAACGGAATTATAATAACATTGTAATAAATTGGAGGTAAGTCTGCAAGATTAATCTTAGCCTTGAGCTACTCACCAGTAAAGCTTGGCATTTCAAGGGATTGATCAAAACTCCATAACGAGTGGACTAATCTTCGATAGCTGATAAATTATCGTTTAGATTTTTAATTTCAGCTTGATTGTATAGCTGAAAGTCATCGGCATACAAATGGTACGCGCAATCTAATATGGAGATGATAAAGTTTATAAAAACTGAAAAAATTATAGGAGAAAGAATACCGCCTTGCGGCACACCATCTTCCACATCAGCCCAAGCTGAGGTCATTTGCCCTACACAGACTGACTGTTGTCGACCGCGAAGATAAGATGCAAACCATTCCAATGCAGTAGGGCCAAAATTTAGATGAGGTAGTATGAAAATGAGGATTTCATGATCAACTGTGTTGAAAGCATTTGAGAAATGAACTAGTACCAATACTGCTATTTTTTTATCTTCCATACCTTGTCTAATATCATCTGTGACGTTAATTAAAACAGTTGTGATACTATGACCAGGGCGAAACCCAAACTGATATATACTCAGTAGGTTATATTTCAAAATAAAGAGATTTGCTTGTAAACACAGGATTGTAAAATTTTGGAAAGAAAGGGTAGAAGTAAAGAAAGGATATGAGGGGAAAATGATTGGGACGAATGGGAGTGGTGACTTTTGGGAGGGCTTTGTAAAAATCCTTTGCCATAGATTAGGGTACTGGCCGGAATCAAGGGAAAAGTTTATAATATGGAAAATTGCTGGAAAAAGCTGCTCTAGGATAAATACTAACATATGTCTACTAATCTCATCATAACCACCGTCTTGGACTGAATTACTAAAATTGATTTTTTAACATCATCCTGAGAAACAGTAGAGAAGTTAAAGGTAGGATTGTTAGAAGTTTGCATAGAAGCAACGGAAACCACAGTTTGGGAGCGAATTGTAGGGTCCATTGCTTTAACAGAAGCGAAATGTTAGTTGATTTCATCAAGTGATATAGAAGGACCACAATCCATTCCAAACCATAGGCTGGGGGACGCTTCAATCTAACCTTGTGAACTGGATGGAGCATGAGCATCATAAATGTCACCATCTCATCAGTCAATTGTTTACAAAGTAATCTTAATATATATTTTATGTAAACTTAAATAAAAATAATTAATATCTAAAGTGTATTGTTCCGCTTCCAATGTAATTTCTGAATTGCTGCAGAACAGACACAATATTTCATTTAAACACACACATATTACGCACGCGACACATAATACACATTCATTCATATCTTATGTAGACTGATTTTATAAATCATCACAAATGCTACACTTTATATTTGTAACTAATACTTACCTTGTAGTCATATAATATGGAAGAGCGATAACTTCCTAAAACTTAAAATAAATGTGTACTTAAAAGGAATGTTATCAAAATGTGTTGGTAAACCTGGTATGTTACAGAAATAAAGCATTTTGTAACTCATGCGGGTGGTAGCTGGAGGGAGAATCTGAGGAGGCTCTCAAGGCTGCGGCCGAAAACCGCGCAACGTTGGACCCCATTCCCTTGAGGTGAGCGGTAGACTCACGACACGCTCTGCGGCCAATTGGCCGTGCTGATCATGCAATTGGTGGTGATGCCTTACACTTACATCACGTCTGCAGGAGCGGCGGTCTGACAGTTGGTGGCGGAGGGCTTTTTATGGCCAGTGTGCCTATAATTCGACGTGTTGCCTAAACCGTGTGACGTACATTCACTGTGGCTGGATTTGATCGTATTCTGTATGGCGTTTACACGCATTGACATACGCGACTTCGGAAGATATTTGTGCTTACGCACTACCAAGTGGCCAAGCCTTCTGTCACTGGTACACAAGTTATTTTGCTGTGGAATTCCATCCAGTTCCCAACGTTAACGTCCCCTGCGGGGGAGCATGTTGATTGGTTGGCGCTACGCTAACCGCACACGGCGTGTGTGCAGGCGTGTGCCTCCCCCACATTTTAAAAAAATGTGGGAGAGCGAAGCCCTTGTATCTGGTATTTGATATAAATATTGTGAGCCTTTTCCAAGCGGGAAGGGATTTATTAATAAGGAATTGACTGATGTGAACCTGATACAAGTGGAATAGGGACGAATTAATGTTCTTAACCTTTTTTGAGCTTTATATTCGTGAACGGGGTTCTTTAACTTATAAGGGACTACCAACAGCTTTCGGCTGCTCTAGTGAATATTCATTCTTTCAAGAGACATCTAAAAGAACTAAGTTACTATATAAACACAACGTATATAAGGATCCTAATTAAAACGATCTCGCCATAAATTTATTAAACGGCCTATATTTAAATCTTTAGAAAGATCAATATATGGTTAATATACGGGTCACGTAAATTTGAAATATTTTTATATATCTTTATAAATTCTAAAGAATGAAACAATAAGAGAGGGGGGAAACGTTACAATGGCAATAATCTTATTGGCATAATATAATTTGCAACATCGCATGGGTCACCCATTTTATAAATTAGTATTATATCTAACTTTGATTATAAACTTTCCAAAATGCGAGTGAAATAGTGGGTTAATGGTAAAGCCAGTAATGATCGAACCGATTTTATAGCTTCGTTAGTGATGTTGTGGGCTTTTATTTTTTATAATCTATTTATTGTTTGGATAACTTATGTTTCGATTGTGTATTTAGCAGGGATGGTAGATACGAGTATGATAAGGATTAGAACGACGAGTGAACGCAGGAAATAGAGTAAATGGGGCTCTACACTCTATTGTGGAAAGTCAGAATGTGTCCAAAAAGGCACGTATGACAATTCACAATGCTGTGTTAGTCTCTACTTTAATGTATGGTAGTGAAAGTTGGGTGTGGCAGAAGAAGCACGAGAGTAGAATAAATGCTGTATAAATGCGGTCATTACGAAGTATGTTAGGACTGAATCTAAATGACAGAGTGAGAAATTGTGTGCTAAAAGAAGAGTGTGGTTTGCAAGATGATGTTGTGACCAGGATTAAGAAAGGAATGCTTGGGTGGCTTGGTCATGTAGTAAGAATGAATGAGGAAAGAGTGACAAAGCAAATTTATGTGGCTGAGGTGAACGGCAGAGTCTGGAAGGGATGCCCTAGGTGAAAATTTATCGACCAAATTGGCGATATATTGAAAATGGGCCAAATTAAGAGTACCCTTAACCGACGAGCGTGTATGCGTAGGAATATGGATGTGGATGAGGCGAGAGAGGTATGTCAGGATCGTGCCAAATGGAAGTCCGTAGTCTCTGCCTACCCCTCTGGGTGACAGGCGTGAGTGTTTATGTTATGTATATGTATGTAACTTCTGTTTCGACAAATGGTGTATATCTCGTAGAGCTTACGTCTGTCCGATATGTGTTATAATGTTCGATATTTTTATAGTCTTGTGCGCTATAAAGTGTTTTGTAGAATTCTGTTGCAATTTCTACAACATCATTACGACTATTGAGAGTTTTTCCTTAGCTATTTAATCCGTCTATCCATGTCTTGTTTACTCTTAACTCCTTGAAAGCTTTTTTCAAACTGCCTGACTCTACTAGATATTTCTCGACAGTGTCCAATCTGTACCTTGTATAGTCGCAATTTATACGCTCGCTTATTAGCTTGTATAACACTGAGGGTTCATTTTTCATTCACCTAATTTTGTTCTTGGTATTTTGCAGTACCTGTCTCCTCTTCATGAGCCTTATAGTGTTCTCTGATAAAATTTTATATATTTTTTTTATTTTATCAGGTATTTGAGCGTCTTGGAGGCTTTGGGTGATAGCTCTTAGTATTTTATCGGTAATATGTTTGGACTGAAATATTTTCTTAGGGTGCTAGTAGGTTTGGTAGGTGGGCCATGATGCACTCTTTGTGTGTTTGCACACACACAAGAAGTGTTTAGAAGTAAATTAGTTTGAAAATGAGCGGAATAGGGTATCGCATTACCCACAAATACTTAGTATTTTATATTTGGTATAAATATGAGAAGGTTCAACCGCCATTGCCACGAGATCATTTTGCTCTCCGACATCGACGACCCTCACAATGACATTCAGAAAAAGAGAAGAAGTGTTTGCCTCTCTTAAGCCATCACAACATGGGGAACATTATATTGTGTAAAATTATAACGTGGGGCCGGTTTACATACATCAGCACATTATTACATCCATTCAGAACTGGAAAAAATATTTGCTCCTTATTAGGTCCTTTCGCTTTGTCCGTTTTGTAGAAAACGCTAGTCCCCCGCGCTACGGAAAAGCTATTGCTATATCATTAAAATCAATATAGTTTAGTATTCTAATAATTAACATTAAATTAGAATTACCTTTGTAATTAACTAATTTTAGTTGCAGCAGAAATAGGTTGGCTGACTGGGGCAGGACCACGCTTTTATATAATACAGCGTAAAATAGCAGCTTAGTGCTTATAGTGAGTGTGGATACCCTTTTTAATGGCAGCCCTTAGTCGTGCCAAAGCACCTAAATTTTAATTCTTAATAGAAGTTATATTTACGTTGTACATGTGTATGTGCCACAACATTTACTTAGCAACAGTTGGACTGTGTGCTCGTTCGTCACCCTTATTCTATAAAATAAATAAAAACATAACGAAATATGCAAAAGACCAAATACGATATAAGGTGGGAAGAGAGGTCTCGGCTTAGCCGTGAGAAGTTTAGAGGCTTCACGACTCGAGATGCCCCGCACCTTTATTGCTGATCCCGTTGCAGGTCTGTGCATTTCATATGTGGTGTAAACGAGATGGTTATATTGCCATCTATCGGAAGTAATGAGACCTTTCTGGGATATCCCGTGGTCGCCTTTATACCCACGAGACAAAATCTACTAATTTAATAAAATTATTCATCGCTCTGCCGGGCACAGGCCTTCTCTCATTTCTTAAAGAAAAACAATGCAAATATTCCACTGCACTGCTCGGATGTGTGTTGACGGAGTTCACAAGACTCCAAAATATTTCGTAGACACGCTTGCAGCCTTCCTTACGGTTTTTTCCTTCATCTCTGGGTACGTGGTAGATCTACGCTAAAACTTGCAGTAAACAATTTAATTGGTGCTGTGGGCGATTAGCCTCTGAGTTGCCTTGGATCTTTAATGTCCTCCAGACCGAAATTCAGTCACGGCGGTCAGTTTATTGTAGACTAGCTATCCTCGCATGACAAGATTATAGTGAACGAGTGTGTGTCCAAGTGCAGGCGCACACTCTTTTCTCTCACTCTAATAGTCTAATGGGACTGAAATCTGACACGAGCAGAGAGAAATCAGGCGCAGGACTAACGGCTTTAATTGCTTTTTAAGGCACCGGGGTGAAGCACTGCCATCTTTCATATTCTGCGCTGTATTTCTTGATAGAAAAACCTAATAACTGATTTTGGCCAGATCTGGGATTCAAAACCGGAATCACATGATCAGCAGTCACGATTAGCCACAAAACCAACGAGGCAGTAACGGCTCTAAATGAAGAAAATTATTATAATAAAATATATTAATATGTCGTAGAGCCACGCTGCTGCTATATTATGGTTGTAGCACGAATGATCGGCTCGACCGGGGTGGGACCACGCTCTCACAGAATACCAACGTAATATGGCAGATTAATGCTGCTATGTTTTGTATAGTAAGTGTAGAGAACCGGAGACCCTTCTAACTGGAAGCGAGGCATTCTAACTTAGACCTCAGGGGTAACAACGCATCTGCATTTTGAATCTTAATTGAGGATAAATGTAATTGCATCAGGTGGATTGTGTGCTCGTTTGTCACTCATATTCTAAAGAAAAAAAGTAATTTACCTTAGCGATCTGAGATCTATGAAGTGTAAATACACCTAGCGGCGAAAAGGTGGTTTTGCAAAGGATGATTTGCTTATGGAATATATCCAGCTCCAGCAGTACTGGACTACCAGTCGGTGTCAGGCGATACGTCACTTTATTCAAAAGAACGTGCGTTTTTCTCATCTGTTTTAAATATTCCAACACACATTAGAACTTGCAACAACAATATTTCTTTCACAAGATCGGAGAGCATCCAATATTCTATGGAACTGTGTGGAAGTAATTGCTTTGCCTGCCCTCAGGGTGCAGCATGAACGAACGCAGTGGTGAAGTTTTATATTTGATTTAATTTAATACAAATGGTGCCACAACACATTCGTGCTGTGCTCACGTCAGTGCGCCGAGAGTATTGTGGTCTGTGCGTCAATTTCAGCACGTATATGGTGCTGGTGTGCACCGTATTTTATAGTTTTAAATCGAAAATACGTCTATGCATCTTTACATGCATATAAATAACATTTCATTAATATCAAAATAACTGCCATTTATCGAGCTCATTTCTACAACTTTTGTCTGTCTGTCTGTCCAGGCTAATCTTCTAAATGGTCGAACCGATTATGATGAAACTTCACGAACAGATAGAGAGCAATATCAGGTCTATATTTTATTGGATAAAAATCTTATAGTATATTTTTGAGAGATTGTAATTAGATAAAATAAATAGTCACCGTCGATTATTTTAAGAATCTAAATGACGTCACTTTAACAGACCCCACTCAGGTAATGCGGGGGTGCGTCGCTAGTAAGAAATAAATACAAAACATAAAGACAAGATGACATTTTATTTATCAAAATGTTTGTAAAATAAAATAAAACACCTGTGGGTCCAAATGTTTTGTCTCACTAGTTCATCTTTTAAAATAATGTATATTAATTAATCAGTTGTTTGTCGAGTATTGGCGGCGCATGAGACTCCATTACCCTATACCATCCCGTGGGTGTCGTAAGAGGTTATAGAGAGAAACTGATATAGGAGATGGACGGCTGTATATTCCTAGTAACAACTCAAAATATTGAAAATACGGGTTGCCAATTAACCTGCCTAGCATGGCTATATCAAGCATGCATGCCATGCTTGGCAATGCTGAGTCAATCTATGAGGGAAACCAATATGTTCAGCAGTTGAATAATAAGTAGGAATAAGCAGAAAAAAATTAAATACGCACCTCTTCATGTGTTTGATGGCAGGGCTCGACCAAAACTAAAATTTTGGCGAAGTAACTCAAAATCCAGATAACTATCAAAATTATTGAGAATAATCGATTTAATACGCTCTTGAAATCTGTAGAGAACAAGCGTTATCAAAACCTAATATAAAAAAAAAAATTATTGGTGATGCGGAGAGAGGGTAAAGAAGCGGTGTGGCAAAGGTAGTGCAGACTTCGTAATTTTAAAACAGAACCTTATATCTTTAATTTTGAATGGGACTTCACGATAATGATTGTTTTCAATGTTTTGTTTTAATCTTCTGTGTGCTGAGGTTTCAACCATGCCAAGGAGAGGCAAATAAGAAAGTCGTAGCGAATTATTTGTTATTTTTTTTCTTTGCAACATAATGCAAACAAGGCACTTTTTCAGGTCCAAAACAAAAAAAAAGTAGTTTTATTAAAAATAGTGATGTACATTCTGTAAATACTAGGAACGAGCACAAGTTAGTTATACCAGATACTCCAAAGAGTCAGTAATTCCTTCATGGGGCAATGTATGCCTTTACAAGAAAGTCCCAGAAAATATGCCTTATCTATCAAAAGGCTTAAAATATTTTTAAACAAAAATTGTTTAGTAAGGGTTATTAAATATAGTAACCCTTACTAAACAATTTTTATTTTAGTAACTAAAGAGTACATGATTGATAATAACCCCTGGTAATGAGGTAATCGCTACCATTCTGTTTCTAAACGTTTTCATAACAATTGTATAAATTATCATATTGCAAATTGTGCTTTTAAAAGAAAAGTCCCGTGGGTTTCTTGCTGATTCTTCTCAGGGCAGAGGTTTTCTTCCGAACCAGTAATAAAAGTAAAAAATGACTTTAAATAAGTATTACATGTAATCTATATGGAACAAAAATTATTCTATTCTATTCTATTCCATGACAATCCGCCTGCCAACCGTGGCAACTATGACAAAACAAAACAAAAAATGACAACCATGAGTTATAGAGAGTGGGAGGGAGGCCTATGTTCAGTGGACTTTTGATAGGCTTTGGTATTACGGTATTGTATTGTGGGTGCTACACCCAAAATAATATTCATAGTTTCATTGTTTCATTATCAGTTCAATATAATTTCCTTACAAATCGTCGCATATACATTTACAGGGTTATTTTTCAAAGAGTAGCCAAATTTTATACTTAAGTTCAAATATATAAGTAATGATATACCGTTATTGCAGTTTTTGAAAATACGAGTCGAAAATACGGCTTCTACTTTTATTTGAAATTATCCCAAATTGCATGTGATTTATGGGCAACAAAGTTTTTGCCTACCGATTGACCCTTACAAATGTGTGCGTGCGCAGTAAAATCAGTTCAAATTGTGTATTACCACGCATTTTAAATTTAAAAGATAAAAAGAACAGAATTATTGAAATTTTTTTACTTATTCTGAACCTTCTCTGCAAATTTGGCCAGTATTGTGCAAAATAACCCTGTATATTACTGCCCTATTTATATTTTGCATTTGTAATAACATTTACCTGGTATGCACATGGTTAATAACAAGCGGTAACTAGTTATAAATAAGGACGTTACTGTAGCTGCAAACATGACAAAAATCATAAATCCGTTTTCTTCATTAAAATTTCTCGCCACGCAGCATAACTGGACGTAAGAATTAGAAATATCACGTAGAGATCTTCTGGCTGCAAAATGTTCGATTTAAGGGAGCACAAAGAAAAGTCACGCAAAGTTGAATTTCATTTTAAAACCTAGTAGTATAAATAATAAAATGATTTCACATTCTGAAGTCGGTGCTAAGACATAGTGTATAAGAGAATTAAAGCTCCTACTTAATAACGTGAAATTATTTTATTCTTTATAGTTTTATGAAGTCGGCGTTTACTTTTTATTTTTTTTACCCTTTGAAGTGGACTAATAAATATCACAATCTAAATATCGTCTCAACCGTTTATGCATGCATGTACTCGTATAACTGTGTCTAGAGCCCACATTAAGCGCCGGCCTTTTTGTGTTGATGACTATCAATATATATATGGACTAATATTTTATACATTATTAAAATACGTTTTATGGTATTAATTAAGCCCAAAGTTACAACAGGACAAAAATAAACGGAAATTATTATACAAACTGTTTAGCTTCTGGATGTCAAGGAGCTCTCCAAGGCGGTTGTTTATTTGTTTAAATGCAGATTGTATTTGAATAACAAAAAAAGCAACCTGCATAAGAAGAAGCAAAGCCATGTTGTCCTCGACAACATGCAATCCAAACAGTAACGGTATTATGACTGTAACAAATTAACTTTCTTAGTATTCATAGATTAAGTATTTCTATTTATTTTTTATTTGTAACCAACGCACTTTCTTGTTTATTTGTATAAGCATGAAATATTTGTAATCCAAAATTCGCAAGGTGATATATATATGAAGTAACTAAAAGACCAATCACTCCAGCGTTTAAGATTTTCTTATTAAACTGTTGATGTATAATATCAGACCACATGCCTTTGTTCACCTGAAATATTTAACGCTTATTTAAAAAATGTTTTTCTTAAAATTTTACTGACATACGATCTCACATTAGACCTGATGGTAAGTAGCTGCTGCGGCCCATGCACACTTGCATCCAACATTCAACATTGAAGGCACAGAGTGCCTCACAGCCTGTAAATGTTCTGGTTCTATACCCTTCAAATCAGAAAACAGCAGCGCTACTTATTGGCAAAAAGAGAAAAGGATGGTTCCAACTCAGACGGACTCCTAGGCAAAAAAGGAGTCCTACACCTATACTCTCGGTAGATAGACATAGTACTTCGTACCAATTCCGTAATCAGATGATTTATTTTTAAATAAAACAAACTAGCTGTGTCTGCAATATTATAGGCGCCAACATGTATCATTTGCGCATCCTACTAATACGTATTATATACATTTACAAAGGACCCTCTGTTGTGTGTTTCGTACAATAAAATATTGCTCCATAAGCCCATCCCTATTGATATAGAGATAAATTTATGTTTTAATCTAAAGATCCGTTTAACCAATACAGATGCAGTAAATTAATTACTACTACAAAAAGCTGAATAATATTATTTATATTTTCGCGGTTGCTATAATCTTTAAAGGTTAACTGGTAGGTTTAACTTAAAACTCGCTGAAATTGACAAAAATTGCATTGCTAGATGAAAATATATGCAGTCGTCAAAAAATAGTCAACCTCTTTTTAGTTTCTTCATTTAGTTTTTATTTTTACAGTAATGTTTTCCTTCATATAAAATTGGATATACATCTATCTGAGATTAACGCTGGAGTTTGTAACACGCGATAGAACCACACAGAACTGGCCGTGTGAAAATCAGATGATATTGAAATCTACACCCATCACACTCAGCATCTGGCTCAGCGCCTTTTTTATAGGATAAGGGTGACAAACGAGCACACAGTCCACCTGATGGTAAGTGGTTGCTGTGGCCCATAGACATCTACATCTATCCTCGATGATGAATCAAAATGCAGATGCGTTGTCACCCGTGAGGACTATGATGGAATGCCTTGTTTCCAGTAAAACGGGTCTCCGGTTCTCTACACTTACCATACGAAACACAGCAGTGTTAAACTGCGATTTTACGCTGGTATTCTGTGAGAGTATGGTCCTTCCCCGGTCGAGCCGACCCATTCGTGCTACAACTATACCAGTAATATAGCTGCAGCATGGCTCTACCACGTAAAACTTTAGCGTAACACTTTTAACGCCAAAACTTTCTACACTATTTTCACGTATATCCAATCGTTTGGTAAGGTTTCGCCGGCACTCTGAAAAACCAGTCTAGCAGCGTTTTCTCCCAACTTATGCACGCATCACATCGACTGCGTGCGAGAGAGTATTCTTTTTACATTCCTTTTTTATTTTTCAATTGATTTCAATAAAACAAACACTAAATGTTAGCCAGCGCTCATCTCAATACATCACTGGAAACAAAAATTAGTTTAGTTATAGTGGAGGTTAGTGTGCACAAACGTTGACAAACAGACAAAAAATCTGTTTACGGTTTTAAGTTTAGATCTGATAAAGTTACTCGTAAGTTAAAGTTACAGCCTATATACGTCCCACTGCTGGGCACAGGCCTCCTCTCATTTCTGAGAGGGTTTTAGGGCAAGGAAATGTCCGCCGCGCTGCCCCAATGCGTGTTAGTGAACTTCACATGTCTTCGAAATATTTTATTTTTATTTCTCAGACATGCAGGTTTCCTCACGATGTTTTCCTTCACCGCTGAGCACGTGGTAAATCATAATGGTTTCTTATATTTACGCGAACACTACACATTGAATAAAACTATTTTTACGGATTTTATCGCGTTTAATTTTACTAATTTTGATTCCCGACGTTTCGGGTGCTTTACAGCACCCATGGTCACGGGGACTGAGTGTTTGACGTCCTAATGTCATAGTTAGCCCGGCTACCTTCAGTTTTTGAATATTAATTTTGGTCCGATCTACGCAGAATGAGCTTACAATATCTTGAAGTCTTGCAGTGGTATGCTTGGGTTTGGATTTAATTTTGTTAATTATAGGATCCCAAGCAGATGGCAGCACCATCCATCTTCTCTATTGAAATTAGGATGTTTTAATTTCAATAGCCTCGCGTATCATCCTTGGTAGGAATCGGTGTTCTTTTGCGAGGATTTGTGGTCTATCAAATCTGATGTAATGGCGGGGACGATCTTGAACATGTTCACAGACTGCAGACTTCCCAGAGCGTCGGTGCCTCACGTCAGCTATATGTTCTTTCACGCGGGTTTTAATGGATCTTTTGTTTGTCCTATGTAAGAGAGACCATTCACAATCAAGCTTGTACACTCCTGCATCTTGTAGAGGATATTACACTTGACGGATGGTAAAAATTGACTAATCTTCTTCGGCGGCTTGTAGTATGTTTTAATGGAAGCTCGCATCAAGATGTAGCCAACCTTGTCTGTGACTCCTCTGACATAGGGTAGTACAGCAGGCACACGCTCGACTATGGCCGGCTTCACTCGGTCACTGTGACATAGGTGCGGCACCCGAAGCTTGTTGTCTTGCAATATTTGCTCGACGTGCTGAATCTCGGTGGCCAGATGTTTACTGTCACAGATCCCTCGTGCTCTCTGAAACAAAGATTTTCCCACGGTAGCTAACTGTGATGGATGATGGTGCGATTCACCATTTAAATATCGGTTGGTATGGGTCTTTTCCTATACAGTGTGACCAATAGTGTTATCAGGATTTCGGATGACTAAAACATCTAGGAAAGCTAAAGAATTGTTTGCCTCTAACTCCATTGTGAATTGTATTTTAGAATTTATGGAATTAAGGTGGTTTAAAATGCAGTTACTTTGTCAGATGGTAAAATTGTGAAAGTGTCGTCTACGTACCGCTTGTAGAATCTTGGATATACAGGAGCAGTAAGAAGGGCTTTCTCCTCAAAGTCCTCCATGAATATGTCGGCGACTATGGGAGATACGGGTGAACCCATTGCTACGCCACCTACTTGCTTGTAGAACTCCTCCTTCCACAATAGATAGCCAGATGTAAGGCAGTGCTTTAACAGTAATGCATATTCTGTAGGCATGTTGTATTCTTCTAGCTTCCTGGTTACAATTGAGATGCAGTCTTCAATGGGTAAGCATGTAAATAGTGACTGAACATCAAAACTGACCATAGTTTCATTGTCAGCGAGATGTATGCGAAAAGGACATTCGAGGAAGCGCTAAGATCCTAAATCAGGCAAGTAAAAGTTGTTACGAACGGTGATTCAGCAAAACGGTTCGATCTACAATTCATAAATAATACCATAGACAATTTGTCCAGTGAGTTAAAGACAGTTTTAACGACATTTGATTTTAATAATTGCATTGAAACTTTATACAAACGCGAAACATCGAAATATAATGAATGCAAAAATAAACAAATAGAAAAATATCAAAAATTAACTATCAAATCAAATGCCAAACGTCCATGGCAACGTAGAAACGAAACACAACAACCGTTGACCACAGACACAAACAATAAACAACGCACGGTCTATAATCTGTCAAAACAAACACTGGACGAACCTACAATATAAGTATTATCGAAGGGCCTGAATTTCGCAATAACACCGCGAAAAATCCGTATGAAATTATCTGTAACGTTGAGGATTGTCTGTTTAAAAACAATGTGGAAAGGAAGATTTAGAGGCCATACGTCAAGACATTTCGTCCTTGTTACGTCGAAGTTCAGTGCCGAAACTAAATCTACCCAAAGACGAGATTAAAGCGTTGTACAACTTACGCAACAGACCAGAACTCACGATTCTCCGTGCAGATAAAGGAAATGCTACAGTAGTAATGGATACGTCAGATTATAATTCTAAAATACAACAACTTTTATCGGACGAAAGTACGTACAAAAGGTCAAAACAGACCCTACAACCAATGTGCTAAAACAACAAGCGATCTGTTAAAGAATTACTCGAAAATTAGATCTCGACGTAAATTCGATAATACCACCATGTACCAAACCACCGAGGTTGTATGGGTTACCAAAATACACAAACCAAACGCTCCACTACGTCCTATAGTGAGCCAGATCGACTCACCAACTTATAAATTGGCTCAACACTTGGCAAAAGTTCTGTCACCGCTGAGAGGACAAACCAGAGCACACACGAAGGATTCGTACCATTTTGTTAGTGAGATAAAAGACTACATCTCGCTGACAATGAAACTATGGTCAGTTTTGATGTTCAGTCACTATTTACATGCTTACCCATTGAAGACTGCATCTCAATTATAACCAGGAAGCTAGAAGAATACAACATGCCTACAGAATATGCATTACTGTTAAAGCACTGCCTTACATCTGGCTATCTATTGTGGAAGGAGGAGTTCTACAAGCAAGTAGGTGGCGTAGCAATGGGTTCACCTGTATCTCCATAGTCGCCGACATATTCATGGAGGACTTTGAGGAGAAAGCCCTTCTTACTGCTCCTGTATATTCAAGATTCTACAAGCGGTACGTAGACGACACTTTCACAATTTTACCATCTGACAAAGTAACTGCATTTTTAAACCACCTTAATTCCATAAATTCTAAAATACAATTCACAATGGAGTTAGAGGCAAACAATTCTTTAGCTTTCCTAGATGTTTTAGTCATCCGAAATCCTGATAACACTATTGGTCACACTGTGTATAGGAAAAAGACCCATACCAACCGATATTTAAATGGTGAATCGCACCATCATCCATCACAGTTAGCTACCGTGGGAAAATCTTTGTTTCAGAAAGCACGAAGAATCTGTGACAGAAAACATCTTGCCGCCGAGCTTAAGCACGTCGAGCAAGTATTGCAAGAAAACAAGCTTTGGGTTCCGCGCCTACGTCACAATGACCGAGTGAAGCCGGCCACAGTCGAACGTGTGCCTGCTGTACTACCCTTTGTCAGAGGAGTCACAGACAAGGTTGGCTATATTTTGAAGCGAGCTTCTATTAAAACATACTTCAAGCCGCCGAAGAAGATTAGTCAATTTTACCATCCGTCAAGTGTAATATCCTCTACAAGATGCAGGGTGTACAAGTTTTTATTTTACAGTAATGTTTTCCTTCATATAAAATTGGATATACATCTATCTGAGATTAACGCTGGAGTTTGTAACACGCGATAGAACCACACAGAACTGGCCGTGAAAATCAGATGATATTGAAATCTACACCCATCACACTCAGCATCTGGCTCCGCTTTTTATAGGATAAGGGTGACAAACGAGCACACAGTCCACCTGATGGTAAGTGGTGTTGTGGCCCATAGACATCTACATCTATCCTCGATGATGAATCAAAATGCAGATGCGTTGTCACCTGTGAGGACTATGATGGAATGCCTTGTTTCCAGTAAAACGGGTCTCCGGTTCTCTACACTTACCATACGAAACACAGCAGTGTTAAACTGCGATTTTACGCTGGTATTCTGTGAGAGTATGGTCCTTCCCCGGTCGAGCCGACCCATTCGTGCTACAACTATACCAGTAATATAGCTGCAGCATGGCTCCACCACGTAAAACTTTAGCGTTACATTTTTAGCGCCATTATACCCAACTTTCTACTACAGTACACTATTTTCACGTATATCCAAACGTTTGGTAAGGTTTCGCCGGCACTCTCAAAAAACCAGCCTAGCAGCGTTCTTCTCCCAACTTATGAACGCGTCACATCGACTGCGTGCGAGAGGTATTTCTTTTTTTACATTCTCTTTTTTTATTTTTTCAATTGATTTCAATAAAACAAACACTAAATGTTAGCCAGCGCTCATCTCAATACATCACTGGAAACAAAAATTAGTTTAGTTATAGTGGAGGTTAGTGTGCACAAACGTTGACAAACAGACAAAAAATCTGTTTACGGTTTTAAGTTTAGATCTGATAAAGTTACTCGTAAGTTAAAGTTACAGCCTATATACGTCCCACTGCTGGGCACAGGCCTCCTCTCATTTCTGAGAGGGTTTTAGGGCAAGGAAGTGTCCGCCGCGCTGTCCCAATGCGTGTTAGTGAACTTCACATGTCTTCGAAATATTTTATTTTTATTTCTCAGACATGCAGGTTTCCTCACGATGTTTTCCTTCACCGCTGAGCACGTGGTAAATCACTTAAAATTGCAATTAACAAATTTCATTGGAGCCGGCGGGGATCGAACCCGGGTTGCTCGCGTACTGTGAAATTTACTCTGAACTACCACGGCTCTTTGATCTGATGCCAAAATTAAATTATGTGATTTAGAGAATTAATTACGAAAAGAAGTGGTAGAAAAAAATGAATTAAATATTAATATTACTGAGTAAAGTGAAACCTTTTCTATTTGCTTCAAATGTCGTAACAAGTTTTTCATACGTGTTCGCCCATCGTACAACGCAAAAACAATTATGGCCCTTATCATCGTAATTTGACTGAACCATATGATTGTTGACGACAAATTAGGAAATTTTATAGCCTTGCTTGTACCATAAAATTGCAAGTCCATGATAACTCCAACAAAACTTGTAACACCTATAAAAAATAATTAAACTAGTAAATATCTTGTTCTCAATTCGTACTGAATGATATCTTGTAGTAGCGGTGTAACAATATGAACTACCCTATAGCATTCCGTCGGTGTCGTAAGAGGTGATAGAGGGAATTGAAAGAGAAATTGGTAGGCAGCATTTTCTTTTTCAATTATTACTCAAAATAATAAAAAACTTTAGTTGCCAATCCACCTGCCAAACATGGCAACAATAGCAAATTTCCCCCTACGAGGCAATCTACAAGAGAGGTATTTGTTCAGCAGTGGACTTTTGATAGATTGTGATGATAATGATGATGAATCAAGGTTACCGACATAGCCTTACATATTTGCAAGCTGAAGTATCTAGAGGTACAATAGGCGTAGACGTGTTATTATTATTAGACACATTAAGCCTAAACTCGGGCTATTCTGCGCGCCTTGGCAGAGGTCTATGTCTGTCCAGCAGTGGACTGCAGGTTAAAGATAAATATGAATATTTCAACGATAACTCTTATGCATGTAAATTAATTTACATGCATGAGAATGAAACCACCATCATCATCATTTCATTAGGTGGTAGGAGTGCGTCTGGGTACAACCCGTTTACTCTGTACTTGCAACGCTGTGTTCCGGTGTGGAGGGCACAGAGAGCCAGTATAATTACAGGCTGTGAGGCATTCCAACTTAGTCTCTAGAGTTGTCAAAGCACCGGTAGCCCTTTTTGTTTGAAGTCGACTGGAGGTGTCCACGGACTGCAGTAGCCACTTACTACCAGTTGGTCTGTAAGTTTGTTTATCACCTCAGTTTTATTAAATAAAGTCGTTACTCCACAAATTTACACTGCTGGATATGAGCCTCTTTCGCCGCAGAGGGCACACTTGCGCGGATTGACGATCGCAGTATCAGATGTCTCGCACCTTTGACGCTGCTGTCCGTTGCCGGTCGAAGTTTTTTTTACGTCTAGTGTAAATATGGAGATGGTTATAACACTATATACCGGAAGCCATAATATATACATATATCGGATTTTTCTGGAATTTTTCCATTATCACCTGTTACATTACGACGAACGACGACGACGAAATGGAGTGATGGTGACGTTAATAAATTATAGTGCAAAATAATCTTTTGGTAAATCCAAATTTGCATGCCTTAATCACTCATGTTATACGTAATTTTTTTAAAGGAGTTTAAATACACACAAGTTTTCACTAATAACCTTATACTTACAATTTTGAGATAATTTTATGTCAAACGTCAATAAAAAATGTTTGGAAAATCCAAAAGTTCACGACTCATAATGCTCATATGATCGTGAAAAAATTATTAAAAAAATTGTAAATTGTAGTTCTATTCTTCAAAGAGTTCCAGTAGCAGTTACCGAAGTACACATTCAAGTCAATCCATCAAGTCCAAGATGTATATAAGTATATTTATACATATATAAATACTACTTACTTTTAGCGAAACAAAATATTCTAATAAAAATCTGTGATTATAAAAATAATAATATTTTACCCAGTAGAGTATGTATCAAATTTGGATTTTCGAATATTTTGTATTTCTACAGCGATCTTTTTCGCTGCAAACAAGGGATACAGTATCCACTCACGACGGCGGCCGACCCCGAAGTAACGGAGTGAGGCAAAGTGTATTTAGTAATATAAATTATTACAAGGCTGCTCAAGACACCAAAAATTTCGAGATTTCTCAGTCAAAAAAATAAATTATAACTAAAAAAAAATTAAACTACCATTTACATTCCATGGCTTCCTACATGATAGATGAAGAGATTAAAAAATAGATTGAGTTGAAAAATTGATATTTTCGAAGTTATCGTATTTATCCCCCCCCCCCGCATCCCCATTCGGACTTGATAAATCCACACCATAAGCCACTAAAACCACATTTTTACGTAAAAATAGCAATTAATCGATTTGAAAAAAAAATTAATAAGTTCAACAATCATTTATCTTTAATTTATCTTAATTTTTTATATAATTTATATGTACAATATGATTGTTAGATACGATTTAATGCGACGAAACGTTGAAATCTTAATTTTTAGGCGCTATTAGAACAAACTTCGCGCTTAAGGCATGCAATAATGTAAATTTTAAAGTAAAATTGGATCGTGTTACACAGAAATGATCCAACCCATTACCTGGTCAAATTAATGATCCAGAGGTTCTATTTTTAATTTATTTTCAAGAATGAGTAGAGCTTCTGCCACAAGAAAAATGCATTTATCTTTCCAATCCGAATAACTTTATATTTTTGATAGTTGAAACATTTCTGCTGAACACTGCGAATTATAATATTATAATGACACTTACTAAGACCTGTGAACACAAGCCAGCTATATAAAACTCCTGAATTAGAGATTCGAGCAACGTAAAAATTGCCATGCGGTTTCAAATCTATAGCAGCGACACCGTGATAACGAGATAAACGTAACACCGTAGACAAAGACCCGCCTACTAAACAGGATTCTTCTTCGTGAGCCATTTTTAAAAATTTTGTTTAACATACTTTTTGTGACAATTATTTTAATCCATCTTACAATTACTTAATACGACAATGTTTTTGATACTTTCTTGATACTAGTAAGATTATATTGAAGGGAATTTAAATTTAAATCATATATAGACGTCCTGTCTGTTATGGGCCGCTTTGTCTCGGTAATGTCAGGTCTGAAATGACTGTACATGGAACGCTATCGATTTAAAAGACGGTAATGCCCACATTAAGGGTGGTATCACACATTCCAGAAACGTTAATTTCGAGTCACACACACAAACATTCGCTAATACTCGCATTATTTACTCCAAGTATGTAAGGAGTGATTTATGACAACAGTCGAATGACGGATTCGAACTCATGACGACGACGACATTACGGGCTACGAAGATGAGGACTCTTAACCATAAGAATACTGTAGCTTCTATTTATTTAACGTATTTTCTAAAAAATCTATCGATACTTAATGTAATCTTGTTCAGCTTGGCAACTTTGACTTGATACTTTTCTATCGGCTTCAAAAAGGAGGAGGTACTTAATTCGACTGTATGTTTTTTTTTTGTTTTTTTTATGTGTGGCTACCTCATAACTTTTTCCTGGGTGATTTGATTTCGATGATTATTTTTTAGTTTGAAAGCTGATGTTTTTCATATAGTGCCATATAAATTTGATCAAGGACTGAACAATAGTTTTTGAGTTATTCTTAATAATTTACATTGAAGTCGGTTGTACATTTTTTTTTTATTATTATAGAATAAAGGTGACAAACGAGCACACAGTCCACTTGATGGTAGGTAGATGCTGCCCATATAAATAATGTGGCCCATAGATATCTATGTAGATATAGATATCACATCTATCCACTTATAGTTTTTTACCCCTGAGGACTAAGATAGAACGTCTCGTTTCCAGTAAAAATGATCTCCGGTTCTCTATACTATCCCTGGTATTCTGTGAGTGTGTGGTCCTTCCCCGGTCGCGCCGAACCATAATATTGCTGCAGCGTGGGTTTACCACGAAATAATGATCGTACAATAAAGGATTACCCTATTAAATTTTATTTTATGTGCACAGAGTAATTTGAGTATAAATTTAATGGTACAGGAGGTTAATGTAAAATTAGTCGGTATGCCCTGTACCCAGGGTAATTAAAAATAACTCCATACCAAATGTTATGGTAATTTATTCAGTAGTTTTTGTGTGAATAGTTAACACAGACAGGCAGATAGAAAAGTTGACACAAACATTTTCAAAATGACTAATTAGGCTTTATTTTAAAGCTTATATAGTCCACCAGACCTGCTTTTTTTTACAGATTTTTTTATCTCCATAGATTTATTATAACGAAATATGAATGCAATCACAAAAAAATGTCAATATAAAAATGTTAATTTTGATAGAACCAATATAAGACAATTTTATTGATTCAGCAATTAGATTTTATCAGATGTCGTTATTTAATGTTACGTTGTGAATTACTATGTGGTACTGCGTGATTTCGAAACGTAATTATCTGTTCAGGTTTTTTGTTTTTAATTCATTTTTAATGATAATGTTCTTACATGCATAAAGTATGAGTAATCTGCTTAAATCGTCAGTCAATACTCCAATACATGAAGATCATTTCTCATGTAAAATAAAAAGAGCCAACTGTTCAAAGATGATCGATGAATCTGAGTTTGTAATCGATGGTGCATTTGCTTTATGACTGCGAATTTCACACTTTTGGGGATGCGCCCCACTTGTAACTTGAGCCTTAACATCTTAAACAGCTCGGCTCAAGTTACGTAGCGCGCATAGCAAATTCCTACACAATTGGCAGTTGTATCATAATCACAGCTATTAGTAAGTTTTTTGAGTTAATTTTAATTTGTTTTTTGTTAGATGAACTGCCAAAATTTTATTTATAAATATAAATGAATACTTTAAGAGTAAGCGCTTGCCAATAACAATGAAATTGCAAATTGAAATTTTAATTACTTGTGAGGAAACTTTCATGATTAAATATTAAAGAAAAGAGATCAAGAAGTTTGGCAACATAAATTGGTGTAGCGCGGTGGTCTCTTCCCTAGTTGAAAAAGTATTTTAGAAATGACGTCTGTGCCTAGCAGTGGGGCATTATAACAATCTTTTTCCTTGTGAGGGTTTCCGCATAACACTTTTTTATACAAATGCTATCCTCACTCTGGTATTAAAGCCTGAATTATTTTTTCAATAAAAAGGACAGATCTAATTCTCATAGGGTGGTATTAAAGTACAGCATCACCAGTCTGTCAGCTCCATATTCACCATATATATTTTGCACCAGGTAGAGCCATGTTACTGCTATATTGTGGTTGTAGCACAAATGGTTCGGCTAGACCAGGGAAGGATCACGCTCTCACAGAACCAGCGTAAAATAGCAGCTCAATGCTTCTGTGTTACGTATGGTGAATGTAGAGGACCGGAGACTCTTTTTACTGGAAATAAGGCATTTCATCTTAGTCTTCAGGTTTAACAACACATTTTGATTCTTAACCGACGATAGATGTAGATTTCTATTGGCCACAGCATCCACTTACCACCAGGTGGACTATGTGTTCGTCTATCACCCTCATTCTATAAAAAAACAACCCGACTGTCTAGTGTATTGGCCAAATATTTCAAGTTCAGTTTTTTTTAAAGGCATATAGCTAGCAATAGTTAGAGGTTGTTCATGAAGAAAATAAAGCTTCAAAAAATTAAATAAATAACTGAATTAAAGGTTCTCAAAGGATAACAACCTAAGGAGAATCGGAGAGTTTTAAAATATTATTTATAAAACAAAAATTTTCAAATTTTTTATTTACCGTTAACTTTTAATTATTTCACAATAATATTTTTCTGAGTAACTGTTAATATTTATTTTCAGAGCTATTCATTATAAGTGGTCTCATCATATACATAAGTTATTATCCGAAATCTGCGCTTTTGAATACGACTACTTTTTATATATTTTTAATTGGAGGTTACATTCACGATCACAATTCTTTTCCTAGGAGTATACGGTGGACGGCAGCGTATGAATCGTTTCTTAAAATACGTTACTTGTATATGAAAGGTTTATGATTCTTTTAACTCAATATTGGGCTGAATTTTAACATCGTATTATTGAGGAGCAAACTGTAAATGAGAATCGTTTTCTTTGGATTCATATTGACAAATATTGCCTCGATATAGGTGCAATATATAAGATGCCTAAGTCAAATATAAGAGATTTCCTAAATACTTACACGGCCCAACTGCAGAAAAGAAAAAGCGCAATAGCCTTTAATGAGTTTAATCTAAAGGAGTCAATCGTTTTTGGGCCCACTAGAAATTTTCGCGACCCTTAATGGTATTATATACAAAAAAAGATACCAATTTATTATTGTAAATAGCATAAAGATTTTATGAAAATCTAAACGGAATTAAGAAATCTGAAAAAAAGAGTTGTTTTGATATTTGTGTTCTTGTCATTGGTTCAGATAATGTAATATTAAAAAAAATTGTAGTAGAGATGCGCCAACTCGGAAGAAACTCGACTCAAGTTAACTTGAGTTGAAATTCACGTAACTCGAATAATACTCGAGTTACGCAACTCGAATTGGCGGAACGAAGTTGTGTCAGTTTGTTACAAATTATTTTTATATTTGTTCCTCCATCCAACTTATTAGGTAGTTATATTTTATTGGTTTGCGTATAGACAATTTTCATAAAATAATATCACTCTAACTTTATGACGTAGCGTATTACGTGGTAGAGCCACGCTGCAACTATATTATAATTGTAGCACGAATGGGTCAGCTCGACCGGGGTAGGACCACACTCTCACAGAATACCAGCGTAAAATAGCAGCTTAATGCTGCTGTGTTTCGTATGGTGAGTGTAGAGAACCGGAGACCCTTTTTACTGGAAATGAGGCATTCCATCTTAGTCCTCAGGGGTGACAACGCATCTGCATTTTGATTCTTAATCGAGGATAAATGTAGATGTCTATGGGCCACAGTACCCACTTACCATCAGGTGGACTGTGTGCTCGTTTGTCACCCTATGCTATAAAAAAAATAGTTAATGTTATTAATAATTTAACTATCACGTATTATACTTAATCAGCTTGTTGATAATAAATTGTTCGAATTAGTAAGTCGAGTTCATTACTAAATTGTAGACAGACACCTAATTGACCGTAAGATAAAGATGCGACTAGAGTAGAATTTTGTGACTCGAGTCACTCGGGTTTTATCATGTCACTGTAGTTGTACTCGAGTTTTTGAGTTATGCTAATTAACTATTTACAGTCCCTGCATCGATTGAAGTTTATCACTCGAGTTGATAATAGCGATTACCTTAGTTAAAGCATCTTTAAATAATAATAATAATAATAATACTTTTGATAATTAAATTACTAGTTTAAGTTTTTTTTTATTATAGTTTTTAATACAATATAAAGTGGAATTTCTATATTAATATACTTTTTAAATAGGTACCTTTATTAAATAAGTAATATGTGACAATATGAAATAAAATACAAATATTTATTATTTATTTATTTGTAGTATTTCCATGTTTTTTATTTACTACAGACATAAAGGCACTTTCAAGGCACTCCCCTTGTTGCCTCAGCCAGTATCGGAATCCTCGGCGTTGACATATCGAGTGACGTGCAGTTTCGTGGTCACTTGGAAGAGAAGGCAAAATTAGCCTCTAAAAAGCTTGGCGTGCTCAGTAGAGCGGGGCAGTATTTCATGCCGGCACACCGCCTGCAACTTTACAAGGCGCAGGTTCGGCCTCACATGGAATACTGTTCCCATCTCTGGGCAGGGGCTCCCCAGTGCCAGCTCCTTCCACTTGACCGCATTCAGCGCAGAGCGGATCGAATCGTCGACGACAGAGTTCTTTCCGATCGGCTTGACTCACTAGCACTGCGTAGAGATTTTTGCATCTCTTTGCGTATTTTATCGCATGTACCACGGGAGTGCTCTGGGAATTGTTCGGACTAATTCCAGCCGCTCAATTGGACCATCGCACATCGCGACAAAACTCGCGATACCATCCATACCATCTGGATGATTGGCGGTCCACCATTGTGCGATTTAGAAGATGTTTTCTTCCTCGCACAACTTCCTTGTGGAACCGATTACCACCAGCGATTTTTCCGGACCGATACGACTTAGGGACCTTCAAGAAAAGAGCCTACTCCTTTTTAAAAGGCCGGCAACGCATCTGCAATTCCCCTGGTGTTGCAGTTGTTCATGGGCGGCGGTAGTCACTTAACATCAGGTGAACCGCAGGCTCGTTTGCCCCCTCTCCTATAAAAAAAAAATGTTTCAAAATCTATAAAGTGATTTTCGCATATCTTACAAATCGCTTCCATTTTTCAAAATAAGCCACACTGATGATTTTTGTTTTGTTGTTTCATTGTTATCATTCGTACTTTAAACAAACAAGTATATTTAAATCACCTTTTATGATATGCACTACTTATACGAAGTAAAAAAAAAGATAACAATGATATCACAATCACGATATTATAAATCAAACTAAGTTCATATTTGACTACAACATGCCAGATGCAAGTTTCACGCCCGCGGCGCCTTATACTATGTGAATTAGTTGATTAGATGATAGAATTAATGAATTAGTGAACTGACATCAATTTAGCGCTCTCCGAATCCACACGGTGCGTCGAGTTGACTCGGTAACTCGAGTTGACTTGAGTAAAATTTATTTTCACTCGAGTACCGAGTTACACAGATTCACTAGATTGAATCGAGTGAAAACAGAGTTCGAGTTGCATCACTACTTTAAGAATAAAGTCTGTGGTTAATTGTTATATCATCATCATTACAGCCCTTCACAAGTCCACTGCTGAACATAGGCCTCCCCCAAAAAAATGCCACAAAGCACGGTCCTGAGCCACTTGCATCCATCGACTTCCTGCATGTCTTACCAGGTCGTCACTCCATCTAGTGGGGGGACGTCCTACACTTCGTCCGCCGGTACGAGGCCGCCACTCGAGAACCTTTTTTCCCCATCGGTTGTCGGTTCTTCGAGCTATATGGCCGGCCCATTGCCACTTCAGCTTACTAATCCGTTGGGCTATGTCGGTCACGCTGGTTCTACTGCGGATAAGCTCATTTCTAAGTTTATCACGCAGTGAGACTCCGAGCATAGCCCTCTCCATAGCTCGCTGAGCGACCTTGAGCTTCCTCATCCGGCCAGCCAGCCATTTAAAATAATTTTTAGTAGCAAACTAGCAAAATTAATTAATAGCTTAAAAGTTTATACTCGTTTGTTTACAAGACAATAAAATAAATATCGTCTCATCGATGCACAAGTGTTTAACATATAATGGATAATATCTATTTTTCCTTTTTATTTTTTTGTGGTCGCATGGTAAAATTGCCAATGACATTCGAAATTGAAAAATGAAAACTAATGAGCAACTAATGAATTTAGTTAATTAATATAAGAGTATGTATCACAGAACAAAATTACTCTTTAAGGTATGTATGTAATACAAAAGTTTACTTTTACACCTAGAATTTTGGAAAATCTAAATAACATCTATAATTTATGATGAATTACCTAAAAAAAAATTACAAACACAGGTCTTAGAACCTTGTTAGTATGTTAAAAGTGACAAAGTATTAAAGTTTTATGTTATTAGTAAAATCTAAAATAATAGATAGAATAAATACATAAATGAAGTTTTTTGTATGTTATAAGAAAATTAGAATCTATGGGTCGAGGGATTTAAAGATTTCTCTATTTGATGTAGGCTTCGAAGAGCGATTCATTTAACTGAATTTAGGTATAAATACCTTATGTATTCAACAAGTTGCTCCATAAACTTGACAATACCAAATGGCATCAAACGTGGATCCTGAATTTATGCCAGCCATAGTAGATAGACAGTATAGATAGTACATATATTTACGTGTAAATAAGTACTTATTACTTGTACTAGAAGCAAATATACAGTTTGCATAAGTATTGTAACTTAGTTAAGCCATTTTTACTTGTGTAATGGTTATATCCTTGTTGATCAGATGCTTCTATTATCCTTAGACTGATGTGTTGTTAACTCTGCAGAAGGAATATTATTTTGTCATCTACTATCAGATAATTAATATAAAAATAATATCCTTTTCCCTTACATGAAACTAGTGAAAATAATAAATCAGACAACTTTTACATCGTCAAATATTGTTGATGTAAATCCATAACTACTATTTGTGTATTTGATCATATGGAGCTGATTAATGGTGTATATTTTATAATAATTTCTTATTTATTTAACATACAGGCAGAGACAACAAAACACTGACAGAAATATGGAAATGTAGTTTATTGACATTGAAGTATAGTATATATATAGTCTTATACAATATTCATTAAATTTTTTCAGGTGGATCGCTTAGAATAAATGTGTATGTCTTGTAGGCTGAAATCTTGCAGAGCTGCTCGTAGGCAGAGACTAAAGTATATGGATATTGAATACAACAGTCTTATATCATATCTCATAATATTGAAAATATCCTTCTAATTTATGTTATTATCAAGTTATTTTGAAAATATCTTTTGAAATGATAATGACTGACAATAATAAAAACAATTAAATGATACATGTGGTTTTGTTATCCTTACACAACCAGTTTAAAACATCTTACTTTATATTTATCAGTGTGTAATAACATAGATAAACATGATATTACCTAGTCATTTTGGCTTTAATGGTGTTTGGGGTAAGATAACTAATCAGTTAATATATTTTAAAACAAAGTTTACACACTGCACCTTTACTAATCAACCAAAACATATTAAAACAAAGTCTTGACACTGCACCTATCTGTCTGTCTGTTGCACTATTAATAGACTGCTTTGGAATTAATTACAACAATATATGCAG